>OW387134.1:3265780-3663280 GCA_936440205.1 Lepidonotus clava
TCATAAATTTGAGAGAATGATCATAATCCCTCAAATTATAATTCATCACATCTATATATTGTCATATTCATCCTTCTTCATCATAGTCCTTAAACATTTTTCTTGACAAATAATATTAACCAACCGATATCGGCAAATATTTCCTACTTAATATCAATAACTTTTTATCTAGCTTTATCTTTAACTCCAAAGGCCTAAAAGCGGGCGATGCCGACACTGCTTTTATCATAATATCCCAAAAAAATCATAATATCCAAATCCATCATAATATCATTTGAGACACATTATCATGAGACAATATTGCAATAGCATAATCTGACCTTCTATATAGTTTGTGAATGCAACCTCACCTGGTGAGTTAGATTTCACATGTTTAATACCTACCTTGTTATATTGAATGTGATGCCAATGGCCAGAATCAACAAAACCGTAAACCCTGCAACTATGCCAGATATGATAATAGTCATACCTTTGCAAGCTTTTGCATTGATTGCGGTTGGATCTAGATATTGATTGATTTGTGGTGCTTCAGTGTTACTTGATGAATGCATGGGCATGGGAGAAGTTGCCTTTGGCATTGGTCTTGTATTCAGGGCTGAATAATATCAATAAGATTTTTTTCATTAGCTTTTCTATTATAAAGTAAATGACATAAGAACAAAAGAGTATTTGATACCAGTGATAGTGGAATTAAGATTGGTTCAATTGCAATTATTCAAAATGTGAACACAAGTGTAATCAGTCAGGAATCCCTATGTAAATTTGTAGAGGAATCAAATCAAAACTAATGAGTATGATGAGATGAATAATGATGCTTTTGAGTTAAAGACTTGAGTTAAAGATGGTAGTGAATGCCATGGAATTAGTAATTTGATTGTTCCCATGGATATAGTTTAAATTCTTTGAC
Organism: Lepidonotus clava; assembly: GCA_936440205.1. Taxonomy (NCBI): domain Eukaryota; kingdom Metazoa; phylum Annelida; class Polychaeta; order Phyllodocida; family Polynoidae; genus Lepidonotus; species Lepidonotus clava. Next base: position 3,266,688 of record OW387134.1, read on the forward strand.
ACAATAGTATGCATGAAACGTCTGTCTCTCACTTTATGGAGAAATCCAAGTGACACAATTTACACTGTTACCAGTACTGACCACCAATACCTTGAAATAACCCAAAATTAGAATTCTCAAGATAATAAATTCTGTACACCCCAACAAGGGAGGAAGGGTGCAGAGGCTCTTTTTGCACTCTGCTCAATTTTATCATTGTTTCCCTGGAGAGTGAGATATTGCTGACATTCAAGCCTACATGAGGTTTCAGGAAACTTATACTGTAAGCATCTTAACCTCAAGGTGAATGTTAAGAGTGACATGACAGGTCACTGCACATGGATTTACATATTTGATTCCATAAATGGTATATTGGATGCTTGGCTCAGTCCATAGATATTCAAGTAAAAAGTCTTTGCCTTTTATTCATGGGAAAGGTCATGTGCATTAGTATCATCATAATCTCTATGTTCCCTTTTATCAATGGGACATCAACTAAAAATGTGTTGGTTTTGGATAGATGATATATTGTTGAAGTCAGTTATTCACTAAGCACTTGTCTTCTATGTATCCAGTAGGCACAAACAAACATTTTAAAATTGTAAATAGAAGCTTTGGCATACATACCTATAGAACACCCAGTGCCAGAGAATCTGTCAGGACAACCACTAGAGCAGCCACCATCTCTTGGATTGCAGATTTCTGATGTGTTTCTACAGTTACAGGAGTTGGTACATCCGCTCCCAAATTTACCAGGATCACAATCTGTAAAATAAATAATCATTAATGTTAATCAGTGTTATAAAGTTTTAGTACAGTGACATAAGTTGATAAGTATCTAGTATTTGAGAAGCAGCTGGATAATGTCATATCTAAGGTTAATAATCGGTTGACTACATTTAGGAAGATACGTCATTTGGTAGATAAAAAGACAGCCTTGATATTGTATAAGCAGATGATGTTACCATTGTTGGATTATTCAGCGTTTATATATAACTCAAGTACAAAAAGGAAAGTAGGTAAATTGCAACCCATGCAAAATAGGGCAGTGAAGGCTGTTTTAATGAAAAATGGATATGTTTCGTCAGAGGATATGAATGATTATCATAATGATCTGAATCTCCAACAATTGGAGACTTGGACTAGATGTATATTATTTAAAATGATGTACAAATTAAGTGGTGAAAAGGAAAATATTGTAAAACATGATGAGGGACGTGTGTTAAGAAGCGGTATAAAAATCAAATTTAAAACAGCTTTCACAAATAAGGAGAGGGTAAAAAGGAGTCCATATTATATGGGTATTGAGGCATGGAACGAATTAAGTGGTGAAGTACAGAATGCTATGAATAAGGATGTATTTAAGCGCAAAATATTGTAACACAAAATGTACTATCTGTTTGATGAAATATGAGAGAAAATAGCTTGGATTGTACTATGTATTATTTTTTATCATTGTGCATTACTATGTTCATTTATTGTATATATTGTTAAACATCATCATCTGTATCCAAAGAACTTTGTTTATACGAAAAGATACTTTAATAAAAAAAAAAGAAATGGTATGTTAGATGGTTGACTCAGTCCATAAATATTCCAATAAAAATCCTTTGGCTTTTGTTCATGTGAAAGGTCATGTGCATTAGTATCATCATAATCTCTATGTTCGCTTTTATCAATGGGACATCAAATCAATATGTGTTGGTTTGGGCAGATAATATTTATATTGTGGAAGTCAGGTATGCACTTGTCTATTTATTCAGTAGCCACAAAAAACACTTCCAAGTTCCAAATAGAAGCTTGTGCATACATACCTATAGTACACCCAGTGCCAGAGAATCCATCGGGACAACCACTGTTACAGTTACCATCTCTTGTATTGCAAATTTCCAATGCATTTCTACAGTTACAGGAGGCGGTACATGCTCTCCCAAATTTACCAGGTTCACAATCTGTAATAAACATAATCATTCATATAAATTAATGTTAGAGAGCTGTGATACATTATAAATATATCTAAAATGAAAGGACATCAAAACAATGTAATGAATTCCCCAGTGTGGAAAAACCAATAGTAGACATTAACAGGTTCTTTTAAATTCTTCGAAGAAAGAGACAGTCTGTGATAGATCTGAATTCACCAATGGCTTCTCAATTGAGTACCTCTATGCAAAACAGTGTCCGTTTGAGAATCAAGCAGCTCCCAAAGAACGAAGACATGTTCTTTACAGTATTACAGACATGAACCAATAGCGCAATCTGAATCATTGGCATAGATTAGTACTTCACAAATTTGTTGGACATATGATGATGTGTTTGAGTTTTATGGTCTATTCAACAAAGAAATGATTAAGAAAGCAGTGTTCTCACCTAAAGTACTGTGGTACAAAGGATCAGAGGGAATTCCACGTTCATCCCCTGTTGTATAAGGAACTATACGGAAGATATAGAGAGTATCTGCTGACAGTCCTGTCTGAGTTGCTTGAAATCTGCCAGGGGCAGTTTGTTCAGCTCTTGTTCCTCCCATGTAGCTACTGCTTTGAGTTCTGTACTCCACAACATAGTAAGCAGCGGGAGGCTCTGATGGAGGGAATTCTAATACAACAGATGTGAATGATGTTGTTACAGCTGATGGCCGCACTTTCATCTTTGGGAGAGCTGATTCGAATAGGAGTTAAAATTGTCTATCGATTAGTAAGTACATCGTTAGTCATAATAAATTTAGAATATGATACAAGTAAATTTTTTTATAATGATCGTTTTTTATCTATGTCAGTGTAAGGTGGAAGCAGTCATATATAACTGTAGTGCCTGGCCTGATGTTAATTATATTTGAGTAAATGATTTTCATTTTGTTAATTTCTTTTGGTTTTGTTTCATGGTTTCAATCTTTCTGATACTTGTTATCAATAGAAGATCAAATCGAAGTGTGTTTTGGGTAAATTGTGATATGAAACATATTACTTATTTTTATCTGGTAAGCATAGATATTCACTTTGGAATTGCAAACTAACCTGTAGTACACCCAAGACCAAAGAACCCATCAGGACAACCACTAGAACAGTTACCATCTCTCGAATTGCAGAGTTCCGATGCATTTCTACAGTTACAGGAGGTGGTACATCCTCTCCCAAATTTACCAGGTTGACAATCTGTAAAAAGATAATAATCACATCATGTTGATAAGTGTGACAGTGCTGTAATACATATTTGTCATACATGGAATTTCTCTCGATTTTGTTTTAGGGGAATGACATCTTTTCAATTTCATTACAATAGGTTTCTGATATTTGTATTCAGTTGAAGGTCAAATCAAAGTGTGTTTTGGGAAAATTATAGTGACCTAGGTCATAACTGTGCTGGCCCATTATGACTCTACACCGACTTATCTATCCGGTAAGCATGGATAATCACTTTTGAATTGCAAACAGACCCTTTTAAAACAAACCTGTAGTGCATCCGATACCAGAGAATCCGTCAGGACAACCACTGTAGCAGTGACCATCTCTTGGGCTGCAGATTTCCGATGCATATCTACAGTTGCAGGAAGTGGTGCATCCTTGTCCAAATTTACCATGTTCACAATCTACCAAAAAATGATAACCATTTATGTAGATGCGTGTCATAGCGTTTTGTTACATTATACACATGTCTGAAATGATAATTATGTATGTTCATAACATCTCTTGCCCTCTTTTACCCTATCACTCATTGCAGGTAGCACTTTCACTGCATAGCCCACCTGACCAACAGCAGATATCTGCCATTGGTCTTTTAGATTGTTTAAAGGAAGAGATATTTACAAACAACAGATTATGATAATGTCTGAGTTTCGAATGTCTTCCCAAGTGAATGTATCTGTGCAATATAGTATCTATTTAAGAATAAAGCATCTAAAGATAGGGTTGTGTTCCCTACTGTAATTCACACATGGACCTATACCATAATCTAAATCATTTGCTTAGGTTAGTACTTAACACATTTGTTGAACATATGCTTTTGTGTGAAATCAAGTATTCTACCCTGTGATGAATTTGCCTACTAATTATAAGGAAGATGTTTCACCATGGTTACCAATTAGATTGACAGCAACACATATGGTAATATGACGTGTTAAATCTTACCTCTGCATGTTCCTGTGATGTCATCACATGAGTAGAAACAGTTACCGCTGCAAGGGGTCTGACAGTTTGCACTCTCTTGACCCCACCAACCCTCAGGGCAATCTGTAATTCAGAATTATCAAACGCGGATGTCATTATATAACATAGATGTAGACAATCAAACTGGAGACAGATGTTGATCCTACACAAAACTCATGTGGATTCCTCAGATACTAAACTTACAAAAGCGATACCTGAATGTAATACCTTGGAAAACCACTCATACAGCCCTTCCTAGATTATATTTAGGAAAAAGGGTGATTTTATGAAAATACTTAACAAGTTCTTTACTAAATATTGCTTGTTAAAGTGCCATACCCACTAGGTGATTTTGGCTGAGTATGCCTACGCATTAGCCCTAAAATCGGTTGAGCTTAGGGCTGTTTCACATCAAACGTGGACATTTCAATATACCATACTGATCATAAGAATTGGCCAATTCTCCTAATCGCCTGTCACCAGTTGCCGGTTAAACCACCCAGTGGGTATGGGGCTTAACTTGTCCCCGCTGCTTCACCTTCGTCATGATGTCATTGGTCACCCTGGAGATATGACATGTCACCATGTGAACAGGTTCTATCACCAACCTGTCACCATGATCCTAACATAGAAGGCTGTGACATCACGACCGCCACTTCTCAAGCGGTCGCTGAATTGAGAAGATCATCCCCACGTCTGACACAAACACTTAACAAATTGTGCTATATATTTCCTTGTCCAAAAGGTTTGTTTAGGACCATCAGTATGACTACCCAAAAAAATGATAGGTATTTAATTTTGGAGGGATAATTGCTTCTCACTATTGTGAATATCGATCTATGTGATTTAGACACATGTTAAAGCATGAATGCAGTTATGTCGACCAATTATATCATTGGCTGAATAACAAAAGGTTGTATATCAAAAAAAACTTATGCTTTATAGTAAGTCTCTGTAACTGTTTATCATTGCCAGCCAGTGGTAGAACTAGACTCCGATTGGGGTGTTCAGATCCAAAATGCCTTGCAATGCCACATAATCGCTGATTTAGTTCACAATGAGTAATATGTCCAGAGATACAGGTATCATTCGTAGAACTCGGAGGCAAGCTTCCCTATCACTAGTTCAGCTGTCTCCAAATTGTACCACAGACTGATGTAGTTCACTCGCTAGTCACCAGATGTCACCACAGACCTAATGCTTCTCACCACCAAGCTACCATATCCTCAAGATCTGTATTGATCCAAACAGATATTGAATCTGCCCAATATTGGCTACTACAGCCCCTTTATACTAATGACTATCAATTCCCCATAGCAGTGCTGCTGCTGGCAGGCTAGACCTCCACGCTGCTATCAGGACACAGGGTATTCACACCTGCCTTTGGCACTTCTTAAAGCTTCATTATGCTTACCCGAAATTCGGATATTTTGGATAATAACATTTCACCGTCTAGTGACCTTTCTTTCAACTTTCAATCCTATGATAAAACATTCTATCCAAGTATTGCCGCTAGTTACATGTATGAGGTATTAACTCCTTCCTTAGTTCAGTAATTTGTATTAGTTTAAGTGATTTGAATTCTTTTTATCTAAGATTTATATAATGCATATACAAACTTTGAATATTCACTGATACATGAAATATACTCTGCATGCTAATCTCTGCTAATCAACAAAACCACTGAAACAAGATTAAAACACAAACAAACATTTTGTGTATATCCATCTGAAATGATCATATTTTTAAACCAAACCAAAAGGTATTTGATCTAAATAAATGCCAGTTCAAAAGTGCAAGGATTATTGCAAATTCCTTCACTTAAGCCTTGTGACTTGTTGACATAATACCTTTTATTCATCTTAGTCTAGGCCAACCTGCAGGTGAAATATAAGACATTAGCTATCTGTGAAAAGGGAAAATCATTACCTTTTAAGTTCTGGAAATGTTTTCAGCTGAAGACATATTTTACTTACTTGTATATCTGTAGCCATTTACAATGACTTCACAAAGCATCATTACTTTGTTTGTTGGGTGCCAGACAGTCAGGTACCTGACAGGTTTGTCAGAGCTGCAGGTGACGGTCTGTATGAACTCACTGGACGTTATTTGTCCACATTCTGTTTGCTGCTGCCAGCCCGCCTCCTCTCCAATGTGGATGATGGTTCCCATAATCAAGTCTACGTAAAGGATTGTAAGTGAACTAGGTATTTATTGACATAAGGGGATCTTATAAGGGTATGAACAGGTCCAGCCTAATTCAGAAATTTGGAACCGCCCATGATCTGAGTCTCATGTTGGAAAAGTAAGTTTCCCAAGCTAAAGGTTGTTTCTAATAATTTATTTTCCATAACCATGGGGCACAGATCATCATTGCCCCGTTGCACAATGGGTTTCGTAACAATGAAAATATTGTAAACAACGAAACATTTCGTTGTTACTTTTATCGTAACAACGATGGTTTTGCACAATTTTTTTTCTATATTTAGAATGTTCCCAAAGAGCTGTAACTTTTATTGGATTTTTTATAATTTTTTCTTAGTTCATAACACTTTACAGAATTTAATTTCATTCATTAGATCCCGAGATATTGTATTTTCATTACAACGAAACTTTTCGTTACTAAGCAAAGGTTCGTTGTACTTCCGTTGTTTTATCTTAGTAACGAAATTCTATTGTGCAACGGGCCACATGTGATCTATAGATCCGTGCTCTAAGAAAGGTTGACTTTTTCATCCCTTTACAGCCATTTATAAAGCATGTAAAACATATCATAGGAACTCTAAATTCATTTAACTGGATGACTGAAGATGTAGAAGACATCCTGTTGTTTCTTTAAAGTGGTAATAGAACATTTTAGGCCAGTTTTTAATGATTTGATGCTCGAAAGACCTTTCAAATGATGAAATAACACATTTAACCACCAAATCCTAAAGTAAATCCCTATAGGGACTCCCTGAAAATCATCAATTTTAGCACTTTTTGACAAATTTTCATGGATTTAGCTGTAAAATGAATAAATAATACGTAACAGCCACTAACATTATATACCATTGTAGTCTTAAAGTTATGACAGATGTGCTAAATGTTTTGATTTTGACATATCACAAATATCATATTCTTTCTATAGATCCTCAAATTAGATTGTACCACTTCATTGTAGAGGTTTTTTCCATTATTCAGACATTAGTTCTAAATAGGATGTTCTCATTCTATGATATGATTTGTGAAACCGGTTGAGATGGATTGTCTATGATATATGAAGTATCTCATTTATGTACAAAGTTATGGCTGTTTGAAATAAATGCTTTTTTTCCATAACTTTTAAAGTCACCATTTCTTGGTGCATATGCCTTTAGGGATGTTTGATTAAAACTGAGATTTTGGTCAATACAGAGAAGGCATAAATACCTTATACTAGTCAGCCAATGAATAATGAAATAGTAGAAAACTAAGGTAAAAAAAGGAAAGAAACCAATAGTGAATAGGAAAAACTCACACGTTATATGTTGTGTGCTGTGAGGTTGATAGAATTCATGATTTCCATTAGTAATCAATTAGTTGACTCATGTTTTTAACTTGATAATCTAGCTTGTTGAAAATTCATATCTGTGTTTTGTATATACTATTCTAAGGCTAAACAAAAGAACAGTGTTCCAGAGAACAAACGGTCCATGTTGTATTCTTGGGCACCATACAAAAGGCAAAACTGCATGGTGTGATAATATAGTACTTACAATCACAACAGTTCCGGAAGTAGATGGTCACATTTACAACAACAAATCTCTCTGAGTGGTTGTTACTGGCCAGGTCCACAGACCAATGGACACGCTGGTCCTTCTGGGCAGCAGTAAGTCTGTTATCTGACTTATCGGGATAGGCACATGAGCCATCATAAAGCCTCTGTCGTATGTCTCCATCTACAGCCAGCTCTGGTCCAAACCCTCCCCATACACCAAGCTGCGTAGCATTCTTGTTAAGGGCAACATTACCTGTAAACCAATATTAATGAAACTGAAAATCAAGTACTGTCAGCTTAACAATGTTTGTACTATAGATTCTTTTGATTATTATCATATGTACAACTTGAGAAATATCTGTTAACCCTCTGCTGACGGTTCAGAATGGGGTTTATAAAATGTATAAGGTAACAACTTACTTACTTTGAAATTGTGAGATTCTACAAAAGTATCAGCTGATAAAGCATATGTCATTGGCGCACTCATTATCACAGGATTTAGAAACCATTATATTTTTTTTCAGATTTGGTTGCCATGGTAACCAAGAAAAAATGGGAACAAATACTGATTTTGACAGAATATTTGTATTTTGTGTGTGTTTGCCTTGAGGACATTTATGGGGACATTGTGACCCTAAGAACATAAAATTTCTCTAATTTACAAATATTTATGACAATATTATGTTATCATAGTGATAGAAATTATAATCCAAACAAGAGGATAAATACCTTTACTACAAATTATACAAAATCAAATCACTGTAAATTGTTCCTTTATGGGAAATTCAGAAACAAGTAACTACAGTCACAGTTTTTCATTTATAAAAACTTTAAGCTATAGAGACATACCTATTTAGATATCTCTAAGTATAACAATAAAGAAAGGCAACAACAATTCAGGATATAGCAAACAAATCTGTCCAATTCGTTAGTGCTGAAGTTGTGATGAATCTGGTGTTTTATTCTGTTTGTTCTATAATATTTAACTAGAATATTCCATACACTGATTTGGTAAATTTCCTCTTTGTTTAAGAAAGAGACAGTACTTGATCAAATATATCAATGTTTAACATAGTAAGATCTATAACCTGTGCAACTGCTAGGGAGTAAATTTCAATGCAAAATCATAGAATATCATACTAACATAAAAATTTCAAAGATAAGTTTCTACAAAAACAGGTTCTATATCATAACACCCTAATATCCCAGCAAATAACCATAGGATCAACCAAGAATTACATTCCCAACATCAATTCAAAAACTCACCTGTGTTGATACAGGAAGGAAGTAACATAGCAACAATCACATAATGGCCGTGCCATCTCCAATTCATCTTTTATCTCTGCAAAACCAAAGAACTTGGGTTAACATTATAGATCAATGCATGCATAGGATTGGCTCAGGCCCCCTCTGCTCACACCCCTGTCAACCAAGCCAGACACCTCGTGCATAGCAGATTAGAAAAGCTTATTCTATTAGGTCTTTAATTATCACTAGAAATTGAATGCTTACAGTAAAGACTAGGATAACATGATAATGGAGAATGGAGAATGGTCACCAGACTTCTATAAATACAAACAAAACCTTGACAACAGTTAAGAAAGGGATTTTAAATAATAGTAAAAGCCTACTGAGGGCTGAAAGCAGTGTCAAAGGGAGCTAAGACAGCCATAAGATCGATGTCTAAACAACAGACTCACCTGCTGGCGGCAGCACTGTATGAAGGAAAGCAGGTATACACAAAGTTGAGGGCCTAGACTAGCATGAAAGGGAGACTGAAAAACAAATTGGACTTGGATGAACGTCAACCTTTAGGTTCAGGAGCTGGGTGGATATAACCAAACTTGGTTTGGTGGTGTCATCTTGTGTCCAAACGTTGAACTATCAATACCTTGGCAGGCGTAGGACCAAGATAGGCAGACTTAAGCCCAAAACCCACTTTAGCAGCGACTTGCAATGGCCGACTGGGAGATTGGGCTGACTCTTAAGGGTCGCCTGTAAGAAAGGTATATTGGAATGTGCATGTTTGATATGAGTCAGCGCGAAAATCAGCTGACTCTTCTAGTAGAGTCAGCTGATTTTGCCCCAGTGAATCGGCCAATTCTGGTCAAAATCGCCTAGTGGGTATGGAGCTTTAGTGACAGGGAAACCTATGGAACGTGTACGGTGAACTCCTGGATTGGTGTGGATATTTCATACTGAAATTGCTGGATTGTATTGCCCGAGCTGAGATTTACATCTATCTTTGGCTAGCAACAAATGAAGAAGATTAACTAGTAATGACTCACAATATGAACTTAAATGGCCTTTCTTGGTTCCCCATTATAAACATTAATAATACACAACACTATTGTTCACTGTCATAGTGCATGTAACTCAGGGGCAGATCCAGGAATTCCTAGTGGGGGCGGCCCAAAAACATGAATGTACGGGGGAGGGGGTCCCCCTACAACCATTATTTAACAGGGGAGTTGGGGGGGGGGGAGGGGGCAAGGCCCCTCCGGCCCCCCTCCCCCTGGATCCGCCCCTGCATGTTGATTCAAAACTGTCTGCCTCCTGCCCCCACCCCATACTTAACTGATGTAGATACATATATTCTAGGTAAATATAAACAAAAGGCTAGGGGCTGGTGCTTGGGGAGGGATGGGTGGAGCACACTCTGCACCATACTTCATGGAAGGTCAGGGCCCTAGAGTACGCTAACCCCAAAAGTAGCTGCCCTAAGAGCATCGTCACCCCCCATTTCTGTCAGTTGTACATGTATATGAGTATATCTTACAAATCAATTCCCCTTTAAATGGAGGCTGGTTCTAGTTGTCTAACTGATGGGGAAAGTACGGGTAACTGAATAGGTTGTATCTTGAATCTAACTTCTATCCTTATCCTATAAATCTTCAGACCTGTAGCCTGAGCTGAACATGACGGGTAACTTTGGAAATAAAGGTGTACAAACCTGTTTAACCAAACCTGGCTACTTGTAATCCTGTATTCTGATTTCATACAGACACAGGACCGTACCTCCTCCCACTCGGTCGAGATCTAACATATACTACAAATAAACATCTAGGACAACGTATAAAATAACTTAAGGTCAGAATAAAACATGGAGGAGCAATGTTTGTATGGTCTACTAACTTTGCCTAGTATAGACTCTATACGGTCAAACTCAAACTTTCACTGCATAAATTAATAACTCTATCATCAACACTCGACTAATGGTGAGTTATTTTTCTATTAGAGGGTAGGAAAGTTTAACCGTCCTTCTCTCCTTGGGCAACAAGGGTATCTATTCATTTTACACCTAGGCACTACAGTTGTGTAGGAGTATGGGTGTATCTATATTGTAGTATGTCTATACTATAGTGTGTCTGTCCTATAGTCTGTCCTATAGTGTGCTCATACAGTGTGATGTCTTCCCAGCCGGCGGAGTGAGGTTATAATAACGTTGTAGCAACGTTCTGGTTTGGTCCTTGTTACGTTACATTGTGACATTGCAGCGACGTCAGTTTGATGACTCCCAATAACGTCGCTGCAACCAACTGTTGCAACGTTATATTGTGACATTCTGCTAACATTCTTGCCATGTTTTTATTAGGTTAATATTGGGACCTTACCCAATAAGAACATCACAATAACATTCTGTTTAGGTTATGTTGATACCTGACCTAATAAGATAGTCATAGTTACATTCTGTTTAGGTAAGATTAAGACCTGACCTAATCAGAACATCAAAAAATATATTCTGTTTAGGTTAGGTTGAGACCTACCCTAGTGAGGAAGTTACAATAATGTTCTTTTTAAGTAAGGTCTCGACCTCACCTAATCAGAACGTCACAATAACGTTCTGTTTGGATTTGGTCTTGACATTACTTCATTAGAGCGTTATGCTAACATTCTTTTTTAGTTAGGTCCCAACCTCTCAGAAAATAACGTAATGGTTACGTGCTATTCTAGTAAGTAACAAACTAACTAAAAATGGATGGTTGCATAACGTGACCATTACGTCGCCCTCCGGCTGGGATAGTACTAAAATAAATATAAATTAACAAATTGTGTAGTCTGACATACTTAGCTATAGAAGTAGGGTATATGATCTTGGGCATGTCTTGCAAAGCTGATTCAGAGCTAGTCAAAATGGAAATTGGATCATGTATAGCAAACACAACTCAGATATATCACAGCTTCCATGTTATACTGAATATATAACAAATTGGCAATTCCTCAAAGGCTCATCACCTCTCTTGATATCTGCCTTCGTTGGCTGCTGGTCCTGCCCCTGAGGCTGATATCACTGACACACAATAGATCTAGTGATATATACTCATTTTGGAGTATTTCACAAATTAGTCATATATTATTTATATTTTGAAACAGTAATTAGACCCCGAATAGATTGAGGGGATAGTGTGAAAGTGGTTGCAGCGTCTCGGTAAGAAAATATCTTCAAAGCAGGTCAACCATGTCTGAATCATATCGAGAGCTTGACTTTTTTGTAGACATGTACCATAGCTCCAGGCCCCATCACTATGGAGGTCAGTCATACAAAAGTAGGGCATTATATAAGTTTTAGATAGACTTATATAAACAGCCGTCTACCTAAAGACAAGTTCACTTTGCTATATGTCGTGTCATTATAACACCTTGCCAATGTGAAATCAACCAAAGCCACTGGCTATTGTGCACTCTTTACTGAATTATTTCAACTTTGTACATATTGAACTTATGAGTGTTCCATTAGAAAGGGTAAAAAAGATACTCTTTGTGGTGTATACAGTAACACCTGTCACCCTGTAAATCAGATACAAACACAATTAAAAAAACACTTTTTCTTGCATAGATGTGTGATGTTTATATTGTGATGTTCTCTACGGGGGAACACTTGTGGTTCCTGACAGAGATATTAAGATTCTCCCCGGTCTGGGTCTAAATCGTGCTCGGTCGGTTGATGCACGAGTGGGTCGGGATTTCACGAACACTTGTCCGAACCCGTGATGGGTGATCTGGGGACGGGTGATCGCGAGTGTCTCAGAGACGTGCCACGCTCGCGGGGGTCAGTGGTGGATATGGTATGGTCAGGGGGGTTTGGCTCATAGGAAGGGTGGCTGATGAGACTCTCATTGGGGGATTAGCAGCTCAGGTTGGGCCGGCTTTGGGGTGACCTTCTCGTGCTGCGCGCCTGACGGTATCTTGAATGGTGGTTCTAGCATTCACGACACGGACCATGCCCAAAAAATTTAAAAGTGGGTAGCGTGTAGGCCAAGGTCCCATTCTCTGATTGTCATACCCATTAACGTTCCGAGTTTGTACGGCGGACAGAGTCCTTCCCATTTTCGTGTGGGCGAGTTTGTTCATACACCCCTTTTAGCCCTATTTTCTTCTAAGTCCTGATGCCCTGATTTATTGGAACTTGGGTCTAATTCTTGTTCTCATGCAGCTACTCTGGTCTATAAAGCTCTACTAAGTTGTTTCGTGCCCTTTCCCATAAAGAAGAGAGGTGTGAACACCATGAGTTCCAAGACGGGACTGTTTATTCTTGTGTAATCACTTCTATTTAAAGCCATAACCTGGCTTCTGATTGGTTACATAACATCACGTGGTCACTTTGACCCTTACTGAGGTCACTTCCAATCAAGAATACATGATACATTACGATTTTGTACCTGCATACGTTTTCGTGCAACTTGTACTATACGAGTTGGTACCGCGCGATCTCGCGTACTTCGTGATTGTGTCCAAAAACACAGCTTTACTTGTATCTTTAACAGAGAACATTACTTGTCTTTCTAACCTCATGTTGTGACATTGAAATGATTACTAAAATTCATCACAATATAATGGAAACAGCTGCGTACAACTTTATTCTATTTGTCAGAGTAGAATAGTATCAATTATGTTAATGGTAGAAATACATTGGTAAGTATGATTAAGTTTGGTACTCTACTTTTCAGGCTTCTACTAAAGCCTAAATTCCATATGCCAATTTTGCAGTTTACAAAATCGCCAGTGGAAGCTTTAATGCCTGTCATATTATATCTAGAAAGGTTTAACTATTCTCTTTAAAATGATATATTATAGCATATGTGGTCTCATGGCATATTCTTTGAGAATATCAAACATAATTATAGAAGTAGCCAGCATCAAAGTGTGAAATCAAGCTTTATCTATACCAAATAATGTTCACTGCTCCTGCTGGATGATGTCAGAGAACAAATGATCATGGATAAGACTATTTAATCTTAAACAAGTATGGTTGGATGAAAGGATCTTCAAAAGATAGGTAATGTGATTAGTAGGCATCAGAATACCAAGCCATTTACTGAGGTTTCACAAGTCTAATGCAAACATGATCGAGGTCCAGATCATAGCCATTCTTGTCACAGTGCTTACTGAAGAGTCGAACCAGGTTGTCCATCTGCAAAATGAAGAAAATTATGGATGTAACAAAACTATTGTTTAACAAACTTTCATAAGATGAAGACTTTTTCTGTTGAAACAAACTCTTTAGAAAATATATTTCTTCAGAATAGCCTCTCTCTGACAAGTGGAATCCTGAGCTATTAAATTATGAAAGTACTCTCATGATTCTAGGGCTCAGGATTCTAGTTAAGAGAAAGTATGTTTTTGATGCACAAGGAGATTTGATGTTGAGGACAAATTCTTACACATTACTGTTGATCCTCACACCAGAGCTGTTGTGTGAATATGAGGGGTCAGGGGAAATAGAGGGAAGGAAGGAAACATGATAAGGATTGCATACATGCTCATCCATTGTCCGTCCTTATTTTGTAAAAATGGATGCAATGTGCTTGCAATTGGACAATGAAACTTGAGTTCATATATCTTTTTTTGTTCCATTTGCCATTTGCCATTTGGACTTTTTTCATTATTATATCATTTTTCAGTTGTTTTTGAATCAGGGGCTATGCCCCCAAACCGCTTTTTTATTATATTTTCTTATTTCTTTGTCTAATCTAAATTCTGAGCATATATGTACATCTTTACATTCACCCACCCTATGTCCCCGTATGTTAAGACATCTATATGTGTGGACTTTGTGTCCGCACATATTAAAAATTATATCTGCGCGAGGTCCGCATGCGCAACTATCGCGTGTATAGCCAGCCCCACCCCAGCCCACCGTGTGTTGTTCCCCCCTATCAGTCTTTATAAGTATGATCTCTCTATTCCTCTTTAATTTAAAAATCTGGCCCAATTCAGACCTTGCATCAGAATAAAGTGTATATTCTACCATTCTCTTTCAACCTGTCACAACCTATGGGCTTGTCTATGGTTTTAGACCAGGTGGGAGGAGGCTGTGATGTCACAGGGCTCACTGTCAGGCTCAGTCATCACTATAATAACACAACATTCAGAGTTGAGGTTCTTCCAGGACGGCAAAGCAGGACTTCCAGTACGGTTGCACTTAATAGTGAGCTATGCACTATGACTTTGGTAAAATAGAAGTAATGACAAAAATTAATATCTTTTTTGGTATCTTTGTCCAGTTGCAGGATATTATTCACTGTCCTGAAACTGAAAAAAAACCTGCAAATATGTATCTAGAAATAAAACAAACTTCAAAAGGTATATGTTTAGGGACTTCAGCAACTTTCTCCATTGGCACAATATTGAGAACTTATCATCTTTTCTGTAATTAGATATTTCAACTTGATCCTAAAAATTTGATGGAATGTCAGAAAAATGACAATACTCTACCTTAAACCAGTACTTTACCAACAGGCAACTTACATTCAGGATTATACAAACAAATCATACATACAAAAATTATGTTAACAGACCCAGACTCAATCTATATGAAGACCATCATACATTAGGTGCTTTCGATTAAGCAAGTACTTATGAAGAGGGCTTTGGGAGGGAGTCTGCAATTAATGAAAATGTGTATATGTTCCTCTATGAATCTACCTCACACTTAAGCCCAAGGAGGATGGGTTGATCTGATTTTGTTGGAAATGTGTGTAAGTATCTATCAGAAAGCCCCTGAGATACTTTTGAAGTAAAAGAAAATCACTTTACCTCTTCTTCAGGAATACCACGAGTCATGTTTCTGAAGTATGACTTCACCATTTCATCGTCCTGGGAAGCAGCATACATGATGCTCTTATACACAAGCTCTATTTTAAAATGATATCAAATGTTTACTAATATCCTGCACAGTAAAAATGCTCATGTCAGGTTTGAGCTTATCTATTGTTCACAAAAAGATTTTCATAGATATAGTTAGTGACAATTACTTGTGGTTAGACTACTGATGACTACTTCAGAGAATACTCAGGCTCAAATTTCTGATTCAGTCCAACTTTGAAAAACTTTGATATAATTTGCCACCGAGAGAACTTCTAACCTTCAAAGCCATGAAATCCAGCTTCATGCAAGTCCTTCATTAGGTTCTCCTTGATGTAGAACTGAACATTGTGGTCATAACTCTTTGCTATAGAAGAAAAAAACAAATGTGTGTCTACTAGTGATAGGAAACTAAATGATGAAACCTTAGAAAATATTCAAAGTGATTTATTCAGATTGTAGTGTCAAGGATCTTATTCAAGTGTACCTGTGTCATTCATCGAATAGCTATTATGAGACAAAAAATGCATGTGTAAACATAATATTTCCTAGAGTATATAATATATGATATATCATAATTTTATTATAAACATGCAAATAGTTCTGGTACATAGAGTCAGTTTCTATCTTGAATGTAATATTTACAAACTGTGAGTTTGGAGTACATGTATGCACTGCAGTCATAGTTGAAATGCACTATCTAGCTGCTATAGTCAATAAATAAGTGTTAAACAGGGACGTGGTGAGCTTTGTAAATTTGTTCCGTTTCCATTCTTTGATACTAGAAATTGCAATATTTGATGTAGAATGTCCTCTTACAAACATATATGCCGACATGCCATATTACTAAGGGAGGAGTTTTACTTTTTCCTTTTGCTTTTATTCTGTAAATCTGAAGAAAAGGATAAAACTGTGCTGGTTGTCATGTATAGGAGCATGACAATCCTAGGCCTTTCTCTGATTTCATTTTTCTGTACATCGTCAACTACTGAATATGAGATGATTCAAGTGGTAAAAACTCTTTTGTATATAAATTGTTACCTATGACCTGGTACAGGTTCGGCTCACCAGCATGGATAATAAGTATCGATCCTCCTGGGTTGAGCCAGTCATAGAACTGTTTGAAGGCTGCCACTCTATCTGCGATGTAGTACATGACGTTGCTTACCAGTACCAGGTCTATGCCTTGCTCAGGTCCTTTCCAATCAGGGTATTCTGCATTCACCAGGGATACCTGGCAAAGTGAAAAATGTGTATATATGCTGAATGCTGATGAGTAGAAATTTCTATATAATCTGATTCCTGTTATTACGGGTTATTTAATAAGATAGATATGCTACAATTGAATATAAATACATAAAAATTGTCATGATACATTTATAATAGTAACACAATCAGAAAAATTAGGGAAAACACCTGTGTCAGATAACCAATATTTCAGACAATTAATTGAGTATACTAAAAGATACATACATGTCCAACTCTGTATTGATGAAAATATAAGAAAAAAATCACGATGTTGATTAAACTTCTTTTGACTTATTTTAGGGAACTCTCCAAAAGTTTGAAACTATGGACTTCAATAATTCAATTCAAAGACATGCTTGTACGCCATTTAGGGAAAATGGTACTCTATATGTATTCTGATTGACACTAATGTTATAGAGAATGTTTTAGTGCTTACGACAATACCCATCATATGAGGATCAAACACTTATTAGGGAATTGTGGCCACCTAAATATAGCTCAGTCATGACTCACAGCAAGGAGAAATTAGTAAATATCTACTGCACGCCTTTTGATCCAGAAATAATGATCATTTAACCTAATTTTATGAATTGGTAGGTTCTGAATTTGTATCTTCTCTTAATGTCATATTTATATGAATGCCTAGATAAGTTATATTATTACAGTTAAATGATAGTAAAACATTCTCCAGATGTAGGTTAGGGTAAATTTCATTATCGATGCAATAATTGGATTCTAAACGAAAGGTTTTCCCATACTTATTTACAATACTTCACAGAATAACACATATGTCATGCTATACTAGTTCTAGAACATCAACATTATAGGAAACTTGGAGCATCCTTTCTAATTGTTATTTTATTTTGGTCTACTCTATTATATTTGAATATCAACACAAAAAAATCCATAATTCCATTTCCATGTCAATATCATGTTTACTGAATAAGATAAATTAGTCTGCGTTGTCCAAAACACTTGAAAAATCGAACTTACCTTTAACGCTGGCTTTCTGACTATTGCAGAGGACAGTTTATCCAAGCTGAATTGATCAGGATCAACTCCAATGTAATGCTCCAGTTGTGTACAGTTGTTGACAATTGCTGCATCTATTTGTCCATAACCTTTAAAATACATGTCTGATTAGATACATGCTAGAATGGTATTATTTCTCTCTTTCTCAAGGTAATACATTAAAGGGCTCCTTGTACATAAATTGATATGTTTATAATTAATTTTTGTGTTTTTCACTTCACTTTTGTATCTCAAAGATGTTCCAATTATTAATTAAAGACAATTAAATGTATAAATTCTTTAAATTCTGGGCTTTTCAGAACTCCCCTTGCTACGTCATAATAATGGTAATTCCCCTTCCAAATAATTTGGGAATCCCAGGTTATTGAATGGGTTTAGGTGAATGTACAATTAATACAATTAATAAGAGCCTGCATGGGGCCTGATATAAGTATATTCTATGCTAAATTTGGTTTTCTTTCTATACTTTTTGAGAGAGGGGAATTCTCTTTTACTGTAAGCAGGGGATTCCCCTTTAAAAACATAAGATAGACCAAATATCATACTCCCTTAAATTGTACTTACATATGGAATTTTCTCAAAATATTCCAAGCATTATTTATTCTTGATATAGACACCTTACTAAAAAGATTTCATTGAAAGATATTCTCCCATTAATTATGTGCAATGTTCCCTCTAAGTAATGGCTTTCGTTAATCTTTAGCACCGTCATTTTTTTCTTTATTGAACCACATTCATTTGAAAAAAGATCTTCCATGTAGGTTAAGATAGATACATATAATTTCCAAAACAAAAACACATATTAGAGTCACTTTAGCAACTTGTACAGTGACCTACAGTGATCTTCTACCTAAACAGGGGGTACATCCTAAGACAGAAAAAAAAGTGGATATACCAATCATCTCAAAGCTTTTGAATCTGTTTGACTGGTTTAGGAAACATTATACTTGCTTCTCTATAAATACCAAAAATAGACCAATGAAGTATATGAAATATTGCGAAGAACTATTATCTTTCACACATGAGCATTGTCACTGAGATTTTATTTCAGTTGTTTTTTTTTGTTTTTTTTTTCAAAAAGTAAACTTGTTGGGGATCCACGGAAGCCATGCCATTTGGCCAGATACGCAAAAAAAACAATCTGACTGTCCCTTACATGGCGGCTGAGAGGGAACTTAGGCAGTTAATTTGACCATTCTTTCATCTGTACAGACACTGAATGCATATTTCTATGGCCATAAAAGCAAGGAAGAGAGGGAGCTGTATACCCGTGAATCATGATATTCTGACATCTTACCTGGTCCGATGCTGACCATGGTTTTAGTCTCGTCAAAATGAAATCTCTTTGCATTTTCAAACAGGAATGTCTTGGTGTCTTCAATGTAAGTACTATTTTCCATCAAATGGCGATGCCATGGATTGTATTCTGTGTCTCTATCCATGGTTACAGTTTGTCAAAGACTTCACCTTAGGCGAAAATGCATGTCAAAACAAAAAGATTATAGGTTTAGGCTCTCTTGTACCTAGAATTTGTCATGCTTTCACGAATATTATTGGTCTACCGGAGTATCATGTATATTTTTTTTATTCATGACTTCATGCAGGGGGGGTCATGTGACTAGATTTGTTGATCATTATGTGATATCGATGTCATGTGGTCATATGATATGAAATAGGAATAGATTACCAATTCTACCTTAATATGCAATAAAATAATTTAGATATGGCTGAACATCAACACCAACATTTCATTGAATCAAGAAAGCGTCACCTAGTTGCATAAAAACGACAAATGGTCAATTGATCCTCAATATGGTGGCCAGTCCTATTCCCACTACTATGATGTCATATGCCCAATGTTATTGTGTTACAACAACGAGTTGGTGTACAGCGTCTGGGGTGCATGGACTATTGGCCCCCAAGATTATTGGCCCCTGACCATTGCCCCCCCCCCCCCCCCACATTTGGGACTTTTGGCCCCCCATGAGATGGACCATTAGACCCCTAGGACCATTGGCCCCCAAGACTATTGGCCCCCCAAAATTATAACTTTAGATTCAAAACTTTTCACGCCTTCTAGCGGTAAAAAATGTGATTTGCATTTAGTTGATATTTCAGTACTAAGGAGTGTCTTATCATTATGATTTTCAAGTATAGTTAGACAAGACTATGCAGAACAATGCCCGTATAGGACATTACAATATCTACGTAACTCTTTGAGCTATAAGCATACAAAGTTATAACTTTAGGTTCCAAAATGTTCATGCATTCTACACATGTACTAATTGGAAGTGATATACTTTTTTTTATTTGTCAGATATATGAAGCAGTCATTCCTATTTGTTTAAATGAACCCCCATGTGAATAACCATAACGATATGAATAGTTGAGTACAACAACTATTTTCCATCTGCTGTCTGCATTAGAAAACCTTTTGTAAAATCATTTTGTCTTTTTGTATTTATTCTCAAATTTGACTAATTAATTTGCATTTCTTTGAGGGGGGGGGGGGGAGCATTGGTCTTTAGTAGGGTGCCAACTATGTGGGTAAGGGGCCAATGGTCTGTGGGGCCAATGGTCTGTGGGGCCAATGGTCTTTGGGGCCAATGGTCTGTGGGGCCAATGGTCTGTGGGGCCAATGGTCTGTGGGGCCAATGGTCTGTGGGGCCAATGGTCTGGGGGGCCAATGGTCTGGGGGGCCAATGGTCTGTGGGGCCAATGGTCTGGGGGGACAATGGTCTGTGGGGCCAATGGTCTGTGGGGCCAATGGTCTGGGGGGCCAATGGTCTGGGGGGCCAATGGTCTGGGGGGGCAATGGTCTGGGGGGACAGTGGTCTGTGGGGCCAATGGTCTGGGGGGCCAATGGTCTGGGGGGCCAATGGTCTGGGAGGACAATGGTCTTGCTCAGGGGGCCAAAAATCAAGGTAGGGGGCCAAAGGTCTCGGGGGTGAATAGTCAAATAATCGCGTCTGGTATGTAATACAAATATCAGAATATTTTTGGGGTCATTTCTTCTATAGACGTTGTGCAGATGACATCACTTCTTCAAAAATTGATTGGCCGCCATGTTAGTGATCAATTCAATACCCTTATCATTTATAATTCTACAACATTTAGAATACATAGTTTTGTCAAATCCACCCAACACTACCTCAGTGAAATCATTGTATTTGCTCTGAGTACTTAGAAATTGTAAATTTCTTATTCCTTGCATAGCCACGTGGTGATGAGAACCACATGGTGATCACCAGAATCTGGTCACGTGACAACATCTGCACAAGGTCTATAGTTGACTCAAGAGAGAGGTTTGTTCAGGTACAACCAAAGTTTGCGTCCCAGTGAATTGGCAAACACTTCTGTTGCATCACTTGACATTGGGTGTCCCACAAGTAAAAAAATGACTTCTTTAAGGCGCAGAGTTAAGTCTCATGCCAGTCGTTTTACCTGTTTTGGTTGGGGCTGCCAATGGTGAACTAAGTTTTTGTGACAGCCTGGTGATCTGTGGCCCGTTGCACAATATAATTTTGTTGTGAGGATCAAGTAAAGATAGAATAACAAACATTTCCGTTGCTACAAAAATTTCCGTTGTTTCACAAATAGTAAAAGCTTCTGGTTCTAATGAATGAAATTAAATTCTGTAAATTTATATAAAAAGGAAAAAAAATAGAAAATAATCAGTAAAAGTTACAGCTCTTCGAGGGCATTCTGAATATAGAAAAAAATTGTTGTAATACGATCATTGTTACAAAAATATTAACAACGAAAAGTTTCGTTAATAATATTATTTTCGTTGCTAAGAAAATCATTGTGTAACGGGCCACTGTAGTTTTCTCTGATACCCATCAGAATTTCCCCTAAGCCATTGGCATCAGGAAACTCCTGTGCCCCGTTGCACAATGGGTTTCATAACAACGAAAATATTGTAAACAACGAAAGTGTTCGTTGTTACTTTTATCTTAACAATGATGGTTTTGCACAATTTTTTTTCTATATTTAGAATGTTCCCAAAGAGCTATAACTTTTACTGAATTTTTTCTAAATTTTTTCTAGTTTAGAACACTTTACAGAATTTAATTTCATTCATTAGATCCCGAGATATTGTATTTTCGTTATAACGAAACTTTCCGTTACTAAGCAAGTGTTAGTTATGCTTTCATTGTTTTATCTTAGTAACGAAATTCTATTGTGCAACGGGCCACTGGGAATAATAGAAATAGGGGATATGTGTTTCCCATAGCAAATTCAACAACTAAGGGCGCTGATTTGATTTTGCCTCCCCTTCGAGGTGTCAAGTTTCCTCATGCTTCAGTTGTTTCTACTTTCTTTTGAAATTGATACATTTTGAAGGGATTTTATGGCAGATTATATACACTCTAAGAAGTAACTACTGTAAATTTACAGCGAAGGTTGCTGGCAGCAAAGGAGCTTGCAACTTTTGATGTAAATTTATAGCACTCTTTTACTTTAATGTAAAGTATAATGTACTGTTGATTTCCTACAGCAAAATATGCTGTAAATTTAAAGCAGACAAAGTGCTGTAATTTTACACCAAAAGTTGCTTGCAGCAAAGGTTCCAGCAATCTTTGCTGAAATTAACAGTACTTAATGTATTTTTACAACCGTTTTTATCTTAATCAATTTACTTTTGGAAATCAAAATATATGTTGAAGAAAGGCTTAATTCCAACCTCAAACCAATATGTTTTGGGTGAAGGACATTTTTTATGCTAAGTGCATTAGCAAATACATGCTTGGAATGGTGTTTCAAACAGGCACTGCCAGTCCAAAACAGATGTATGAAGGCAATTTGCTACCAAAAAGGTGTATCAATCAGACAATTTTCTCTGTATCTTGAAATTATTAAGACAGAGTAGGGATGTATATTATGTGATATACTAGATTAGTATTTGGATCTCTTTATCATATTTGATTTTAATATAGATAATTTAAAATCTGTCAATCTTTCAATGTAGTTTTAAAATAGGAAATACCAATGTTTTACTGATAATAAGCATTTGCCCCACCTGGTGGGGAATAAATTCACAGGAAAAGTACTATAAAATAACAAAGTTGCTGTATTTGAGTAAATTTACAATACTAATGTTATAATTTTACAGTTAATATTGCTATATGATTTCAGACAGCAAAAAGTGCTGTAAATTTACTGCAAGAACTGCTGTAAATTAACAACTTTTTACCGAGTAGGGTGCACAATAATTATTGTCACACCATGTCCCCTGACTTGGACAATGATACTTCAAACGTATCTAAATTGTACAATAGAACGCTAGTTTGGAGGTGGGGACTTTATCTGCTGTCAACAGCAACACTGGCAGAACTGAAGCGCAACTATGCAACTTTTCAAAATATGGCTTTCATTTTCAAATAATGAGGGGCAATGGATTATTGTACTTATGATTTTTATCAGCCTTGTTCCCTTCTTTCTTCCAACTTCTCTAGTTCCCTTAAAGAATGAGAATGTAAAGTTGTGAACGGTTTTGTTCTGCTGCCTCCCAAGAGTATGAATTATCAGTCTTAGGAAAGCCTATGATTAAAACCAGTTTTCAAAAGGTGTTATGGAATAAGTTCTAAGGCTTGGCACAAAACAGGTGACAGAACCCTACCTTTCACTGCTGTGTATGTTCCTGCTGGCAAAGTAACTGGTCAAAAGAAGCCCACTGCGTTCAAACTACACACACAGAGTAAAAATAACGTGACCTACATTGTGTAAGAGAGTATGCAATACATGCTGACTAGAATTGTCCTATAACTTTAGATTTACCTAATGCTTGCTGCTGTTCCAGACTTTACCAAACCTAGTCAAACTTACATTAAAGGACCAATCAGAACCCTCCTTACAACCAGGTCCCTCCCTCCCACCTCCCAGCTAACAATTTTACGTTGCTACAACGTTGCTACAACGTTGCAGTTTAGTTGTAACAACGTTGCAAATTTACGTTGTGACAACATAAATTTGTGGACTCCCAGAAAGGTTGCAGCAACGTTATTCCCAACGTTGTATCGTGACCTTTTCACAACCTTTTCACAACTTTTATTATCTTTGTTATAAATAACATTCAATTTCATGAATATTATTAGATTTATAATTATTTTGGGTTGACATATTTCTGTTGCCTTATGAAGGCATTACATATTTTTCCAATTTTCTCCCTAAGCCATTATAATTATAAAACCATTAAAAAATTATGCATAAGATGAAAGTATGAAAAGTATAAGCCATCTTTATTAATAATCCCATAATTTTGATTTCAGAACACATTTGTGCATCTAGAAACCAACATAATGATCATGTGCATTAATTATGATCATGGCAGGTTAATGACCTGTTGCATTTACAATTAATAATGGTTATGGCTGAAAAGGCTGTATCATGTTGAAAAGCTACAAAAAAGGTGTTTAAGTTTTACTTTCATTTCAATACCCCTATAATATATCATAGTGTTCAGACATTATGTATCTAAATGATGGTACCTGATTTTGGCCACCTTATTTATACATTCTATCTAAAAATGGATATTAAATTCTTGTTGAAAATTCATTATACTTAAAAACGTTTTTCAAATTGTGTACCTTTTTGATGGTGGTGCCCCCTGTTTGTTGCTTTTACGTTGTCCCACAACATTGTGACAATGTTGCACTAATGTTGTGAATGTTATGTTGTCACAATGTTGTGAAAATGACGTTGTCACAACGTTATAAAAATAACATAGTCACAATGTTGTGAGAATGACGTTGTTACAACGTTATTAAAATAACATTGCCACAATGTTGTGAAAATGACGTTGTCACAACGTGATTTTGCAATGTTGCAGGTGTGTTTCAAGAAAACATTGTAAAATACGTTTGGGCAACGTTGCTGCCACGTTTTTCCATGAATGTTGTGAAAAGGTAACGTTGCACAACGTTGCCTGAATGTAGTGTGTTTGCTGGGGCTGCCCCCTCTGACCCAGTGACACAACTATAGGCTGTGACTGCAAGAAGGGGTACCATTCTGATAGGTGGAAACTGGAAGAGATTTGCTGCAATGATTTAGGGATTAGGGTATAAATAGATCTAATATCAGGCCCGTAGCCAGGGGGGTTCAGGGGGTTCGTAAGAATCCCCCCTTGGACGAACCCTCTAAAATATCCGAACCCACCTCCCTCCATAGTGTGAAAATTAATGGGTGTATTATGCATTGTTTTTTCCACACTTTAAATATAGTTTTCTTTCTTGTTTCAATGGGAAGATCATTCGATTTTATTTTGTCATTAAGCTGTATTTCTCAAAAATGAATCCCCCACTGAAAAACGCTGGCTACAGTTTATGTTGATCAGATTTTTTTTCCAGATTCTAAAGACTGGAGGTAGTAACATCCCCCACGCAGAAGAGCCTACAAGAATAGCCACAACAAACTGCCAAACATAGTTCTTCAGCATTAACTTTATTCAAAGATGCAGATAGTGATATTGGACTTTGTGATATTCAATTGATTACCAACTATTAACAAATGTGTACATTTCTGTTATAGATATATTCCTCTCGTCCACATATCAATTGTGATGCTGAGGATTTTGTTTTTGTTTGATTTGCTCCCGAAATATGGCATAAAATCAAACATCCTATAGATCAACTGAAAGGGGATCACAGAACCTCTTCCTTGCCAATTTTTAAAACAAGCAGTGAAATCGGTATGTTGAACAATATAGGCTTATAGAGCACGGTGTCCACTTATATATTCACCACAACAGATCTGCATTTTTCTTCAAACAGTCAAAAACTGTAAAAAGTACATCTTCAACAAAGTAAACCACTCCCAAAACATGAATTGCCAGTTTCATAATAATAAAACTGCGTAGCTAGACAGATTCAATGTATCAATAACGGAAACCTTACAAGGCAATTGTAAGTTTATGACAAGCACATTTTCACATCATTTTCCTCTAACTCAGTGCGAAAAAGGGTACCTGTTGAAGTAACCAATATGATCATTTTCGAACACATTTTACTTCTTCCAATATTGCACTTTGTGCGGTACGCTTTGACACACCATAGAATAATGGCTGAAATGCTGAGAAACAAGAATGCCAAACTTTTCAAAAGGATGGACGTGCAAAGAAGAAAATTAGATTTCCAACTCTTAATGCTTATCTTTGGCATTGCAGTGTATGTGACATACTAGTTTGGTTCAACGAGCCTTATACAGATGTCATGGTGCAGGAGGTCGTACCCGTCCTAGTCAGAGGCCGCGTGGTTTGGTTTGACGAGCCTTGTACAGATGTCCCGGTGTAGGAGGTCGTACCTGTCCTAGTCAGAGGCTGCATGGTTTGGTTTGACGAGCCTTGTACAGATGTCATGGTGCAGGAGGTCGTACCCGTCCTAGTTGGAGGCCGCGTGGTTTGGTTTGACGAGCCTTATACAGATGTCATGGTGCAGGAGGTCGTACCCGTCCTAGTTGGAGGCCGCGTGGTTTGGTTTGACGAGCCTTATACAGATGTCTTGGTGCAGTAGGTCGTACCCGTCCTAGTTGGAGGCCGCGTGGTTTGGTTTGACGAGCCTTATACAGATGTCCTGGTGGAGGAGGTCGTACCCGTCCTAGTTGGAGGCCGCGTGGTTTGGTTTGACGAGCCTTATACAGATGTCCTGGTGGAGGAGGTCGTACCCGTCCTAGTTGGAGGCCGCGTGGTTTGGTTTGACGAGCCTTATACAGATGTCCTGGTGCAGTAGGTCATACCCGTCCTTTTCACAACGACTCCTGAAGAGACCAACTAAGTTGTCCAGCTGCAAAACAAGTACGATGAATGATACTTTTGTTTTTTCTATATCTATTGAAACAATGTAAGGTACATTTATTCGTGATAACAAGACTAGAAGTCCGAATGAGCATAGATTAAAATGACAAACAAGTGCATTTAATGTAAACAAGGATTACAGGAAGCTATTTTATTCGCAATGCATGCTGGGTGATCTAAATAATTAGCTAACTCTTCCATCGGTTTCACAATTCGGCAGTGGCAATAAGAATAATTCCTAGACATGTTATACATCATTGGAAAGAGTTTTTAATTCTCTTTCAAATGCTATGTAGGATAAATGGGCTCCTGCCATGTTAGTGGTTAAATTACCAAATTATCGACAATTGTCAAAACCCTAGGGTGCAAAATGCTTTGGCATGATTTTCCATATAAACGTAATTGCACACTACGCAATGCAACTCATTGCATACGATGTACCGTGCCGAGGAGATATCATATTTGGTAATGATCAAGACAAATTATACTCAATTGTAACTAAATCCTTTACTTTGCTCGCACACTAAGGATTCCTTTCATAAATCAAACACAATCCAAATATATCTAACTATATACACAGATGAAGGAAATGAAATAATTGTACCTCTTCTTCGGGAAGGCCATACACCTTGTTCCTGAAGTAGGACTTGACCATCTCATCGTCCTGGGTGCTCGCCTTCATAGTGCTGTCCAATATGTATTCTATACATAGAAGAAATAAAATGGTGGCTTTGTAACATCCATCATAGGGTATGCCAAGCTTTCGCATTTAAATAATTATGTTTTTCTTGTAACAAAATCTACTACCTAACATGACCAACCCTCTATATTGTATTTTTCTGTGTAAGAGGTGCGGTTCAGACAACACTTAACAACTTGCATATGTATAATGCACAATACTTCGCAATATGTTGGTAAAGATATTTACCCCAAATAATTTTGGTACAAGGAGTTGCAAATTCTAACAAGCTTACCATCAAAGTTGTGAAACCCAGCTTCACGCAGATCGTTCCGTAGGCCCTCCTCAACATATAGCTGTACTGTCAAACCACTGCTTTCAGCTGGGGAACGAAATGTTGCTCATGAATATCAGTGACTGCAGTTAGGACAGGAAATACATAGATATTTGCATTATAAAAAAGCTTCACAGAGAAAAGCTGTAAACAAATTAAGGGGCGGAAACAAGATTGAAACCACATGCATTTGCGCATATATGCATGCGGCATATTCCCTCTTTTAATTTGAAGTTTGGGGGTCAACCGAAAGAGGAAAGGGCAGGACCCCAACCCCCCCCCCCCCCCCTCCTCCCCTCTATCCGCCCCTGAAAATGATCTCACCACTTCAAAAAATAACTCCATTCAGTCAAAAATTAGCGCTGTCTACATGTAGCCTTTAATTATATTGTTGTACTTGAAGGGAAGGGAATATCTCTAAATTAAGCTGTCCCCTCAGTTTGAGTCATAAGGAGTTAAATTTGTGAGGGAACCACGTAGTTTTATGGTATGCACGTATAATCTGAGAGACACCAGATGCCGCCGTATGGAAACATAACATGTTATTATAACAACGAAGTAAAACAGACGGTTGTCAGTTAAGAAGTTGAAGAAAGGTATTGTTAATTAAGAGTGGTCGTTTGAAGACAGATATATATGTAAGATAGGCCGTGGTGGGTTTGTAACAGCGGTCCAGCATGTACAATGGAACTGGTTTGTAGGAGGAGAGGAGAAGCCCCTTTTATAGTGAAGGGACACATGACCAGATAGCCTCCAATCAGGTTGGTAAGAACTGATCTGATTGGCTGATGGCCAGAGGGGCCAGTCCCAGTATGTAGTTATGGGGGTGGTTATTAAATAGTAGGGTAGTCTGACAATTTGATATTGGGGTCTGGCTCCTCCGGTTATCATCAATAATTATTTCCAATTACTGTGTGATACTTAAGTTTTGTAGTGTGGATAAATGAAGAGAAGACTTGAAGGCAGAAAATGTTGTTGATGTTAAAATATATAATTATTCCCTCTACAGTCTCAGGAGTGTAGTCCTAAGGCCTATTGCTGCTCAATTAGTTGTTACATGTTGTCTCTTCTGCTGCTGGACCCAGAGTGTCTTTACAGCATATACCTGCACCTCCAGACCTAACCTCTGGTCAATGATCTAATTACAACTGACCAATAGGGGCAGGGGGAGTGCTAACTGTCTAATTACCATAAACTCTGTATATATATATATATATTCAATATATATTTTGATTATTATGTAGGAAATTATGATATGAAATATTTTATACAATAGATTTGGTAAATACTTGTTATTGTTAGAGGAAGGATATGCCATGCCTAAATTAAGTATGACAACTGCACAATACCACACACAGCTGCTCACCTATCTCGGTGTAGAGGTTCTTGCCGCAGGACTGTATGATGAGGATTGCTCCTCCCGGGTTGAGCCACTCGTAGAACTGTTTGATGGCCTCCACGTGGTCATCGATGAAGTAGAGCACGTGGCTGACGAGCACCAGATCGACCCCCTCCGCGGGACCCTTCCACCCGGGGTACTCCTCCCTCACCAACGACACCTAATGGCACATACAAGGAAAGACAACGTACCTATTGCTATTCAGCAGAATTTTAACTTGTAGTGATATTTTTTCCATACCTCCTCAGAGTTTTCTTAAATACATCAGGAATACATAGACAAAGGGAAAACAAGTTTTACAATTTGGATTTTCAGTTACGGGATTGTAAACATTTAAGCTATTATTATAGGTTTCTATGGGAAATACCTAAGTTTTTAAATTTCAAAAATCCCAGAAAAAAACGCTGTTGTGTTTTTTTCTTGAAATTTCTTGATCTTATTGATATCCTGTTAAAAATTCAAAGGGTTTTACTACTTTGATCTTACACTTCCCTATCATTCCTATAGTAATAACTGATACACTGTTTGTATGTAGCAGCAGTATAACAATGGCACATAGAGGGTTCCACAGGTATGGTGGTACTGCTGGGATAGGTTCCAAGTTTGTTCACGCCCTCGCCAGGGCCCTTCCACCCTAGGTATTCCGGGTATTCCTCCCTGACCAGCGGCACCTAACATTAAATGCACAAAAAGACAACACACATATCAACTTTCCCTAATACTTGTCCAGTCCCTCCGCGGGCCCCTTCAACCCGGGGAACTCCTCCCTCACCAGAGACACCTACCGCCACAAGGACAGACAACACACATTAAATTTCCCTGATACTAACTAGCTATAATGTCACATACAAGAAAAGACAACACATTAATTTCCCTAATACTTGTCCAGTCCCTCCGCGGGCCCCTTCCACCCAGGGTACTCCTCCCTCACCAGAGACACCTACTGTAACAAGGACAGACAACACACATTAAATGTCCCTGATACTAACTAGTGTCACATACAAGAAAAGACAACAGACATTAACTTTCCCCGATACTTGTCCACGCCCTAAGTGGGCCCCTTCCACCTGGGGAACTCCTCCCTCACCAGCGACACCTTCCGCCAGATGCAATAAAAGACAACACACATTAATATCCCTGATACTAACTAGTGTCACATGTGAGAAAAGACAACAGACATTATATTTCCCTGATACTAGCTATAGTGTCATATGCGAGAAAAGACGACACACATTGTTTTGCCTGATACTAACGAGCTATAGTGTCACATGCAAGAAAAGACAACACGCATTAATTTCCCTGATACTTGTCCACACCCTCCGCAGGCCCCTTCCACCCGGGGTAATCCTCCCTCACCAGTTACACCTGATGGCATCGTGTAAAAAAAAAGTCAAAGGGTTTTACTGTTGGATTATAGACTTCACTATCATCCCTTTAGTAATAACTGACACGCTGTTTGTGTGTAGTAGCAGTATAACAATGGCACATAGAGGGTTCAACAGGTATGCACCAGGTGGCACTGCTGGGATAGGTTCCAAGTTTCCCCCGATATTTGTTCATGCCCTCCCCAGGGCCCTTCCACCCTAGGTATTCCGGGTTTTCCTCCCTCACCAGCGACACCTAACGTTAAATGCACAAAAAGACAACACACATTAAC
The DNA here is from genome assembly GCA_936440205.1 of Lepidonotus clava. Taxonomy (NCBI): domain Eukaryota; kingdom Metazoa; phylum Annelida; class Polychaeta; order Phyllodocida; family Polynoidae; genus Lepidonotus; species Lepidonotus clava. Next base: position 3,297,773 of record OW387134.1, read on the forward strand.
TTGCCCTAACACTTGTCCAGTCCCTCAATGGGCCCCTTCTACCCTGGAAACTCCTCCCTCACCATGACACCTACCATCAAATGGATGAAAAACAACACACATTAACCTTCCCTAATACTTATCTACGCCCTCCTAACGCTACCTACCATATGCATCCTAACCAAGAAAAGATAACGCCCATGATTTTTCCTTGGGGATGGTGCAATAACAAGTTTTATAGGAGCCACGCGATATTAATTTAGCGTGTTTAATAATGTTGCAGGGCTTGGCTGTAAATAATAGGATGACAAACTTTCTGATAACACAATGCTGTTGCAGCAAGGGAGGGGGTGGTTATATTTGCTATTTTTATGTGTGATATTCTCATCTTTATGGTAATCAGTCAAATAACACTTCCCCTCCCCCTAGTGGTCAACTGGCTAATTAACATAATTAGGTCACAGGCCAAAAGTCAGGTGGGAAATTTCAGCCAAACTGTGAGGATACTCTGGGTCCAGCTGCAAAAAAACAGTCATGTCACTAAGAAACACTAAGAAACTGAGACTGTAGAGTAAGATATTATACCTTCACAACACCTCTGTCGATTTTCATTTATCCACACAGCTAAGCATAATCGCACACAAGAAAGGGCAATCCAATTATTTTCCCAGATACTTGTCAAATATCACTTCATGTATTTCAAAGTTTTTACATTGTCTCTAATACTGAAAAAGTTATTGTAGCATAACTACTCGTCAAATCTAATACTTACATGAAAGAAGAATATGCTATTGTTATGACTCAAGGGATAGGAAATTGCATGCATATATATGTGAGCACTTTCTATTATATATCCAATGCTTATTTTTGCCTTAAAGGGCTGAGTTTTTTTTGACAATTTGCGCATGTACTAAATGGAAGGACCCCTGAGTATAGGTTCTTCCCCACCACCCCTTCACTTACGTCTAGTTCGGGCCGTTTGGCAAAGGACAGTTTGTACTTCCCCACCGCCCCCTACACTTACCTCTAGTTTGGGCCGTTTGGCAGAGGATAGTTAGTACTTCCCCACCGCCCCTACACTTACCTCTAGTTTGGGCTGTTTGGCAGAGGACAGTTCGTACTTCCCCACAGCCCCCTACACTTACCTCTAGTTTGGGCCGTTTGGCAGAGGACAGTTCATACTTCCCCACCGCCCCCTACACTTACCTCTAGTTTGGGCCGTTTGGCAGAGTACAGTTCATACTTCCCCACCGCCCCCTACACTTACCTCTAGTTTGGGCCGTTTGGCAGAGGACAGTTAGTACTTCCCCACCGCCCCCTACACTTACCTCTAGTTTGGGTCGTTTGGCAGAGGACAGTTCATACTTCCCCACCGCCCCCTACACTTACCTCTAGTTTGGGCCTTTTGGCAGAGGACAGTTCGTACTTCCCCACCGCCCCCAACACTTACCTCTAGTTTGGGCCGTTTGGCAGAGGACAGTTCGTACTTCCCCACCGCCCCCTACATTTACCTCTAGTTTGGGCCGTTTGGCAGAGGACAGTTCGTACTTCCCCTCCGCCCCCTACACTTACCTCTATTTTGGGCTGTTTGACAGAGGACAGTGTGTACTTCCCCACCGCCCCTACACTTACCTCTAGTTTGGGCCGTTTGGCAGAGGACAGTTCGTACTTCCCCACCGCCCCCTACACTTACTTCTAGTTTGGGCCGTTTGGCAGAGGACAGTTCGTACTTCCCCCCACCCCTACACTTACCTCTAGTTTAGGCCGTTTGGCAGAGGACAGTTTGTACTCCACCCTACACTTACCTCTAGTTTGGGCCATTTGGCAGAGGACAGTTCATACTTTCCCACTGCCACCTACACTTACCTCTAGTTTGGGCCGTTTGGCAGAGGATAGTTAGTACTTCCCCACCGCCCCTACACTTACCTCTAGTTTGGGCTGTTTGGCAGAGGACAGTTCGTACTTCCCCACAGCCCCCTACACTTACCTCTAGTTTGGGCCGTTTGACAGAGGACAGTTCGTACTTCCCCACCGCCCCCTACACTTACCTCTAGTTTGGTTCATTGGCAGAGGACAGTTTGTACTTCCCCACCGCCCCCTACACTTACCTCTAGTTCGGGCCGTTTGACAGAGGACAGTCGTACTTCCCCACCGCCCCCTACTCTTACCTCTAGTTTGGGCCGTTTGGCAGAGGACAGTTCGTACTTCCCCACCGCCCCCTACACTTACCTCTTGTTTGGGCCGTTTGACAGAGGACAGTTCGTACTTCCCCACCGCCCCCTACACTTACCTCTAGTTTGGGCTGTTTGGCAGAGGACAGTTCGTACTTCCCCACCGCCCCCTACACTTACTTCTAGTTTGGGCCGTTTGGCAGAGGACAGTTCGTACTTCCCCCCACCCCTACACTTACCTCTAGTTTAGGCCGTTTGGCAGAGGACAGTTTGTACTCCACCCTACACTTACCTCTAGTTTGGACCGTTTGGCAGAGGACAGTTCATACTTCCCCACCGCCCCCTATACTTACCTCTAGTTTGGGCTGTTTGGCAGAGGACAGTTCGTACTTCCCCACAGCCCCCTACACTTACCTCTAGTTTGGGCCGTTTGACAGAGGACAGTTCGTACTTCCCCACAGCCCCCTACACTTACCTCTAGTTTGGACCGTTTGGCAGAGGACAGTTCATACTTCCCCACCGCCCCCTACACTTACCTCTAGTTTGGGTCGTTTGACAGAGGACAGTTCGTACTTCCCCTCCGCCCCCTACACTTACCTCTAGTTTGGGCTGTTTGACAGAGGACAGTTCGTACTTCCCCACCGCCCCCTACACTTACCTCTAGTTAGGACTGTGTGGCAGAGGACAGTTCGTACTTCCCCACCGCCCCCTACACTTACTTCTAGTTTGGGCCGTTTGGCAGAGGACAGTTCGTACTTCCCCCCACCCCTACACTTACCTCTAGTTTAGGCCGTTTGGCAGAGGACAGTTTGTACTCCACCCTACACTTACCTCTAGTTTGGGCCATTTGGCAGAGGACAGTTCGTACTTTCCCACTGCCACCTACACTTACCTCTAGTTTGGGCTGTTTGGCAGAGGACAGTTCGTACTTCCCCACCGCCCCCTACACTTACCTCTAGTTTGGGCCGTTTGGCAGAGGACAGTTTGTACTCCACCCTACACTTACCTCTAGTTTGGGCCGTTTGGCAGAGGACAGTTCATACTTCCCCACCGCCCCCTACACTTACCTCTAGTTTGGGCCGTTTGGCAGAGGACAGTTAGTACTTCCCCACCGCCCCCTACACTTACCTCTAGTTTGGGCCGTTTGACAGAGGACAGTTCGTACTTCCCCACCGCCCCCTACACTTACCTCTAGTTTGGGCTGTTTGGCAGAGGACAGTTCATACTTCCCCACCGCCCCTACACTTACCTCTAGTTTGGGCTGTTTGGCAGAGGACAGTTCATACTTCCCCACCGCCCCCTACACTTACCTCTAGTTTGGGCTGTTTGGCAGAGGACAGTTCGTACTTCCCCACCGCCCCCTACACTTACCTCTAGTTTGGGCTGTTTGACAGAGGACAGTTCGTACTTCCCCACCGCCCCTACACTTACCTCTAGTTTGGGCTGTTTGGCAGAGGACAGTTCATACTTCCCCACCGCCCCTACACTTACCTCTAGTTTGGGCTGTTTGGCAGAGGACAGTTCATACTTCCCCACCGCCCCCTACACTTACCTCTAGTTTGGGCTGTTTGGCAGAGGACAGTTCGTACTTCCCCACCGCCCCCTACACTTACCTCTAGTTTGGGTCGTTTGGCAGAGGACAGTTCGTACTTCCCCACCGCCCCCTACACTTACCTCTAGTTTGGGCTGTTTGACAGAGGACAGTTCGTACTTCCCCACCGCCCCCTACACTTACCTCTAGTTTGGGCTGTTTGGCAGAGGACAGTTCATACTTCCCCACCGCCCCTACACTTACCTCTAGTTTGGGCTGTTTGGCAGAGGACAGTTCATACTTCCCCACCGCCCCCTACACTTACCTCTAGTTTGGGCTGTTTGGCAGAGGACAGTTCGTACTTCCCCACCGCCCCCTACACTTACCTCTAGTTTGGGCCGTTTGGCAGAGGACAGTTAGTACTTCCCCACCGCCCCCTACACTTACCTCTAGTTTGGGCCGTTTGACAGAGGACAGTTCGTACTTCCCCACCGCCCCCTACACTTACCTCTAGTTTGGGCCGTTTGGCAGAGGACAGTTCGTACTTCCCCACCGCCCCCTACACTTACCTCTAGTTTGGTTCATTGGCAGAGGACAGTTCGTACTTCCCCACCGCCCCCAACACTTACCTCTAGTTTGGGCCGTTTGACAGAGGACAGTTCGTACTTCCCCTCCGCCCCCTACACTTACCTCTAGTTTGGTTCATTGGCAGAGGACAGTTCGTACTTCCCCACCGCCCCCAACACTTACCTCTAGTTTGGTTCATTGGCAGAGGACAGTTCGTACTTCCCCACCGCCCCCTACATTTACCTCTAGTTTGGTTCATTGGCAGAGGACAGTTCATACTTCCCCACCGCCCCCTACACTTACCTCTAGTTTGGGCCGTTTGGCAGAGGACAGTTCGTACTTCCCCACCGCCCCCAACACTTACCTCTAGTTTGGGCCGTTTGGCAGAGGACAGTTCATACTTCCCCACCGCCCCCTACACTTACCTCTAGTTTGGTTCATTGGCAGAGGACAGTTTGTACTTCCCCACCGCCCCCTACACTTACCTCTAGTTTGGTTCATTGGCAGAGGACAGTTCGTACTTCCCCACCGCCCCCTACACTTACCTCTAGTTTGGGCCGTTTGGCAGAGGACAGTTTGTACTCCACCCTACACTTACCTCTAGTTTGGACCGTTTGGCAGAGGACAGTTCATACTTCCCCACCGCCCCCTACACTTACCTCTAGTTTGGGCTGTTTGGCAGAGGACAGTTCATACTTCCCCACCGCCCCCAACACTTACCTCTAGTTTGGGCCGTTTGACAGAGGACAGTCGTACTTCCCCACCGCCCCCTACTCTTACCTCTAGTTTGGGCCGTTTGGCAGAGGACAGTTCGTACTTCCCCTCCGCCCCCTACACTTACCTCTAGTTTGGGCCGTTTGGCAGAGGACAGTTCGTACTTCCCCCCACCCCTACACTTACCTCTAGTTTCTACTTCCCCACTGCACCCACTACACTTACCTCTAGTTTTGGCCGTTTGCCTATGGCAGCGGACAGTTTGTCCAGACTGTACTGGTCCCGCTCTACCCCGATGTAATGTTCGAGTTTGTGGGCACATTTGTTGACGATGGCTGCGTCTATCTCTCCGTAACCTGTGGACAACAGTAAAGGAGTTGATTTGAATAAAGGTCCGGCCACACTTAAGGATAGAGAGTGGTGATTTTGACGTTTTTTTGCATTAGTTGCATCTATGAATCACCGATGAATCAATTTTCAAAATATCTGCTTGATATTTCTCAGATCTACACTTGAATATGTCCTCTATATAAACTAATATGAAATAAGATAGTTCGATGAAAATTGACTGAGTAAATGAATGATAAAAATGGAAATTTGATTTTTAACTTTTATTTTTTGAACGTTAATATCTGACTAAATTTTGAAGGTACTTATTGGACACTTTGGATATATATTAAAAACATTCTTATGCAGGGAACTGTGTCTCAGATTTTTTATGTACGTCCTAGTTAAATTTTAGGAAAATATTAAAAGTAAATGTGAAAAATTATCAACAAGTTTCCCGTTTTTTTCAATAAAATAAAAAGTAGGGACTAAAACAAAAATCTGAGACACAGTTCCCCCCACAGTAATGTTTCCACATCATCTGTAAAGGCTCAGAATTCCAAAGAAAACGTTGATGAAGATATCGACATTCAAAAAATAAAAGTGAAAAATTCACTTTTTCGTATATTTTTTTTCTAATTCCCCTTTCATTGAAAGTCTATATATACCATTAGATAAAAAAATCTGCCCTTTCATTTGATGTATAATACATCAGTCAGTTACCGATATTGGCAAAAATGCACGTCAATCACCACTCTCTATCCTTAAGCCCCATACCCATTAGGTGATTTCTTCCAGAGTCGGTCGATTATTGGTGCTAAAATCGGCCAACTGTACTCTTAAGAGTCGGCCGATTTGACCACCGATCCATATAAAACTTTTCAATATATCATACTAATAGGGGATCATAAGAGTTGGCCGATTCTCCCAGTTGCCTGTCGCTCGTCTTCGGTTAAATCGCCTAGTGGGCACGGGGCTTTACAGACTGAACTCAAGTCGAAGGTCAAGTTGAGGTAAGTTGGTCCCAGTCATAGAGTGTGGCCGGGAGAGTCATAGCTAAACCCACGACAGACGAGTTGAGTTTTACATCTTGAGAAGAAGATGTATGACTCTATTGTTGGGTCTTATGGGGGATGCAGTAGATATGTATATATCCAATATAGCTGCCATGCTACGACCATCGGGTCGTACCCTATGGCATAGTAGAGGTTTTAGCTAAGACCGGACAGTCTTAAGCACCAGCTCCACTGCCCAACTCAACTCGTTTGTCATAGCTCCAACAGACCCAACGAATGTCTAGTCTCAGCCCGAAACTCTACCATGCCAAAAGCTAGGACCACTTTGTCGTAATTAAAGGCTATACTAAAACATATGACTCTACTACATATCCCCTTAAGCCCCGACAATCCAGTCCTACATCTTCTACAGCTCAGCATGTAAGACACTTAAGTTCATTTTCATGGCAAACAGACAAGGTTGGACGTACTCAAATCTGGGGTTACCAGACCTATGAAATTTGGGAGAAACCCGCCTTCGGGGTCACTACCCTACCCTTTTCGGAAAGTTTCAAGGGAGCTCGTATGAACAAATTTAGGATCCTATCGGGGATTACCTTTCCTTTGTACTTAGCCTTTATCTGCCGACCGACCCCCCACACGTATCCAGACTTCTACACGCATAGACCAGTGGACAACCACCAACTTCTGGTGGAGGGGAAGGGGAGGTCAAGGGGAGGGGGGAGAAAAGGAATGGGGGGGGGGGGGGGGTAAAGCAGTCTCTGACCACTGGAACTATCCCTCAACACCCTCAACTCACCATTTAATTTCTCAAGATGTATAATTTCTATGGTTTAATGGGAAAAAAATAAGTTCTTCACATAGGGACCCATCACTTTGCCACACAGTGCGTCGGGCTTGATAAACCCATAGAGATACACAATCTTATACATGCCTGTGATAAACTATAGCCAATCCGGCAGGTAGTTCAAATAGGGGCCAGTCAGTGAAGGGTCTGAAGCCAGAATGACGGAAGGCCAGTTTAGAACAGCTATGGTCATATCACGGCGATAAGAGGGGTGTCGTAGCTATTGTTTTTTAATCGGGAATTCAATAATTACCATTGTGCCACCAATTGTGAATGACAATGATTGGTTCGAATATAATTTTCATTCACTTTGTCTCTTGTTCAAATTAGTTAAAATGTTATCACAGAGCCTAAATCTATGTACAGGCCGGGCAGCTCCTCTTTGGGCCTACGTGATCACTTCCCTAGTGGTTGGTGTACCTATTGCCCGGATCATTGACTCTCACTTGACTCTTCACTTCTTGAAGTAGCATACAGCTAAAACACCAACCCTTCAAAGCTGCACCAAAATACCTCGTACCCTCGGCCAGGTAGCGGGAAAAACACGTAACGGTTGACCCCTGATCTGTCCTGCATGTTTATGTATATATATATATATATATATATATATATATATATATAGGCCTATATATATGTATATAATCATATAATCATATGTACATATATATATATATATTTATTTATTTATTGCTGGACAGATTGGTCACACATTCACTATGTCTTATTTATATATACCGATGCATTGGCCTCCCTGTCTTTGCATTCTAAGCTGAATGCGTTTTTCGTGAAATAACAGAAATCATAGGCCTATACACAATTTAATATGGATATGATTTCTGTTATTTCATTTAAAACGGCTTGGAATGCAACGATCGGCATGTCCCATGCATTACATACAATGCAGCGTACGTCAGGGACGGATCAAGGGGGCGCGGGGGGGGGACGGGTCTTGCCCCCCCCCCCGCGCCCCCTGTTAAATCATGTTGGGGGGGGGGGGGGAGGGGCTCCCCTGTACTTTCATGTTTGTGCCCCCCCCCCCCCCCCCCCCCCGCAAACACTTTCTTCTTCCGCTACTGTTATGTTGTATCAAACGCTTATAAATAATCATAATAATGAAAAGATAACTCCTCCCCTACCTGGGCCAATGCTGACCATGGTCTTGAGCTCGTCTAACCTGAACTTCTGTGAGTTCTCAACCAGGAACTTCTTGGTCTCTTCTATATAGTTGGTGTTAAACATGAAGTGGCGATGCCACTGGTAGTAGTCCACGGCCATGTGGCTCATGGTGGCGGTAGGAGGTAGGGGGTGGAGGGGGTGGTAGGTGTCCTGGTCTCTCCTCAGTACTGTCCACCGTCCGACTGCCGGCCGCGCCGAGACACCTCTCTTTTAAATACGGGGAACGTAGATATTACCGAGGGTCTGCAATTTTCGTGATTTGACTGAAATGACGAATTTGCTTTCATCAGAATTCGCTATTCGCTGTGATAAATGTACTGTGTGTGATTTAATGACGTATATTTTTTCGCGGATGTTATATTATACCACGTCGTTTCGCGGATGTAAAACAAATATGAATTACTCGAAAATATGCACAGCGTAATTATAAATACGTTCATAGGAGGGGGGCTAGGACCTTAAAACCGACAGGGGCGACATAGGCAGTTTTGATATACCAGGACTAATTATAAATGTTTTTGACATGTACGTAGAAGTATCAAAGTTTCAACGAGATAAAGTCTTGGTCTCTCCTCAGTAGTGTCCACCGTCCGACTGCCGGCCCCGCCGACAAACCCCTTGATGGGGGGTCCAGAGGCACATCCAGGATTTCCTAAAAGAGGGGGTAAGCATTATATAGGCTAAGTACTAAAAATGCATGTATTCACACACATGTACGCATGCAGCATTTTCCCGTCTTTGCCTAGTTTAGGGGTCCACTAAAGGGAGCGGGTCAGGACCCCCTGGACCCCACCCCCCCGTCTGGATCTGCATGTCGAATATAAGAAACATGCGAATGTAGGAAAGGGCCGTGTCCCATGTCACTAGATTCCGTGTCCCATGTCGCCTCTGACAGACCCTCATGTCCCATGAAATAGGCCATGTCATGTATTTTGTTTCTTTATTCTTGTCACTGAGCTCAATATGTCACATGTCGATATTCAGAAATGATGCTGTCGCCGTGTCGAATATAGGGGTCTAGGGCCATGTACTAGGGACGTAGATATTTTCGCGGGTATACAATTGCCGACATTTGACATGAAAGACTAATTCGCTTTCATTTGAATTCGCTATTCAATGATAAAGGCACTGTGTATAATATACCGGGACATATACTTTCGTGGATATATATATATATATATATATATATATGGGGTACTATATAACATCACTAGAAACATGTAACTTTGCCATGATAATGGCAGTTTGGGATGATAATAATGTGTAATGAGATGAGATGTTATTTACAATGTGACAAATAATAAAACGATTCCCATGCTAAAACTTTTAAGTAAGTTATGAGTATAATGGGGGCGACATGAGGCTTAAGAACCTGTTGAGCGGCCGATTCTGAACAAGAAATGTCACTAGCGACAGTGAATTATGACATGGGGAATTTATAAATTAATCCGTGATCGCAACACGGGACCCCCTCTCATACTCCCCCATCTGGACCCACAAAATGTTTATTCGACCAATCAAGTATCAGACAGCCTTGTGTTTAAAGATTCAGAATCCCGGAACAAATTTATTTTATCAGGTCCTAGTTTATATTTTATGAAAATGTGAGATCAAATTAAGGTAAATCACAAAAGAAAATTCCCGTAATAAGATACCGATTAATCCTGTTATAAATTTGGATACAAATCCTTTGGATCTAGTACAATCTTATAGAAATTTGGGAGTAGGCATAGATGATAAGATTACTTTTCAGAAACATGTTGGTAATGTTCTAAAACCATCATCATAAAACTGTATATTTTGAGAGGAATACGCCCATTAATTACAACAAAAGCCTCTTTGGATATATTTAAGAAATGTTTTTTAGTGTTATAGATTATGGTAATGTATTCGTGTCGTCTTTTCTTTTTTAATTAGTTTATTTAAACAGACGTAAAATAAGCTTTGACACTTCTATCGTTTTTACATCTGAGTTAAAAAGAGTTAGACTCCATATCATGCACAAGTAACATAGCAGAAGTTTCATAGAGAATTCAAGACATACAATCTAAAATACTAGTATAACATGATAAAGTTGTAGGCACTTTCCAAAAATACAACATAATAAGAGTAATTAATACCCAATACACCTTTTAAATCTTTTGCACAAGAGCAGATTCAAATGACTTACAAATACTACATAACAATGTTATTTGGTGCTGTTATTATGTAACAGAACCTAGAGGTGAACATGTAGATTTCTAACATAGTGTCCCATGCCAGAGATATCTCCAGCACTGGATCATTACTTTAGTAATTTTGAGCAGCCTGGTTCAGATGGAGTTAACCACTGAGACAGTTAGAAGTGAAAAGCCAAAGGGCCACTTTAAACATGGTCCTTAATACAGAATAGTGTGAGAGCAGGTTCCCTGCTCACCCAAACAAATGTCCATAATTGCCATTCATGTAATAATTGTCTAGGAATTACAGCCCTTTAGACAATACATTTCCCATTAATTATGAAAATAATAAAACAATGACAGTAGACCAATTTGATATAATCCCATAACAAATTGAATGTTTACGCAATTGTCTGAATAACAAGAGTGATATTTCACATGCTTATACTAAGGGTTACACAAGCTTAAGTCTAACCTCAATGCAACGTTTGCTTCATGCAGTCCCATATCATATATAGAATGGGTGGTGGTGAACTAAAGCTGGTGATCCACGTTGCGACAAAATTGGACTGATATTCAACCGATTTGAAAAATATTTTCTATGTCCAATATCGGTCCCAAATCGGTCCCAAATCGGTCCCAAATCGGTCCACTTTTGAAAATGTCGCAACATGGATCATGTCAACCGATTTTTTCCAACAGATTTCCCACCGACACTTGTGAGACCAACCGATTTCCAACCGATTTCTAACCGACGATGGTCCGACACAATTATTAAACCTGTTTAATAATTTTGGACCGATTTTGGACCGACATGGACCGATTTTGGATCGATTTTATCATGTGTATTCTTTTTCAAGGTGATCTCATTCATTTTTGGGAGTAATGGAACGGAAATGTTGCCAAAAGATATGAAAATGATTTCTCTTTCACATGATATATTTTTTATTGCTTTTCGACAAGTATTTTACTATTTTACTTGTTAATGATCAAAAAGCTTAAATAATATATATTTGTGGTCCTACTGACCATATTTAGACATAAAATATTAAAATATTTGCAAAATTTTCATAATTTAGTCAACCGATTTTATTTTCACTGTTTTCCTATTAATTTGTGACTCAGGATACAAGAAAATAATTAGTTTTCAGCTTCACTGTGGATCATGGGTATAGGACCGATTCTGGACCGATTCTGGACCGATTATAGGCGCAGGGGGTTTAATTACCCAACCGATTCTCAAACGACAAAAAACCGTCGGTCCTAGAATCGGTTTGCTTCTAGTTTTTTTGTCTCTTTGGAAAATGTCGCAACGTGGATCACCAGCTTAACATACTAGTTAAGTACATAAAGTATCACAATAGCCAGTTATAAGTAAATGCAGTTATAACCACTAGCAATATAATGACATTATAAAATATAATTGCATTATAATATGAAGTATTTCTTATTTTGTAGTATATATTTTATGCTTAACCCCCCTCAGAATTCATAATGCTGCAAGGGACAAAGTTATACTCAGTGGTCATAACAATCCCACCATGTCCCACTTCCCAAGCCAAACATCAAAACAGTATCTGATAACTCAACACTCTGTAACTGTACACACTCTAATGAAGCAATACAATCAAAACATAACAGTAGATGAAATACATCATGAACTCACCATTCAGAATGCCTCACAATTTACCCCCACAATATATCTAAATGTTACAATAGTCTAGCTAAGATCAACATGGTCGATGAGCAGAGGCTTCAAACAAAATTAATATTGTTATGTATGTATAGGAACTTTAAAGTAGTCATTAATGTTTGAAAGACCCAGTTAGAAACATAGGCTCCATTAAGGATAGACAACACCTCCCAGCGCCCCATTTACAGTAATAAATACTGTGCTGTCTCTAATAATGCTAGAGGTAAGTAGTGTGCATCAAATGATAGGACATATCTTTCTTTGTTTTTTGTTATATAAAATGAATTGCTGTTATGTTGACATCAGTGAAACTATAGGTGAAAAACTGATTTTTTTTCACTATATTTTTTAACATGAATATCTGTGCTACTGCTCAATGAATGGTTCCAAAATTCTGGAAACTTATTCACAACATTCATATGCAGGTAAGCGTGTCTCAGATTTATAATTTAGATCCTAGTTTTAATTTTATCTCAAAAGACGGGAACAGTTTTGATTATATTTTTCAACATTAATTTTAAGATTTTATAAAACAAAAACTAAGACCTAAATAAAAATTCCGAGACACTTTACCCTCCAGATGAATGCTGTATATATGCTGTGAAAACGTCATGCCCTTCCTTGCGATATTAATTGAGATATTCATGTTAAAAAAATAAATTATTATTTTCAATTAAGTGACAGTTTCTGGGATTTCTAGCCTTATGGAAATACCTATTCCTGGCTCTAGAGTCTTTATCTAGCTTAGTAATCATGAAAATAAGAAAAATAAGCTTAATCCATGTTATACATGAAATTTGTCATAGTTTTCATTTCTGATAAAAAAATTGGGATTTTTTGCATTTTGTTGTCATGGTAACCTGAATGTCCATAGAACGTCCTAACCCTCCTATACTACAGCTATGCAAATGTTGGTTTCCATGGTAACCATGGAACAAAATTAAGTTTTCAAAATTTGAAATTTTGAATTAAAGGACTGCTTGGCCATATTCAGCAAAAACAGATTCTGAATATCTCTAATAGAAAGGAAATGGCAGTAAATTTCCTGAAATCAAATTTGTATAAGGGACGTTCTGCTCCAATGCACACATCTCCAGTCACACTGTGCATGTTATTTACACACTATAAATAGCTCAGAACATATGCCAGGAGAGTGTGCCTGCATAGACTGACCACAATGTCATTTATGGTATCGACCTTGTTTATGACAATAACACCAAAATGACATCGCATCCCTAACCTGTGCAGATTAGCCTTAATCAAGGTGCATTATGGGAAATATGTAGATACGTCACAAGGCTTAAAGGGAGCCAAAAGCAATGTTGGGTCAAAATTGTTCAAATTCTAGTAACTATTGAAATATATCCCATGGCCATTACCTAGGCAATTGGTAAAATATAGACTGTCAATATAGACTTAAATTACATCAAAATACATTAAAACTTGTCCCTGGTCAATTTTGGTGACCCACCAAAACTGATTTGTTTACAAACATTGCTGTCTTTGGGCATAAATGACATGAGTATTATGGAATTTGCATGAAGTTGTTGTTAGTTATCATGATTTATACTGTACCAATGGCTAAAGTTAAGCTCTTGGAACATATTTTCATCGTTATTTGAGTTTGAAATATTTTGTCATATTTTGATATACCATTGCTTTTGACTCCCTTTAAGTATATAATTTTTTCACAAATCGTGGTATAACCTTGGTTTAAAATAATGGAAAACAAGCATTGACTATTTTTGCATTTCATACCCACAAATATTTAATTTTTTTCAAGTTGATTTGAAAACTCACTCATTTTGCATAGATATATAGCGAATGTTAGTAAATTTTCTGTAGGTTATCAAGAGTTTTTTTCTACAAAATCATTCAAAATTAACTTGCAGGTGCCTGAAATACAGTAAATCAGCTATCCGTGGTAGGGAGAATTGTATTATCATTATCAGCAGTGACTACTCCAATGAGGAAGGGGGCATTAATTTGGCCCCCCATCCCCACCCTCCCCAGATCCACGGAGGGGGAAGTTGACATACAGAATCTGCATGGATTTACAAATAAATTTTTTAATCAATTTTCTTATAGGGGTGTCAGGATTGCCTGGCTTTTGGTCCGCCCATATCCATTTTACGTCCATATTATTTTGGGTTGAATTTGATCAACAATCTGCAAATTGAAATGTTATATAGACTATGCGAATTTGAATGACAAGTGCACACATTTTGTTCTTGGTCGTGCACACCTCTGGTTAAAGAAAACTTTCCCAGAAAGCCTAGAGACGGAGCCTCTTGTATGGATTAAGGCCCTAATACACTACATGCCATGAGCTGCGATATGACAATGTCTTAGAGAAATGACACATATTAGAGACAAAATTCTTGGTGACACATGTGTAACATGCTCCAAATTGCCAAATTTTAATAATTATATTGCTGGTTCATGCAAATTTAACTGTAATATCAACATAATGTGTCAATATCGCAGCTCAAGTCGTGTAGTGTAATAGGGCCCTAAGTCATCTCTGTTCTTCTGCTGGCACTTTGCATTCAGATGTGACATTATTAGCTCTTCTTCCTATTGTAGAGTTCTGGGATATATTTTATGTCTACTTTGTGTTTATAGTTTGATAATTTGCCATTGATATAAATGGTCCTAGATGTATTCTGGTATCATTGTACATTAAAATGATTATTGTGTGAGTATGATTAAAGTGTAGGTATTTCTGTTATAGGTTTATGTAAAACTAAATGTACTTTCGGTATGGTAAAGATTATATCATTTAGAAGGTTATAAAAATAATTATTATAGGGTATAGAAAAAATGTATGTATAAGTTGAGGCAGCCCACAGATCTATTTTGTAACTGTCCCTGCCAGCTGTATGGGGGTCCTTAATACTCCTCCACACGCTGGATAAGGGACACATGTCTCATTGTATTGTGCATTCAATTTCCAGATTTTAAAGGCCTCTACATGCCCAGAATGATTGTGGCTGTGGGCCTATGTTCAGCTTCAGTATAAAATCGAGGGCTGTTCTCTCAGCTCCTCAGCCTTAACTCAGCTCTCACAGAGTTCACATCAGTCTCCTGTCTTCGTTTATTTATACAAGTATTCTATAGGGCCCTAGAGGCCACCTATAGTTTACACTATGATAGTTTGAGGAATGTATAAAATAGGACTCTATGGTTTATACATGTATTTATTCTATACCAGCTTCGTAGGGCCTATACCTTCACCTTTGTCCTCTCCCATTAGAAACTGGTTGGGAATGGTCATCGTTATTGCCCCAGAGGGTAATAATAAGAGAGTATTGCCCTATACATCTTTTTCATTGAGGGTGACGCCGCCTTAGTAGCAGAAATTAGAAACAGTGTATTGGGGAAATGCCTACTTTAACCATATTCGCACTAAAGTTTCCCTTGACCAAAAGATAGGCAAATTGGTAGAGTGCGCAGACTCGTGGGAAAGGTGTATAGGGCATTAACGGTGCTGGACAGTGGGGGATCATTGCCATGTTGTCTTCTCAGGCCTATTTCTCATAGGAAACACCAGATGGCGTGGCGGCAGTAACCTTCAGTTGGTGCTCCAATTTTATGCATTTTACACGCGTTTTAGCACATGGATTCACCAAAATATGAAAACTCACGCATGAATTGACCAAAATAATATGTTGAACCTTTATAAGTCATGATTTTGATGCGACAAACGACGGCGACTAGTGCATTTCCCCAGCGAACGAGGACAAACGAGGAGTTGTAAATCGTCGACGTCGAGTTGTAAATTGACGACACACCTTCGTTGTTGACCAATTTACAACCTGTCGTCGACGATTTACCACCTGTCTTCCACAAAATATCTAACATGTCCGATTGTTTCAGCTAATTCCTTGACGATTAGTGCATCTAATCGTCTGCCATACTGGCGCCAGCATGGATCAACTAGTGGTCGACGATTAGATGCAAACTAATCACCTCGTGGGGATCCAGTATCAGTAACACCCTTGCAATGACCACAATTCAACCGTCACAATTCTGCTGCCCAATGCTCTCCTCTCAGTTCTCTTTACCACGGATAGCTGACATTCAACATTTTAGGCACCTGCCGGTTAATTTGGCCCAAATTTGTTGACAAAAACATAGGAAAAGCTATAGGAAATACAAAAGAAATTGTAATGATTATATCTATGTATAATAATTAAGTGGATTATAAAATAGTAAACATATTCTGATACAAAATGAAAAATAGTCAATGATAGTTTTCAATGGGGTTTAACGATAAATTATGCCCCAATTAATGAACATTTCTATAGTTAAGCCTTGTACTTTCTCGACATATTTCCCATGATGCACCATGATTTGGGATAGTCTGCAGGTAAAACACAGAAAATCAGCTATCTGTAGGGTGAATTGATACCGTTAGCGAGTCTCGTCCTCAATTCCTTTCATAAATCACCTCTCATCCGCATGTTTTATTAGTTCACCAGTACAGGGATGTGCCATGCTTGGTTTGTAGAGCAAAGAGGAAACTAAGGGGGTCACCCAAATCTTCAAGGTTAGGAGTGTATTATGGGTTGAAAAGTGTCCATTATATCTCCTCAGAGTCAACACTTTCCACAGTTATCAAATGTGTCAGAGAAACTGGTTATAAGTCATGAAAACATATTGGAAATCAAACTTAGATTAATTGTATACCAAAATGTATGGCCAAAATTCAACCGACATGAATAACTGTTACTGGTGAACTTGAAATTATGTTACAGAAAGTAATTCATTCTATCAAATCCAGTTGGAGACCTTTTTGTCCTATTTTCTATCCTCCACCACTCCCCTATACTGTATTTGATGACTGGACCCTACACATCACAACCACATTTCCACATTTCCACACCCCAGTGCTTTAACTGGATCAGACTGGTTTGTCAAGGTAAGGGTGAAACGCAATAACCAAGTTACATCTATCTAAAATAAAGGTAAGTTCTGTAAAAAGGATACCCATGAGTGGTATATTTGACAAATGTTTGACAAACATATGTAAGCATGGGATGTGTTATGGACATACAGATGGTGAACGATCGTTGAATGTTATAGTGATTTATGTTCTATTTCAGTTCAATATGTACCTTCAGTCTCTTAGTTAATCTTAGCATGCTCTTTAAGATGTTAAATGTGTGGTGGGTTAAAGAAGATTAGAGAAATGACTTTGAAATGAAAATAGATTTAAAAATATTAATGATTCCAATATGTTTGAAACAATGCATACATTGGGAAGCTATTATGCAATATAAAAATGGTTTAAAAATGGATGTCACATACTTCAGCTACAAACAAGGTACAAGTTCGAAGACTCAACAAACAGAAGGTAACAAGGTTTATTGAACATCATTCATAAACAGTAGGGACATTGGAAACTGACATGTGAAAAAACTCTGTAAAATGTTATGAAGTACCAGAAAAGTTCCAACGAAACAATTTTAGAGAATCCCATTTGTTAGAGGGTTAAATGAATGAGACACATTATCAAATATCCTTTACACTATAACAAGTAAAGAGAAATCTTATAAAACTTGTCATAACTTATAAGTTTTGAGGTCCGATATCTTCTGGTGTTCAGGTAAATATCTATCATGATGTGGTATAGATATGTGTTTGTGTAAAGTGCCACTTGCCTATGACAAATGTATGTTGTGGATATTATAATATGTGGATATAATTCTGAATTATATACCGATTTGTGTAAATGAAACGTTTTTGCTAGCAGTGAAGCTGATTAATTTTGTATTAACAGGAATCAGATTCAATGACAATAGAAAAGAATAGTTCAGTAATTTTTGTAATATTGAACGGTTGTTGTTTTATGGTTGATTAACAATTGGGGAACTGTTTATGATGTTTTAATACTTCTGCCTTGGTTACTCGCTTTCATATATTTGCTAGTCAAGTGGTAGGTGAGTTCATGAGATGAGCGGA
Source organism: Lepidonotus clava (assembly GCA_936440205.1). Taxonomy (NCBI): domain Eukaryota; kingdom Metazoa; phylum Annelida; class Polychaeta; order Phyllodocida; family Polynoidae; genus Lepidonotus; species Lepidonotus clava. The sequence goes on from OW387134.1 coordinate 3,315,920, forward strand.
CTGCCGCTCGCTAGTCAACGTATCACAACATTGGGGTTAAGTAGGTGGGCGGGGGGTGGGGGATTAGGCCGCCGGGTCGGTCGCCCTCGGTCCACTAAACTGTTGTACAAACAAAACCGCGTTTGCTAGAAGTGTCTAAAAACGCCCCCGTTAGGCTTAGGCCTAGACCGTGCTTGTGGCGCAGACCGGCCTTCAAACCCAGTCTGACCCGCCAGCGTTGTGGCCGAACCTACCGGTCCGACTGCCCGGGAGGATATTTCCCCGCACGGTCTCTCCGCCCCCTCGCTCGGTCCCTCCCCCCCCCTCCCCCCCCCCTCACTTCTTTAGGCCTAACTTTTTTGTAAACGCGGCGAGCCGATCAACTTTTAGTTTTTTTTCTAAAACGTGGCGAATGATTAATATGCCGGTCAGACTGGGTTTGAAACCCAGACTGAATTAGGCAGTTCAAGGTTGTGTACGATGGTAGGGTGTAGGGCGTTAGACTTGGTTTCAAACGCGGCGACCCAAACGAAGTGTGGTTAGGCCCCGCCTTCGGTCGGTAGAAACACCGCCTAAGTTAGACTGGGTTTCAAATACGGCAATGAAGAAATTTTGACGTGTCGACTTTATTCTGGTCAGACTGGGTTTCAAACCAAGTCTAACACTTTGTTTTCGGCGTTAGACTGGGTTTCAAAGCCAGCCTTCATTATCGATTGTCGTACATCAGTACTAAAGAAATTTTTACGTGTCGTCATTATTCCAGTCAGACTGGGTTTCAAACCAAGTCTAACATTATTTCTTGGCGTTAGACTGGGTTTCAAAGCCAGTCTTCATTAATAAATCAGTACTACAATTTGGCAAAGAAGCCAAACCTGGGACACCTTGCTGACGTCGGATTCGCTCTTCGGTTCTTTCCCACGGTATCAGCGCTGACTTTTTCCCTAATAAGGGCACATCATCAGGCGTGGCGTCACCCCACCCCCGGGGGCCATATATAAGGGCCCGCACTGCGCCGGGTTTCAAACCCAGTCTGACCACAGCCCGAATATAACGACTCGACATGGTTGTTGGTGCGCACGTCCGCTTCGAACACATTCCAACGCTCTGGGTGGTTGTTCAGCCAGTTGCGTTCGAAGTACCTGAGGAACTTGCGCATGTCACGCACCACAAACATGGGTAGCACATCCCATCCATTTTCGCTGCTGAAGGTCCGGTAGACATCGACTACTTTGTGTAGGGGGACAAAGGGCAGTGCGTAGATGCGATGTTTCACGCTTTGCACCGTACCACGGTGGTGCGCAAACCGGGAGAGGCCCAGTCGAGAGAACCTTTTTCTCACGGCCTGGCAGTAATGGAAGTAGCAGCCCTGAATCCGCACGTCTGGGAACACTTCCAACAAGCTACGGTGAATCGCACGTTCAAAGTCCACCAACACTCGAGGGGGGTTGAAGCGCACACCAAGCTCCACTGCCTTGTCCTGCAACAGCCGGAAGAGACGAGTGTACCTAGTGCTGTTCTTACCGGGCAAGAGGCAGTACAGGATTGGGATGACAGTGGACTTGACCAACGCGTGGATGATGAAGAGTTGAGAGAACAGGGAAGGGCAACTTCTAAAGGTACCATCCATGTGCACCCGACGCGAGTCACACATCAGGGAAAAACTGTCCTTGTCCCCCACCACAAGGATCCGATCCTCCGCTCCGTCATCGATTAGGACGTTGTGTAGGTCCTGACAGTCGGTGAGATCGATGCCTGCCAGGGATCTTGGGAGAGGAGGCTGCTGTGTCTTCCGGATGCGCTGGAGACTAGCAGCCATACTGTAGTCGGTGGGAAGGGCATCCACGATGGCGTGACTGTCCTCCATGTGGACAATCGGACGTGTAAGTTCTTGGTAAATGGCCCTTACTGGGGTCTGAAGATCGTCCCGTGCACGCTTCCTGATCTGTGCCTCGATCTCCTCCGCCTTCCTCTTGTTGATCTCTGGGGGATGATTGTGCCAGCCCTGGATGTTAACGTTGTCCATGTCTTCCCCGATGTAGTTTGCCTGAAATGGGAACAAAACCCGTGTAAGTTATTTGTGAACGTAGTTTGGTAATACAGGTGAAAAACATACACACTATAGTTAGACTGGGTTTCAAACCAGATGTAAAGGTACACACATGGATCAGACCGGGTTTCAGACCCAGTCTAATTGTTAAAAAATACTACCAATTTGATTTAATTAATACAGTCGCCAGTGGCGCCGCCAGTGGCGAATGAATAAGTCTTATTATAATAATGATATTCCACTATGCGACATACTACATAAGAGTATAACTTGCAACAGATTTACATGGTTCAAGACCCCTGTCTGTATGAAATGCTGTGATGTTATTTTGATAAAAAGTTAATACCTTGGCAGTACATTTGGTGACCTTGTAGTGACTGCAAATGAATTTTTGTTTCCGGTTCTCTCCAGTCCCTTGAGTACCGTTCCTGTAGAACTTGTACCCGCCGGACTTCAAAAGCAATTTCCCACGTTTCCCCTCAACAAATACATGCCTCTCATCAATCCCTAACTCCTCTTGATTGTTCTGGTTGGGCCCTTCCATCAGTCGGCGGCGTACGGGGCGACGAGGACGGGCGGCAGGCCATACAAGCTCAGGTGATGGAGGAGGAGGAGGTGCAGGGGCTGCCTCAGGAGTCCCTGGGGGCGGGAGTCCAGGTATGAGGGGCAACTCTTCCAGGATCAGGTCCAGGGCAGCAGGATATGGTTGTGGTGCAGCCAGTAGTTCTTGTTTGGCTTCTGGTTCCAACAGTAGTAACTCAGGCTCAGGTATATGGTTACCTTCACCTTGGTTGACTAGGTCGATGGCAGCAAAGATGGCTTGTGAAAGATCCATGCTGGAATGATGACCAGTATGAAGGGTTGACCACTATTTAAGGGGAATCGATGTGCCCTTATCAACTCACTGTGCCAGACAACAGTAGCTCAAGGGAAGCCCTGTTAGTAGACTGGGTTTCAACCCCGACATTGACTGAGCGCGCGCCGTCGCGCTGACCGGCCGCTGACCAGTCGTCGAGTATGTCAGTTGAAGCCCCGTGCGTAGGCTGGGTTTCAACCCCGACATCGACAGAGCGCGCGCGGTCGCGCTTACCGGCCGCTGTGGGTAGACTGCGTTTCAACCCCGACATTGACTGAGCGCGCGCCGTCGCGTTGACCGGCCGATGACCAGTCGTCGAGTATGTCAGTGGAAGCCCTGTTAGTAGACTGAGTTTCAACCCCGACATCGACAGAGCGCGCGCGGTCGCGCTTACCGGCCGCTGTGGGTAGACTGGGTTTCAACCCCGACATTGACTGAGCGCGCGCCGTCGCGATGACCGGCCGCTGACCAGTCGTCGAGTATCTCAGTTGAAGCCCCGTGAGTAGGCTGGGTTTGAACCCCGACATGGACTGAGCGGTGCCTGCCTCTGGTCAGACTGGGTTTGAAAACAAGTCTGTGTGGTGACCGGCGCTGGTCATACTGGGTTTGAAAACAAGTCTGTGTGGTGACCTGCGCTGGTCAGACTGGGTTTGAAAACAAGTCTAACCTCAGCCAAATTCGATTTTATATTTTGGAGGCACGGTGATTTGTAGACAGAAACGATGGCTAATGGAAACATTCCTTCTTCTATATTAAATGCCAGGGTTCTGCGTGCCACCATGCCAATCTCATTGGAACGTCATGTCAGACGAGTGCTTAGAACGGTGGGACCTAGTAGACTCTACATTGTCATAGAGTCTAGTGTAGATCCATTCCACATGGTTGTCCAGTACCGTGACCACCTGTACGACCTACCAGGCTGGGGTACATGGACCGACTTCCAAGTTGCCATGTTTGAAGACTTCAGAAATCTTCTTGATCCAGACATGTCCCTGCGCCTACCACAGTACCAGTATAGAATGACATTTGACCTAGATGTTTTCACTATCAGAAGCCCTCTGCACGATGAACTCTTATATTTAGAGGCGTGGGACTATCACCCCTTCTTGGCGGACCTGATACAGAGAGATCAAGAGGAGAGGAGGATGCAGGAACAACTATGGTCACGTGGGAATTAATTCCAACATTCCCCGACTTTTTCAACGGCCCTTTTCAGGGCCAACAATTTTACAAAAAAGTTACTTTCACTCAAACAATGCAAGTTTGACAGCGCGACTGCACGCGTATAGTCAAATTCAATTTGATAAGACCTGGGTTCAGACCAGGTCTAAAAAATCAGGCCTGGGTTTCAAACAAAGTCTGCCAAAATCTTTATTAGTAATACATTGGGGAGGGGGGGGCTGTGGTGCAAGCTTTTTCTTAATACGTAATATGGTCTCAAATTTGTTAGACTGGATTTCAAACCCAGTCTAATGGCGCGCCTAAATTATGCTGGGCCAACCATTGAAACAAAGTTGTATTTTTCCTGTCCTTTTTGGGCTGCCCTGTCATAGTCCACCATGTTTGACACGAATAGAATGCACGAGTCCATGTCTATGGTTATCACGTCATCATACATTGGACTCGAGATATTGAAGTCGCCATCGAAGTCGCCAGCTTCATACCGCAGGTGGTACCGGTACCGTGGAAGTCTGAGGCCCATGCCAGGATCCAATAGGTCACGGAAGTCCTGTTGCATGCTCATTTGAAAAGAGAACCAGTCTGGCCAGTTTGTGAACTCGTACTCTGTATCTCTGTATTCAATACACAGGTAGTAAGGATTCTCGTGGAACTCAACCTGCCTGTAAATACTGCCCCCGGTGTGGCGCATGGTACGCCTGAAACCCCGCATGACACGCCTCACATGGTCAGCAACGGATTCTGGCCTCAAGGCGCGGAGTAACCTGGAATGGTTTAAGGTATTAGGGATGTACCTCGCCATGTTGTGGATGAATACAGTGTATTAGGGAAGACTATAACAGATGTTTATAAATCCTGTACTTGTCACCATTCACTCTGAGCGCGCTACGTCGCGCTGACCGGCTGACATTCGTCGAGTATCTCATGGGAAGCCCCGTGGGTAGACTGGGTTTCAAACCCGGTTTGGCCACAAAAAAAAAAAATGCAAATGGTTAGACTGGGTTTGAAACCCGGTCTGACCGGCTAACCAGTCGCCGAGTATCTCGTGGGAAGCCCCGTGGGTAGACTGGGTTTCAAACCCGGTTAGGACACAAAAAAAAAAAAAAAATTGCCAATGGTTAGACTGACCGGCTGACATTCGTCGAGTATCTCATGGGAAGCCCCGTGGGTAGACTGGGTTTCAAACCCGGTTTGGCCACACAAAAAAAAAAATGCAAATGGTTAGACTGGGTTTGAAACCCGGTCTGACCGGCTAACCAGTCGTCGAGTATCTCGTGGGAAGCCCCGTGGGTAGACTGGGTTTCAAACCCGGTTAGGACAAAAAAAAAAAAAAAAATTGCCAATGGTTAGACTGGGTTTGAAACCCGGTCTCGAGAGGGGGGGTTAAGCCGCCTATGTTGGAGTACATCCCGCCGACAAGACCGGGTTTCAAACCCAGTCTAACCAAGAGAGAGAGAGGGGGGGGTTATGCCGCCTATGTTGGAGTATAGCCCGCCGGCGTACCATATGTGCGCACGGTCTTACCATCGGGATCCTCATTTTGAGTCACCACTTCACCGGGGTACCAATTTTGACCATTCTAGCCAACGCTTTCAACTCCAGTCTAAACACACCCGGCGGGGGGTGGGTTGGGGGACCCTCGACCCGAGCTCCTTCCCCAAACATTCCCGGATTAGCCTCTGTAAACACGTTGACTAGTGAGGAGCTCCCGATGAGCGTACATTTTCACAACGCGAACAACACTTTGCTGTAAGTCAGGTTTATTTGGTGGATCACTTGTATGTGTACAGAGCCAGTGCAATGATGGTTAATATTCCTAAAGTCACCGGTCCAATGGATAAAGAGTAAGCTTTCTCCTAAGAGTCCGCTTGTTCTTTCATCTGCTCTCAACACAGTAATTCCTCCAAACGTCACCAGATGTCCTTTCTACGTATAGCTATCTAAACCCCTTCGAATCCTTAAGACTCGTGTATGTCCAAACGTAATAGTGCTCTCCGCTGTTCTAGAGGTTTTACTCAATATATATATTGCAGTCTGGTATTGATTTTCCCCGAGCATCGACGCTCGCTGGGAGATGCACCCTGTCTGCTACTGCGCGACAGGTATATTTACACCAACCAGCAGCTCATGCTACCTTTATACTATATGATATAACAATTCCTGTAATTTGGAATACTTTCTATAATTCCCTTATTTACAACTGGTGACATTCTCTTCAATATATTGGTATAAAACTAATTTCATGCGCAAAGTGATTTACTCTCTACCTTTGTGCAATACATAATATATATAAAATCCAGATTTAATAGAATTACATAACATTCCATAATCTAGACCTGAGAAGAATATTCAGAATGAGATACGCAGTACCCCTCCTCGTGGCCTGCCTGCTGGTCATGGCCATAGTGATCGGCATCCATGAAACTGAAGCAAAGGGGAAGGTGAGCTAATATTTTCAAATCACTACACCATGAATACTACTAAAGCCCTAATTATACTATGTGTCGGTTGGATGGACGCGTTGGGTCACGTTGCCCAACGTGTCTGGTTTGCATTTTTACAACATATTACACTATGCGTTGGGTCAAGTTGGGTCCCAAAGCGACCCAACATGAAGTATATTATACTACGTGTTGGGTTGCCTTACCAAACGCAAATAGATGCAGAAACTTTTTTTCTATATTATACTTCGTGTTGGGTGTACAGATTCACATTTGCTATTCGCGTTGGCAAAACCGCGTTTGAAACGCGAACCAGCCAACGCATAGTATAATATGGCCTTAAGAGTGTAAACGCCATACTACACTACACATTGGCTGGCTCGCGTTTGGGCTGTTTTGCCCAACCTCTGTACCCGATGAGTGCTGGAACACCCAACGGGTAGTGTAACCATACCTTGATTGTCCAACGTGACCCGACACGAGCTGACGTGACCCAACATGAGACAAAGTGATCCAACGCGACCCCTAGCATGACGAAAAACTTGTAGTTTAGTATACTTTGCATTTATAATGCGTAGTGTTATATAGCCTCAATGTGAATCAAACACGTTGGGTACTAAGAGCCGATCAAACATATACCTGACATATAGTGTAATTCTCCCTACCACGGATAGCTGATTTACAGTATTTTAAGTACCTGCAGGCTAATTTTGACTAATTTTGTCGACAAAACAATCGAAAAAGCTATAGAAAATAATCAAATAATTGTAACATATCCATTTATAAGTAATTAATTTTCAAACCATTTAGACAATATTAAAGACATACATATACAAATCAAAAAATAATGATGACTAGTTTTTCACTATATTTAAGACTAAATTAATGAAAATTACTATGCTAATCCCTTGGGATTTGTCGACATATTACCCATCATGCATCCTGATCAAGGCTAACCTGCAGGTAAAATTCAAGAAATAGGCTATCCGCGGTTGGGTGAATTAGGGCCTAATGTTAAGTAGGCCTGTCTGAATAAGGTCCTGACCCAGATAAGCAGTAATATAGGGGGGGGGGGGGGAGCAGCGTTATGCAAATGCCTTTAAGTAGGTCAACTGGAAATGCAGAGTTCACCAGGCATCAAAATAGGTTAATAGCTTAATCTGAAGGCGGTGATCCACGTTGCGACAAAATTGGACCGATATTCAACCGATTTTCAAAAAAATTCCTATGTCCAGAATCGGTCCAGAATCGGTCCAGAATCGGTTTCCAACTGACACTTGTGAGAATAAATTATTCCAACCGATTTCCAACTGATTTCTAACCGATGATGGTACGACAAAACTATTAAACCTGTTTAATAATTTTGGACTGATTTTGGACCGATTTTGGACCAGTATTGACCGATTTTGACCGATTTTATTATGTCTAAATATTTTCAGTGATATTTCATTTATTTTTGGGAATAATAGAATGATAATGTTACCAAAATATATCAAAATGAATTATCTTTCACATGATATTATTTTTTAATGCATTTTGACAAGTATTTTACTATTTATTAATAAAACAGATTAAATAATATATATTTCTAGTCGTGCTGACAATATTTAGACATGAAATATTGAAATATTTCCAGAATTTTGATAATTTAGTCAACTGATTTTTTTTCACTGTTTTCCTATCGATTTGTGGTCCAGGTTGCAAGGAAATAATCAGTTTTCACCTTCACAATGGATCATAGGTAGAGGACCGATTGTGGACCGATTGTGGACCGATTTTAAGGTCAACAAGTTTGATTGCCCAACCGACTCTCAATTGACAAAAAAACGTCAGTCCTAAAATCGGTTTGCTCTTATCTTTTGTGTCGCTTTGGAAAATGTCGCAACGTGTATCACCAGCTCAAAGATTCCAAAACAAGGCTGCAGCAACCTAGATTCTGACCTTTGTTTAAATATGTAATAACAAACTTATATCGTCAAGTAACGGTTATGATTTTTGAGAGAAAAATATAGTCCTTTTTGCATCACTGTCCTTCTGTACTCTTGTGTCAGTGATCTGATACACATCAAATTAAGTTTCATAGTACCGGAGATGTTACCGAGCTGATAGAAAAATGTAATGTATGTTTTTCTAGGTAAAGAACTCAGCCTTTTTCGAGTTACGGTCCTCCTGCTCTTTTATGTGGGTGTCCTAACCCCTCCACAAAGTTAAGCTGATAGACCCTCTTTAATTTAAGGTTAGACTACGGTGATGAGCAGCAGATTTACTCAAATATATCGGAGGTTATTATATTTGATCATGTTATATATCATTTTAAGGCTCTGATTTTTCTCTATATAATGATGTATTGAACTACATTTATAGATTTAAATTCGAGAAAATAAGTATTAAAATTGCATTTCTTCACTTTTATTTTTTTATTCAAGATTTTTCACTTAATATAATTTTTATAATTCTGAACCTTGGTAAGACACAGTTCCCTCCACAACACCAACATCTACATGTATAAGAAATTTCGTAAGTTTTTCTTTATTATTGAGTGAGATATTTCATTTAAAAAAATTAAAGTATAAAACATGATTTTCCCATTTTCGATCAATTTCTATTTTCATTCTATTAACCATAATTATAAAGTTTGTATCATAAGATAGTCTTGTTAAACTGGTATCTAATGATATATAATACTTATTTAGATAGATAGTATCAAGGTGATTATTCCACATTTTTGCAAGACCAGCGAAGTGGTCTCTCATCACCATAGTCTACCCTTAATGTGTCTAAATGATCAAGATCCCCTTCATGAAAAAACTACCCACCGAGGTAGGCTTCATTTAACTAGAGGGAAACTTTGATTCTCTTAGAAATTTTGACAGAGTTGGGTAAATGGTTAAGGCTTGAGTTCTTTTCACCAATGCACTTTACAGGTGATTCCAATTCCCCCTTTATCTACCATGGACCAGGATGTATTTTTGTCTAAAAGTGCTAAATTCACTGCTAAATACCTGTCTAAATACAAAAGCACTGTTAAAAAAATCAGTAACTTTAACAGTTATATATATACTGTAAACCTAAACAGTATAATACTGTATTTTATTTTATGGTTATCTACCATAACATCATTGCAATTTACAGTATATAACTGTATTTATTACTGAAATTAGCCTCACAGTAACATACCATATTTGGGAATCGTATACTGTATGGAGAAGAAAAATGGACACTTTGGGATTAGAACCCACATTCTCCACATTCAAGGTAGAAGCCTAACCAACTGAGGTTTACACTGTAAAAGTCACACTTTTAAAGTAAAAACCTCAGGCTTCCCCCAAAAGCTGGTTTTAGTTAATTATCTTAATCAGTGAATTATCTTAATGATTGCATGATGACCTAATAGGTTACATAGATGGAACCCCATCTAACCTAGACCAATCCCTAGATTCGGATTAGACATGGTAAAAGTAGGTCAGGATGACCTAGTTTTCCAATCTTTAGGTTAATCTATGAACCTATTTTCATTTATAAAAACTCTTTTATGGTGTTGTCAAAAAAATCTTTTTTTGGCAACACCATAAAAGATCTTTTATAAATTAATTTCAATACCTAGAACCCCAACCATATGATCATCTAATGAACAGAGAGCCTTTCCCTTACATATGTAAGTGACTTACAATGGCTAGTTCAACATTGGAGAAACTGATATATTCAGTTCCAATGAAAAAATAAGCAGACACAATTAGTTGTGTGTACATAAACCAGGTGGCAGCAGCCCCTTTTGTTTCACATACACAGTCTGACCACTGGTCACAATAACCATCTAAATGAAGGGCCATTCGCCATGGCCGATGATGTGTCACTTGGAGGACCGACAAAGTTATCGTATGGAATAACTGATAATATAGGAATGATAGAATTATTGGACGGGACCTATTTTTGTCAATGTGAATGTAGTTTTATAAGTGTGAATAATTTTATCACCCTTAGATCATTGTTTCCTCCATGCGATAACTTTATCGGTCCTCCAAGCGACACAATTATCGTCCACAGCGAATGGGCCTTGAGGCTCACCTACACACACAGAAACACTTTACAGCATCCCAAGTTCAGCTGATGAGCCCTAACCAGCAAAACCACTAATATATATCTGTCACACATGATTGTTTAAATAGAAGGTAGTATAACAATAAATACATTTTTCCATATAATCTTTTACACACCTGAGCTTCACTCATAGACCTAGTCAACCAATGAGAGCCATAGTCCCATCGGAGGTAAACAAAACTGACCAATGAGAAGACAGACACAGTCTGCCTGGTTTATTTGGAGGGGAAAACCAAATTACCAGAAACCAAACCAACCAAACCACATGCTCTCGTCTAACCGACTATGAACCTATTTTCAACCTTAGTTAGATGACCTACTTAAACACATTCACAGTGCACCAGCTTCCCTTTTATCTTCTACTTTTAACCCAAATAGAATATGGGTCATGATATTACTACATGTGTTTAAATAATGGAATTTCTAGATTTCTAGATTTCAACGTCCACTTCCTTGTCCTCCAAAGTGTGCATCAACTAGTCATCTGAGGAGTCAGGTAAGATCCCTTCAACTTTGACTTCATGGGCTGATCATCTCTACAAACAGCTCTTCAGCATTGAAGTGTCACCTTCATGCCCCTTGGTATAATATGTTTATAAGTGCAAGCCAAACAATAATTTGATTTAAGACTTTTGCTAAAAATTCTTTAAGGAGTACTGTAATGTGGTAGATATATTCTTGAATCAAGAGAATATGATACACAGAAAGCCAAAGCTTAATTGGGCTAGGCCTCAATTAATGGCATTAATATTCCCAAGAAATTATGTTTATATCTTTCCATAATGTAACAATTAAGCATTCATGTCATTATATGACTTTAAGAATTCCTTATAAATAATATGTCTAATCCATTAAATGATAATTTTGTTCTACAGCGTAGCATCAGGCAACCTCCACCAAAAGGACCCTAATGTGAAAGATCAACTGTGCACACATCCTCCACCAAGAGTCAATTTGGCTCATGCAGTGACTGGTCTCTTCATGTCTAAGACCCAAGGAGGTTAATGCCAAATGCCTCAGAAACTAAAGGATCGTCCCAAATTTTCACTGAAAAAAAACTTTAAAAAGAGGTAGTACACAGGAGAGTAGGCTATCAAACTAATTACTTGGAATAGTCTGTTTTGTCTCTGAATAATCTAATAATAGAGGACAAACTGATGATAAAGCATGTAAAATCATATTACAAATGGACCTTCAGCAGTATATTTCACAGACATTATTTTGAATCAGTTCAAGATATGACAGCATATACATTCTCTACTACACTTGCATTGCTTAATAAAATAATGACATGACAGATACCAGTTGACATGAAATGAGTGTTTTACTTGATATTTGCCTTTAAATTAACTAAAACCACATTTACGACAAAGATGCTTGAAGGTATTTGGCGTGTTTTTGCTGATGATGCCTCAAAGCATCTTGCGGGTGGAAAGGGTTAATTCAAATCACAAAATTTTAACCCTTTAGCCCCCACGGATTGTGTTCATAAATTGTTGGATTTCCCCAGGATTTCCATGGATTTCCCTCCAGAATTCCAGAAATTCTTTTTAATCAGTGTTGTTCAAGGCTTGACCCAAGACTATTAATTAAAGTTATAAAAATGTGGTTTATGGCATTTGTTAGGGAATGTAATCAGCTTTAAAATGATATATTGATTGCCTTTGTATGTTGAATAGTAACGAAAGTGTTCTCCTTGGAAAATTATGTAAAATTATGTAAAGTTTTCTGTTTTTCCGGGCGGCTACAGCCGGATTGGGGAGTACACCCTCGGGTGGCCATGTCCGGATTGGGGTCTAAAGTTAATCTCCTTCAATTGCAATTAATAGTTGTATAATATCTTTGAAACTATAATACTATACTATAATGGAAAGGAATTAAGAAGAAGGCACCTGTTCCTGCTGACGGCACAGAGTATGAGTATCAATCAACAAATTTAGGTTTAGAAAAGCTGTCATTAGGATCAATTCTGCAATAATCAGGGTATTAGTATCAGCTTCTTGGAATATGGAAATCATGCGCACTACTGAAACTTTTATGAGTGACATATGATTCTGCATGAATACAGCTAGAATTACTTATAGCAAAACATATATTTACAAAAGATGCATTTTATATTTATAATGTTAGAGTTATTTTAGATGATAATTCTTCAATATGGCCACCACTACCATATAAGGGATAAATGTCTAAAATATTTGATCCCCTTTTGCATGCAAATATTGCTGTACCTGCATCAGTTCTTTAATCTCTGCATCACATCACTTTAAGGCTATTGATAGTCAATCAGTTGCATTGCATCTAACAAAGGAACTCATAGCATAATAATAGTTTTTTCTGCATTTTCATGTATACATATACAGGTTTGCCATTCATTTTGGTATACACACTGACGATTTTTGAAGTTCAACAAATGTTAATTGAGGCACATAGATTGTCTGAATACCTGCAAAAAGCAATGTCCTTTGTCCTTTTAATGCCAAGTCTATATGATGTAATGTTCGGAATCCCTTAAAGAGAGGAGCCAGTGAAATTTTAATTCTGGTTATTTTGCAGTTTATATGTTAGAATGTATGCTTGTATAGAAGTATGCAAAGTTTCTATGCCAACATTTAAATCCTTCATGTGATAACATGTTGCTTAACTTTAAGGGGCACCTGAGTCCTAAGATCCTCAGGAAAACCCAAATCCGTGTGTGACGTCACACAAATGACAGTTATATTCAAATTTCAAATTTCTAAATTCCATAAAAAACATATATTTTCATATTTTCTTTTATAGATAATTCGATTTGGTGATTTTTCAACTGTCCTGCTTGTGACGTCACACATAGATAATGCCCTGTGCAAGGTGCACCAGGATGAACACATTTCTAAAAAGATGTTTAATCTCATATGATCAGAGCTGATATATAATTTGTTCAACAGCGCAGCCTCAAGGTACCTTTGGGTGGCCTTCACTCACAGTTTTCCCCTCATCTGATGATCAAGGTAAGATTTTTTCAGCCTTTGATGATGTGGGTTCTGATCCACCCATAGCAGTAGAAGACTTGTGGTCATGTGTAAGAATCCACTAGTTCTTGACCCTTTTGGGGATGTGCCTCAAAGGGTAATATAAGATATCCAATATAAGCTACAAATTCCCTTTATTCTCACATATGTAGGTATATTGCATACACATGATTTTAAAGTGGGTAATGAACCATGCTGATTTCAATTCCTGCTAAGATTTTTTAGTGTGCCCTCTAGGTATTGTTTTGCCTAAGTATATCCCAGAGAAATGATTATATATCTGCAAAAAACTACCAATAATTACACGAGCCATGGTAGGATTTTTAGCTACTTAGGTATTTCTTTTAAACATTATCATGGTCACTGCTTTTTGATAAATGATTCATAATTGATTTTTACAACAGCGTAGTATCAACACACTTCAAAAGGGCTGACCCTGGCAGGAAGAACAAACTACACCCCTTGTCCTTATGTTATTGATGCTTCACGTATATGACCCTACTTGGAGAAAAAGACCCTGACACTTTTGGGAGCTTTGAGGATAACAGATACAGTCAAACTCAAAGTGTAAATAAAAATGTAACTTTCTCCAGATATTCTTCTTACTTTTTTTCTTTTCCATACTTATTTCAAGCAAAGCTTTAATGAGCTAACTTATGTCTCACTTAATGATTACTCACTTGCAGAGGCATGATTAAATATTTTATTAAATCCATAGATAAAGATTCCCATCTATAGTGCACCAAACATTTCTGATACTTAAAAAATCACAAACTTTGATATAATGCATTCATAAATTTCAATGGATGGGTTCAAAAAGCATTTGGTCTGACAGAAAGTGAAAGAGAGGGGCCAACAAAATTTTAACTTTGGAAAAGACATTTTCCCCAGAGCCATACTCCCCTTTGCTCCCATACTGTGCCTGCTGCTTTCTTATTTCACAAGGGTAGGGACCATAAAAGATTCACAAACCCAAAATGCAATATAAGTCATGACTCCAAATTACTAGGTTCATGAAAGATTCATGGTCACATATCTCTCACATATTCGTTTTCTTTATTATATTTTGTTTCCAAAATGTTCCATCATATCATAACATCACTCATCTAGATGTGCGTGGATACTCACTAAGGTTTGTGAATGCTTTCTGGACACTTTCAAGGTGAAAGTTTTGAATGCTAGTAAAAGTTTAGGGTCTTTGTATGAGTTCATTGGGGATAACTAAGTCTTTACATGTTACCATCATTAGTTAATCTTGTAATCGTTTCTAATGCCAGCCAGTGGTACAGCTAGTCTCTGATTGGGGTGTTCAGATCTAAAATGCAGACAACACCTTACAGAGTCATAAAGTACTGAAATGCCACACAATCACTGATGTAATTCAGAATGAGTACAATATCCTTATGTACAGGTAAAGTTGATAGACTCTGGAGGCAAGCTTCCCTATCGCTAGTCCGCCTGTCTCTGTATAGTCTCACAAACTGACATAATTCCCTTGATAGTCACCAGATGTCACCATAGACATGTGTCTCGCTTCCAAGCTCCCGAATCCCTAAGATTTGTATGGATCCAAACGTGTATCGTCTCTGCCTGACATTGGCCAGTGTTTTTCCTTTATACCATCTCGTAAAATGTAACATGTAATAACGTTACAAGAATGTCACAACAACGTTCTAGTGTGACGTCTCAATGTTAGGTTCTAAAGACGTTTTTGGGTTCCCTCAAAAGAATGTAACAAGAACCAAACCAGGTCTAAACAAAACGTTACTGCAACATTATTATAACGTCATATTCTTGTGTGGGTACATCACTTTTGTTATTCTTCCACTATAAAATTTTGCAATGTGATACTGAAAGTATATAAACTACCCAATTAGGATAACATGAATAGATGTATTTGATAGACAATAATTATGAATAGGTAGATTATTTCCTTCAAAATAGTTATGAATTTTAGTAATTAACTTAGACTGTGCCATTCTTAGGCACAACAATATATAACATTGCCAAGAGGTAATTAACACCTACTTCACTAAGGAGACTAAATTGAAAAAAGATCACCTAAATTGTGGGCTGAAAAAGCCATTTTCCAATCTAATTCACAGGGGTCTTTTTACAGTGGTATTCACATGCACAATATCGTACTGTTCCGTTGTCCCACCCCTCCCCTAATACTTCTGAAGCCCTACTTTCGAATATTCACTCACAAAGTGTTATATTGTCTCATTTTTGGTTGCTCCTCACCTCTGCTGAACCCATGTAGTCTCTACTGGAGAGGGCTCAACATTTTGGAGAGAGAATGGAGGTGAAAACGTTCTTTGTGAGCTGTCCAAAATTTCTATAGATTTCTGTTTGTATGGTGATGATGGTAATCAACAAAAACAAATTCCTATATTCCCTTTTGTTGTGTTTATAACACAGTAAATCCAACATTGAATACCAAAAATAGAAGTAAAGCACCACATGGTGGAATATGGCCATTATTTTCACTGATGATATGGCATGCCCTCGTGCCATATGAATTTTGCCAACATAGGGAATAGATATAACTAATTTGTCAGTAATATTTCATGATCCAGTATAATTAAACATCTAAAGTTATTCAAAAAGACAAGTTTTTTATTGTGTGTTACAACATCAAAGTGGTCAGATTGGGGAAAATACTCTGTGGGTACTAGAGCCACATTTTGTCTCGTAGATTGAAGTTTTATATTGAAATACCAATATTAGTAAGTGAAGAGTCACAGAACCAAGATAATGAATAAGCAAAAGATGTATTTGAAAAGGTCCTTTTTGTGGTATGGTAATAATTTCTTTAATTAATACTTATTGCTGCTGTTTTCTATACCACTGACGATTTTAGAAACATATTCCAACAATAAATGCTTTAAGGTAAATGTATAATATACTTAAGTAGGTCAGGAGAATGAAGACAGATTTCTTTACAACCAAACTATAGTGTAAAAAAACTAAAACCTAAAATAATAGAGTTTAACTGCACATTAATGAGAAAGCTAAAATGGTTTTATCAATTAGTGAAAATTAGATGAATAAAAGGTTAAGTTTGACATCCCACCTTATAGGACCAGTGGAGTATTCAAGGAGGGTGAATTGTCAGTAGAGGTGGACCCCGCAGCTTATTTCAAGATGTACCCCCCGTTTGCATGTATCTTTCCAATTGCAAACCACTATATCATCTTAGTCTTTTTTCTGCACTTTACAAAGTCCTACTCAATACCAACCGACTTTCACTAAAGATATAAAAACACCTTCTCCTCTCATGATACTGTGTACATATAAAACATTTCAGTTATCGACTGCCTTCTAAGCTTTGACCACACCATGCAATAATTAGAGACAGCTGATTCAATTCTCCATCTACCATATAAATATCTCTGACACTTTTCTTTCTTTTTTTTTTTTATTTATTTTTTTTTTTATTTCTTTATTTCCAAAAAAACTTTCAAGCGAGCTTGATCTTCCAAGTATTTTACTGTTCAAGTCCTAAGTTCAGGTCACAGTAAATATTTATAAGAAAAATATACTTTATATAAAAAATGAAATATGATGTGATATTGAGGATTATTATAACAAACAAGCTATATGCTTTATAAAACTTATTGACAGTAATAATAATAATCGGCCTAAGTTCAGGCAAAATTCAATAATGTGTCATAATTAGTCTTCAGGTTTATTCTACATAATGTTTTACCTTGTTTTTAATCAAATTCTTAAAATCAGTGCCGGTTACTGCAGTCTGTTCAAACTGACTCAGTTTATTCCACAAAATATTACCCCTGTTCATGGGACTATTTATATATTTAGTTGTTTTCAAGGATAACATCTTAAAATTTATTTTCAATTGTTGTCTAGTGAATCTTCCCTGTTGAAGCACATTACTAATGTCATTATTAGCCCACCAATACATGATCGCCAACAATCGTAAGTCCCATCGTTGCTTTAAACTTAAAAGTTTCAAAGCTAAATGCATATCCTTACGAGACATATCTATGTTATGTCTTACCAAAAGAATAGTGCGTAAGGCCCTATTCTGTAACAATTGCAATTCTTCAATGTCTCGCAGTTTTTCCGAACCAGATAGAAATCCACAATAGTCAAATATAGGCAGTATAGTCTGTTTATATATTAAACTCGCAATCTCTTCAGTAACATATTTGCGCAATTTACCTAAGTTAAAAATTCTAAAGTTTGCTTTCTTATAAACATTATTCAAATGTTTAGTTAAATCCATTTCCTCATCTAAAACTACACCAAGGTAATTATAATTTGTAACCACTGATAGTTCAGTCCTTCCAAGGTATACGGGATTTGGCTGATATTTTTTAATTTTATATTTACCGCCAAAATACAAAACTTTAGTTTTATTACAATTCACTTGCAACCGGTTAATATTATACCATTGGTACAATTTATCCAGTTTCTTCTGCATAACAGATGTAAGCGCTACATTCTTAGATGCAGCCGAAAAAATAACGCAATTGTCTGCATACATAATTATGTTATTTGAGTTTAGAGCATTAAATAACCCATTTACGTAGATAATAAACAATACAGGCCCCAATATAGACCCCTGGGGGACACCGCAAGTTACTTCCTTAACAGAAGACTTTAAACCGTTAAATAAAACTTGTTGAGTTCTTTGTAAATAACTTTTAAACCAATTTATCCAGACAGCATCAAGACCTATATTCGATAATTTTTCCAATAACAATTTATGTGGCACAGAATCAAAAGCTTTACGTATATCTAGAAAAACACAGCAGATAATCTCACCTCTATTAAATGAATTTAACCATTTTAAAGACAGCTTGCTGTGTTGATCTACCAGGCATATACCCAAACTGATTCCGATCAATAAACTCAAGATCTAATATATGAGACATTAGTCTCTTATGAACTAATTTCTCTAATAATTTACCCGGTAGTGGAATCAAACTTATAGGGCTCCAATTACCTACCTGTTTCAAACAACCAGTTTTTGGAATGGGTATAATTAAACCAGTAGCCCATTTATAAGGAAACTTGCCGTCTGTAATACATTTATTAAATAGATATACAAATACGTTAGATAAACCCGCAAAAATATCACGGAAGACGCTACTATTTATATTTTCCAATCCACTAGACTTAGTAATGTCAATGTCTTTTACCAACTCAATTACCTCCTCATGTTCAATAGTCTCAAACGCACGCACCATTTCAATATATTTCCTATCATGAATATACTCATGGTCAAATTCAGTGTCATCCATGATTTCAGCAATTTGTTTACCAATATTAACAAAGTAAGTGTAAATATACTCAGCTTCCGCTCCCTCAGGAATATCCTGGGAGTTATCATCCACCAACCTGTACATACTCTCTACATTGACATTTCCCAGGTAACACACAGGTTTTTTCACGTCATATATGTAACATTTTCTACTCAACTCGGAAAAGATGTGTCCAGAAGGTTTTAGTATAACATTTTAAGAACAACTTTGTTATGACGTTTTGGAAACGTGATATATAGGTTTTTTATATGACGTTTTGTCTCCAACCAGTTTAAAACGTTTTAAGGACATACTTCTTAGGACGTCATCTAAACAACAACCTTTTCTATATGAGTTTTTTCCACACCCAATGAGAAACGTTTTTAGAGCATCCTAATAATGACGTCTTTTTTCAAACTTGTAAAAAACGTTTTCAGAACATCTCAGTAGAGACGTCTCATTGACAGTGATTTTGGTAAATTGCAATAGAGGGCAGCACATTAAACCACCAGAGGGCTCCACTGTGCTAGATTGACAGAATTTGTAAAAACGTTTTTCATTTTAGCCATTATTATTTAAAGTGTATGATTTTAGGTGATCCAATTTATTCTTAGGAGATGAGAAAAGGTTAGAAAATCTAATTCAAGTAAAATAAAATATGATAGTGTATTCATAATAGTGTAAAATGTGGTACTACCAGATGTTAACACCTTTCCCGTGTAAGATAAGGATACATGGCTTTCAGACAGAATCAATATCCAGTCAAGAGCTCAAAGGCTATACACATTGCACATTCTTCTTGATAGCAAAGTGTAGCTTGGTCATGAAGTATCATGACTTGAGCTGTTATGCATTTCAATATTCCTTATGGGATAAAATGAACATATTCAGAACCAACTTGTGAACTTGTCAAAAGAAATGTTTACTATGCAGGAGCAATGTTATGGAATGATCTACCTGTTAATATCCGCAATATATTTATTGCAAAAAATTCGAAAATATTTGACGGAGGCTGCAGCAATACGACTTTATAAAGCAATGATATTACCCTACATTGATTATGGAGATGTTTTTATAATGAATAGCAACAAAAGTCTATTGTGCAAACTTCAAAAATTACAGAACAGGGCATTACGAGTTTGTTACAATGCACGACTTCATATACCAGTAGATATTTTACATTACTCTGCAAAACTAGGATTTTTGAATAAAAGAAGAATTGTACATATTCTGAATTTTATGTATAAACAGCAGAATAATAATGATATTGTTGACAATAGATATATAAGAACAAGAAGGCATGATGCATGTATATTCTATACTGTTAAACCAACTTGTGAACTTGTCAAAAGAAATGTTTACTATGCAGGAGCAATGTTATGGAATGATCTACCTGTTAATATCCGCAATATTAATACATACAACAGTTTCAAAACATTTTTAAAAGGATGGATGCTAGATAATTGAATATGTTTCACTTGTCACAACCCGCCAATTTGTACCTCAACTAACGATATTGTCTGATGTACACTTATTATTATGACGTATATATATTTACTTGTAATAGATTAAGCTACGCTGGTCCTAACAGAAAACCGACTATGTCGAGTTAGGCCAGGATAATAAAGAATTTAAAAAAAAAAAAAAAAAAAAAAAAAAAAAACATAATGCCTGACCCAAACAAAACTGGTTCTAACCTGGTCAGTAAATTGGTTGTATACTGAGAATAAAACTTTCATATAAGATGAGTTAAAAACGTTTCCTATGTTTTAGGAAAAATACATTTTTAAAAATAGGTTATATACTGAGAAAAAAACTTTCATTTCAGATGAATTGAAAACGTTTCATATGGGCTTAGAGAAAAACGTTTTAAAAACTAGTTATATGCTGAGAAAAAAACTTTCATTTAAGATGAGTTAAAAACATTTTATGAAAAGACGTTTGGAAGACGTTTTTTAATGACGTTTTCAAAACCTCCCCAAAACTGGTTATAATATATGTTGAGAAAAAAACTTTCATTTTGGAAGTTTTCAGGACATGACAGCAGACGTCTTTTGGATGTTCTAAAAACGTTCCTGTGTTACCTGGGTTTCCTTCAATAGTTTGTTGCTACAAAAAGTTATTACGTAGTTCATAATCTGAGTGTAGTCAGGACCATGAAGAAGCAATAAATTAGTGCTATTGCCTGAACAAGTTAAATTTGATTTTAGGATGAGTTGGTTGCCATTGTAACCAGAATAATTATGAAAAATGCCAATTTTTTCCCCATTTTTCTTCTGAATGCCCTATATTTTCACTGCTTATTAAGATAGCAATGCAACCAGGTTGTCAAATTGAAGTATTTGATGAGTGCTATTGCAAGAAAGTGCAAAAATTGATTTTAGAGTGAGTTGGTTGCCATGGTTACCAGAATATTTGTCAAAAATTGCTATTTTTTCCTGTTTTCTTCTTCTGAATGCCCCATATCTTCACTGCTTATTACGAAAGAAAGGCAACTAGGGTGTCAAATTGAAGTATTTGATTAGTGCTATTGCAAGGAAGTGTAAAATTTGATTTTAGAGTTAGTTGGTCGCCATGGTTACCACATTTCTTGTTAAAAATAGCCGTTTTCTCCCTATTTTTCTTTTGAATGTACCATATCTTTGCTGCCAATTCAGATAGAAATACACATATGGTGTCACATAAAGGTATTTCATTTATGCCATCATATGGAACTGCTAAATTTGATTTTAGAGAGAGTTGGTTGCCATGGTTACTAGAACATTGTCAGAAATTGCTATTTTTTCCTGTTTTATCTTCTGAATGCCCCATATCTTCACTGCTTATTAAGATAGCAATGCAACCAGGGTGTCAAATTGAAATATATGATTAGTGCTATTGCAAGGAAGTACAAAATTTGATTTTAGAGTGAGTTGGTTGCCATGGTTACCACATTTGTTGTTAAAAATAGCATTTTTTCCCCTATTTTTCTTTAGAATGTACCATATCTTCACTGCTTATTAAGATAAAAATACACATATGGTGTCACATTAAAATATTTCATTTGTGCTATGATATGGAAGTGCTAAATTTGATTTCAGATTCAGTTGGTTAACATAGTTACCAGATATTTTTTAAATAAAAAAAGGCACTTTGTTCCTGTTTTTCTTCTTAATGTACTATTTCTTCACTGCTAACTAAGATAGAAAAAGAGGTAAAGTTTGAAATTGAAACATTCAATTAGGGCTGCCATATGGACATGCTATATTTATTTAAGAGTCAATTGTTATTTTCAGTAAATCTAACTTGACTTTCCTAAATAGAAAATAAAAGATGTAAACTTTTAACAGTCCCATAATAATATTAACTTTGCATTTACCTCAGATTGTTATAGATCATTTGATCTGGATACAAATAACATTCTAAATATATTTCATTAAAAACATTGTTCTAGAGTTGTGCACTAGGTTCCCTTTGAAATAGAAATATATTTATGATATCTAATTAAGGCATACTGTTTGTACCATTATAAATTAAACAAAGGTGTAAAATGAGTCTTATGATATCAAAATCTAGAATAAACCTCATGGTGAAATAGATATCATGGCAAATGATCATCCCCAAAGATTGATAATTGTTGCCTTGGAAGTCTTGAAATGTTTCTTAAATTGATTGGCCAAAGTTAAATGAATTCAATGAATTTTACAGTCTTCTGATTTGCTTTGTTCTTGGTATCTTTGGAAATCAATACGGGCCCTGTATAAGACTAATTGAAGATTATTGTCCCCATAATTCTACTAGAATCAAAGACAAAGACAAACTCTGCTTGATGTAAATTTGCAGTACCTGACCATGCTTAAATATGGCACATAAAATTTAGTTAGTACCATATTTTTGCTTCTCACAAATTCAATTTAAGCCTTCAAGCTACAAAACAATAAGATGTAGGACCTTTTAGATCAAGTTAACATTTTTAAAGACATTTGAAGACCTGCAAAGGAACCCTGTAATTATAAACAAATAAATAGTGAAATACAACATAATGTGACAAGCTAGTATATCTCAATGTCAAGCCAATATTCATTTACACAGTGTTGAAAACTGTCAAAAAATCAGCATCTCATTCAGCTTCTGACCGTGATGACAGAGTAATTACTGCTATTGAAGTGGTTAGGCCTAAAAAGGATTTGTTGTCTTCAAGTAGCCCTGAATAACTTAAATGGCAGCAAAAGGCATACATTTGATCAAGAGATGCATTTCAGATGGTTAGAATTCTTATATGGGCTGTCTGGAGTAATTTCTGAATTTCTAATAACTTTATCTATTTGTATTAGTTAACAAATACAAAAAGAAAAGGATCAAATAGACCTGAACACAACTATTTACTTTTTTTGTTTTATTCAACCAGAACATTCTCTAAAGATCAATGACAATATTGTGTCAACTAACAAATCATGGGTAAACAGTGGCCTTTTTCATAACAAACCTCTGTAAATTTTGCATTTCATAGGTTACGATCACCTTATACCCTCATCATAGCTATGTGAGTTTTGTTGTTGCTTACGTCAGTTTGGGTTGATTTACGTGAGTTATGTTATGAAATGGCTATGTATGTGAGTTCAGAACTAAGCTCACATAACCTTCCATAGCTTGGTTGCATTTCTATCTTAGATATCACCAAAGCTGTGGCATGAAAACCACTATTGATGAGTGCATTAAGACACCATACATTATGGTTACCAAGGTCATCTGGCCTATGAAAAGCCCAGTCAGATGGGGAACATACCTCTTTCACAGTAGAGATTCTGATACTTCTACTGTAGCTAGGGACATCAGTGAGGCATCAAATTAAAGGTCTTGACCTTGGCTTTCATCTTCACGATAATATATACTGTTTCATATCCCGTGCTGTGGAGAAAAAAAGGCCAAAAAATGACATTGACCTTGGGTTTTGACCTTGAAACAACCTTCAGATTCAAACAGAAACCATGTTAGATATTAGGGCCCCAGTGCCCCTTTATGATTCCAAACTTAGATTCCTGCTTTAATTTAATTATATACCTGAAAAAAATGAAAATATCATATTCATGACTTTCCCCTGTTTTCTATTTCAAACGGTTGCCATGGCAACCAGAGCAATATCCCAGACTGCCACCAACCATTTTCTAGTACCTGAGGGTCCCCCCAACATATCTAGATAGGTGTCATAATTTCATCACGAAAGTCCCAAGGAACTGGATATTTGACATCATGATGCCCTACTAATATGTAATATAATATAATAAATAACATTCAACTGATACACGACCCTTGGATGACACCTTGTGATACATTTCTTGGCCAAACTGTAAAGAGATGAGATGTAAATATTCATCCTGATAAAATCTACTTAAAAACTGAGAAAAATATTTTAATTCTGGCTGATGAGGGACCTTTCACCGGACTATTTGCTGGCATCAAGGACCATATTTCTATACAAATAAGAATGTTCTGGTAAGGGGTAATAAGGAATTGCTGGCGTTTTGAGGGTCGTTTTTTCTATACATATTGGAACGTTTTGGTTGTGCCAAGGAAGTGAGGCTCGAAGAAAATAATCAAACAGAAGAATTATCAACACATATGATTTAGAAACTATATGTTACATACATATTAGAATTTGGCTGAGAAGTAGTGATAGTATGTACAAATTTTTACAATGCCGTAACACTCAACGCCATACCATTAGATGGAATGAAACTGTATTCACCCCTCCTATTTTGAAACCCATCTTTCTGATAGTTGATGACCAGCCCCTGAACAAAATGCCGTTCAATTTGCCCTTCATGGTCCTGACTACACTCAGATTATGAACTACATAATAACTTTTTGTAGCAATTGTGGAGAAGCTAGGAAAACCATTGAAAGATATACTACTCAAGAAAGAAACTGGAAAAACTGCTCCTTGTTTGTAAGGTGACTTTATACTATGGCTCTCTTTGAACATAGATTTATGATGTTTTGGACCTGAGTAGATTGTTTATTGGAAAGACAATCTAGTTCAACAAAAAATTATAAAGAAATTTTGAAGACAATCAAGGATCATATTGTCCATAAAGAAAGAGGCTATCTGTTTGTTATTAAATTTCAATATTTGAACACGATAACTGTCTGATATGATAATAATCGGATCATTTACCAATTCATGTGATAAAGAAAAACATCGAAATAATGTACGTAAGATGAAGGTAACTGGTCGCAGTTATCGTAACTACGACCGAAACATTTTCATGAATTTGTTGAATGACATACCTCAAGAAAGATTTTTATCTCCTGGAGCTGATATTGATGTTATTTATGATGACTTAATGACAACAATTAATAAAATTTTTCAGTATTATGTGCCCAATTAAGAGTTTTAGTGTACCTATTGATACACCTGGGTGGTTTACGGAAGAGATAGTACATCTTATTGGGGAACGTTCACGTTTAGTAAAGATTTTTGAAAAAACTAAATTACCTACCACTTTAAACAGGATTAAAATGTTAAGAAATCAGATTAATAAGAAATGTAAGTCTGCCAAACGTGATTTCATTGTGAAAACTTTGGGAGATAACAAAGCTAATCCAAAAAAATTTTGGCGCCATCTCAACAAACTATTGAAGGAAATTAAATGTCAATGTAGAGAGTATGTACAGGTTGGTGGATGATAACTCCCAGGATATTCCTGAGGGAGCGGAAGCTGAGTATAGTAACACTTACTTTGTTAATATTGGTAAACAAATTGCTGAAATCATGGATGACACTGAATTTGACCATGAGTATATTCATGATAGGAAATATATTGAAATGGTGCATGCGTTTGAGACTATTGAACATGAGGAGGTAATTGAGTTGGTAAAAGACATCGACATTACTAAGTCTGGTGGATTGGAAAATATAAATAGTAGCGTCTTCCGTGATATTTTTGCAACATGTCCCAATTATTAGATTGCATGAACTCTGTAACATAGTCCTATTGGAATGTAGGACACTGATGTATATCAGATTATTTATGTATAAACAACTATCAAATGACATGATTGTAAATAAAAGAAATATTAGGACAAGAGCACATGATGCTCCATCGTTCCTGACAAATGTACCCAAGAGTAATGTATGTAAAAGAAATGTATTACATAAAGGTGCTATTGCATGGAATGGTCTGGATGTTGATGTAAGGAATATTAATAAAATACCTATCACCAATTTAAAATTAATCTAAAAAAAATTGGTTACAAGATACTTTTGTTCCATATTGTCGTCAAGAAAATTTGTAATACTTGTGGAATGTAATTTGATATCCCAGCTGTGCTGTCTTTAAAATTTGAAATTGTTATGAACTCAATTCCCATGAAATGTTATAAGTCAGATTATTTAAACAGTAAGACGAGTAAAAAAAATTGTCTCATTGACTTCTAACTGATGATGTACGTATTTACTGTATTTATGTTTCTAGTTTCTTGTACTGTATATACATGACTGATGTTGGATGTAAACTAGCGTTAATTTGCTAGTCTTGTGTCAGTATGAATAAAAGAATTTAAAAGAAAAAGTGTGGCCAGATGTTTGGTGTACCAGAAATGGAATCTTTCAATCATAATCTATGGATTCAATAAGATATGAGAGTGTAACTCTACAGGTGCATAATCATTTATTGAGTGGAGAACTAGCTCAGTACAACTTCCCCATGCATATGAATTCAAAGAAGTAAGAAGACCTGGAGTAAGTTACAAGTTTATTAGCAGAGTAGTTGTTAATGAAGGCAGTCTTGAATACAACATCAAACTGAATAGTATGTATGCATTACTACAGTAGGGTGTTAACAAATCTGGATACATTCAATGCACGCTATTCCTGGCATGTAGGTTTTCTTAGTTGCTCTGTCTTTTGAAAAAAATATGGTATACATTAGGACATTTTTCAGGTAAGATATAATTATGATAGTGCCTTTGGCACTTTGCCAGAATCTGTTATTCTTAAAGATCCAGAAAATATCGAGAAATTGTCAGGCTCTTTCTCTTCTAGGGTTTTGCACATGAAGCCTACAGCACAGGGATAAGGGTTGTAGTTCATTCCTCCTGTCTGGATATGCCGGTTGGAGGACTCTTGAGACCACGCTGTTGTACAAATCATGTATCAATCATTTATCATAAAGCAGTGATCATAATCATGTTTTAGAAAATAACTATATAGTTAACAATCATGTTGTGTCTTGTGTAATTATTGATGGCTTTCTACAAACATATATTTCTCTAGGTTACTAAAGCTAAACAATACTCAGGAAGCTCACCTGATCATCTTAGCTAGAATTACTTTTTAAAAAAATCGAAATCTATATGGTACATTATCCACTTTGAATTTTTGTGTATACAATACCTACTAAATCCAGAATAAAGAGGGATTTTGTAGCTGATGTTTGATGTCTTATATTGCACTGTGAGGTGCATCTCCAAAAGGGACAAGATCTGTTGGATTCTTACACATGAAAACATAGGGAATGGAAGTCTGCTATCAGTGAGGGTGGATCAGAACCCATATCATCAAAGGTTGAAGAAATCTTACCTTGATCATCAGATGAGGGGCCAACTGCGAGTGTAGGCCCAATGGAGGTTTCTTGAGGCTGCGCTATTGAACAAATTATATATCAACACTGATGATATAGGATATAACATTCAACATTATGTATAGAAACACGTTCCACTACAGTTAAAAATATTCACATTTTCAATGATACATTGTTAAGTGATGTGTTCTAATTTATGCATTGCTTAACAGGCATATCAATCCATTCAATAGTTCCGTCTACTTAATATGGATTATATATATCATTTCAAAAACAATAAGTAACAACTATTTTACCTCAATGCGGGCCTTATTTTTAATGGGAAACTTGATGAGCACCTGAAAAAGAGTTTTGAGACAGTTATTGTTGAATAATTTCAGATATTGTTAAAGTAGGGGAGACAATACTTTCTCCACAATATTCACTGTCCCTCCTTCCTCTGTTGAATATGTTCTCAATAGCTTACTACCAAATAAAAGGCTTATGGTTTATTATTGTTAGAATATTTACATTAATTTTGGCCTTCAATATTTCATTTGTACTTTTTGGTTAAGTGATAATATATAAGGAGGCAAATTTAAATCTAATTGTGATTCACTCCTTTTACCTAAAAATAATTACACACATATGATTGAAGCAAAATGATGACAAACATGGCAAACCTTCATACTAATGACTTAAAATGCATACAATTGAGGTTAACAGTTCATGTTTTCAGCTTTCTCAATCTTCAATTCAAAACTTGACACTGCACTAGGTATCTTTAATCTGTAATAATGCACTAGGCATATCTAATCTAACCTTCTCTTGGAGTGGTTCAATACTTCTGAATAGCTATAACCATCTATTTGTATCCTTCCCCATGTGTGTTATTTCCTATATTCAGATTAGGGCCAGAAGGATGTCTCGACATGAGTGTTTGTCCTGTATATTCGGGAAAATGCGTCTAAACGGACCGTCCCGATAACATGGGCTAATTGATATTCCACGCCTTTTTATTAGTGTCACTCTGAAGCGAATCACCCTCTGTGCATGAAATGAGAGCCTCATAGTGGGGTGTTGATGCTGCAGAGTGGTCCCGGCACCAAGGATGCCTGTTGCTGGGTCAAAGGATCTATAATTAGCTCTGCTGAGGAAGTGTCAGCCACCCCGCCTTGGTCACGGCCGTTACTCCTCCCACCCTCGACCACCAGTCACCAAACTCCCACCCTGACCCTCTCCATGCATTTCCTCATTGATTGGTTTTAGAGGGTGAAAACTTTACAAATACATTGAAGAGTAATAGAAATGCATCAATAAAACTATAGCTAAGATCATTAACTATGATAAATCATTATTTTAATTTTTCCAACTTTTCAAAGAACTTAGCAGTGTACGAAATAACCAAATGCTTGATATATTGGGCTGCTTCCCATCCTGATAAAACAACAAGGGAGGTTTAATCAACATTCACTTCACCATGGCCGCCCTAACCTGATACTTGTAACAAAGAGACAGGTTACAAATATAAGACTTTTGTCATATTATATAGAGTTGAAAAAAAGTTGAAATTCTGAAAAATATGTGACAAGAAGGATCATTTTACCTTTCCTTCAGTTTCATGGCTGCCAATTACTGTGGCCATAACTAGCAGGCAGGCCAGGATGAGAGATACTGCGGATCTCATTTTGAATACTCTTCTCAGCTCCTGATCATTAAATGTATTGTAGTCTGATTAAACATGCATTTCATGAATATCTTATTCAGCAAAGATTACCTGTATATTTTGAAATCATGATTATTGTTAGAACTATTATGCTTTCAATAGTGATTTAACTAATTTTCTTTTTCAATCCAATACAAATTATCAACAAAAATTATTATAGTACATTATAAATAGAGTGACAGTGCATATGTGGTACTGAAGTTAAAATCAAGTTCAACCCTTCACCAATACGTATATCTACACGAAACAGGTCCTGGGGTAATGAACATATCTTAACAGGAAATATATATTTGTATTTAATAAGTTGTAAATACAGGGAACATAAAAACCAACATAATATATGATAAAGTAGTAAACTGTTGCTTTTGAACCATCGATATGTTTTTATTATTAAAAAGACAATTCACTGGTATATCATTTTTGTTTATATTATAAACACATTGAATGGTGCATTTGAGAGTTGATATTGCTGTAAACCTGTAGGATTTTTAGGCAGTATCAAACATTTGTCATATACCTCATTGGCTGGTATATTTCTAACAGTACTTACTTTTATTTGAAGTAAGGAGCTAGAACTTGGTGAAGACCTCGCAAGCTACTGCTACCAAAGTTGGCTCCTTCAGTTTATGTATAAACATACTTTGGGAGAGTTTAGTGGGAGGCCTACTGATGTATTTTTGAAAGGGATCAGTCATTAATTATTGGATGAGGGGAGGGGAGGAAAATCATATAAGGTAAATTGGATTGTCTCTCACTTTATTGTATGGATCCAGCAATATAAAATTTGACTTGGAACAAACTAATTGGTTTTGTGATTCAGCATTATGCCGATGAGTTAATGAATGTTTTTTTTGAAAATGTCGGACGAAATAAATGATACAATGCTGATAACAGAACTCTCACTGATTTCCACATTTGGAAGTGTTTTTTTTTTTAATATCTTTATTCTATCTTTCTTATACAGAGCTCTTCCCATAGTTGTTGAAGTACATGATAATTTCAGCAAATTCTAAAACAGTTCAATCCATTTTTCATCAATCGTAAATAAACAAATAATACAATATATACAAAACAATACATAAATTTATATATAGTTAAATTTGTGTGTGTGAAAGTTCCCCCTGTTATCAGTACACTTTTAAAAATGTAGCACAATCATACCCTGACCTTTAAATACACTGTTTAACTCCACTACTGTGTCCAAATTTTGAATATTCGCTCAAAGCTGATCCTACAGCTTACAACCCAAGTAATACGGACTGTGTAAAACCTTTTCCCTATTGGTTAATGGTTTTACTAATTTCACATTATTATTTCCTCTGAGCACCACTTCAGGTCTTTCATGCACTACATTCTTAACATGCTTACTTACTTTAAATATTCTTCTAGGTAACAACATTTTTCTTCTATCAGATAATGACATCAACTACCAGTCTTTATGATATTGTACAATTTCATCTGTATATACCTGTTCAAAAATATTTAAACAAGTTTTCACTGCACGATTTTGCAATGGTTGTAAATGTCGTTTCATTGTTTGTGTACAAGAATCAGTTATCAAAGCTACATAGTCTATCAATGGTAATATTCCCTGTCTATACAATAACAAACTAGTTTGTTTTTTGTCAATAAATTTTTGCACAATCAACCAATTTATTATTAACCAGACTAAATAACCACTACAACTGTATTGTCCATGTAAATATTATAATACAATTCACCCAGTCTGTTCACTATATCATATATTATGTAATATATATAATAAATAACATTCGACTGATACACGACCCTTGGATGACACCTTTTGATACATTTCTTAGCCAAACTGTAAAGAGATGAGATGTAAATATTCATCCTGATAAAATCTACTTAAAAACTGAGAAAAATATTTAAATTCTGGCTGATGAGGGACCTTTCAACGGACTATTTGCTGGCATCAAGGACCATATTTCTATACAAATAAGAATGTTCTGGTTAGGGGTAATAAGAAATTACTGGCGTTTTGAGGGGCGTTTTTTCTATACACATTGGAACGTTTTGGTTGTGCTAAGGAAGTCAGGCTCGGAGAAAATAATCAAACAGAAGAATTATCAACACATATGATTTAGAAACTATATGCTACATACATATTAGAATATGGCTGGGAAGTAGTGATAGTATGTACAAATTTTTACAATGCCGTAACACTCAAGGCCATGCCATTAGATGGAATGAAACTTTATCTTTCTGATAGTTGATGACCAGCCCCTGAACAAAATGCCGTTCAATTTGCCCTTCATGGTCCTGACTACACTCAGATTATGAACTACGTAATAACTTTTTGTAGCAATTGTGGAGAAGTTAGGAAAACCATTGAAAGATATACTACTCAAGAAAGAAACTGGAAAAACTGCTCCTTGTTTGTGAGGTGACTTTATATAAATGTTTCACCACACACTTATCAAAACAGTCCAATCCTACAAATTATTCATCCCTCCTTACTGACGGTATTACTTGTAATACTAATTACTGATCACAATATGTTAACTCCTTTCTGCTTATAATCCAACTAAGTCCATTTTCTCATTGTAAGCCTTTCTCTTGTACTTCCAACATTCTTGCTAAACCAAATAGTCTATTAATACTTATTTTATCCACTAACCATATCCATATGGTTTTATTTTCTTAACTGACCCCCTGATCTATATCAATGCTAGCTTATAAACTTGCAGTACCTTTCTTGGGACAAAGAACTTTGGGGACATGATTGTGTACGTTTAAGGATATTTGAACAAACCAAGTAGTTCTCACAACTCTGGAGTTTCTAGAGTTTCCTTATGTATTAATTAATTTAATAGGTCAGAAAAATTGAACAGATATCTGAAAAGCCACATTTCAGAAAGATATAACTTGACTGACACAGATCTTGGGAACATCAACAACAACTAAATGTGTTTTTAATTTTGTTGTGTGGTTTCTTACAGAAAAGTTCTAAATAAATATTGACTTCAATACCAAACTTGGTCAACTATTGCATGAAGGGGTGTTCTAATTTGGGATCAATTGAATACTTGTTGAAAGGCTATTCTCCTGACTATCTTACTTTTCATATCTTTTATTTGGTTTGTAAAAGGGTGAATACCAGATATGGCAGGGATAACCTCGAGGGGCTTATTGCAGTAGAACTACCAGCGTAACATAGCAACTGCCCATGGCTATCATTGTCAACCACGTCACATGATGACGTCACAGTTTGCATCGGTTACATTCTATCATGGGTTGGCTGTACGTAGCCCACATTGTCTTGACGAAAAACTTACTTCATTTTCTGAATAAAGCCATGTATTATACTATTAGCCCAAACCCGTCTTCTGTTACATTGTGTGAGTAGCATAGGCAGTTATCAAAAGGGTATTAATTTTGTCAGACGCATAACTGTATAATATCTTTTTACATATTATTATTAGTAATCAATAGCAGTATTATGGTAGTCACAGTTGCGTCAGGCACCCCATGTGTCCTGCACCTGAGGATGAGGCACACTTTCTATTGTAAGTTCCCTGATTACCAATAAAGCCTCGTTTTGTTCATTAGTATTACTTGCCATTGTCTTGATTGTCATCATCCAGACTCATTGTAGAAAAAGGAATCTCAATCATGCATTGAAGCTACTAATATTTCTATCTGTCTTTATTCTTAAGCCCATATTTTATTGTAAGAAGGGATAATAACCAAAGATTGTGATTTCTAGCAGCTAAACATTGTGAGGGTGTCAATTTCAGCTATCATAAGTTTTAAGCAGAGCTCCCAATATTTACAAACCTGTTGGCAACCGCCTTTAGGAATATTCTCCGTCTTTGCCCCCCAATTCTTGGCATGAAAAAGACTGCCTTTGTTTGAGGGTGTATTCCATATCTTGATATTGGGCAAGGTTGGCTAGCGTCCCCGATCTCAGGCAAAAAAGTGAAGACCAGGATGAAATGAAATTACTCGATCTTAAGCCAAACATTATGTACACTTGATTAGCAGCCTAATCACCATGGCTGAGCAGATTCTCAGGGGAAACACAGACATTATGTTTGATTATCCTAAAGATGGGTTTAAGGTTGGCAGCTGTGCAGGGGGCACACTTCCCAGCCGGAGTGTGACGTAACGGTCACGTTATACAACCATACTTTTTTGGTTAGTCTGTTACTTACTAAAATAGCATGTAACCATCACATTATTTTTCTGAGAGGTTGAAACGCAACCAAAACAGAATGTTATTGTGATGTTCTAATTAGGTCAGGTTGTTCTTAAATTTTCATATAACTGTTACATTATTTCTCTAGGAGGTTGAGACCAAAACAGTATGTTCTCATAATGTTCCGGTGAGGTTAGATCAAGATCAAATTAAAACAGAATGTCATTGTGACTTTCTGATTGGGTGAGGTCAAGACCTTACTTAAACAGAACATTGTTGTGACTTCATGACTTCACCTAAACAGAATGTTATTGTGATGTTCTGATTACATCAGGTCTTAATCTTACCTAAACAGAATGTTACTGCGACTTTCTTATTAGGTTAGGTGTCAACCTAACCTAAACAGAATGTTATTGTGACATCCTCATTAAGTGAGGTCTCAATTACATCTGAACAGAATGTTATTGTGACATTCTTATGAAGTGTCAGCCTCATAAATAATGTTACAAGAACTGTATTAAACATAGCAACAGTTGGTTTCAGCAATGTAATTGGGAATCATCAAAAGAATGTCACCGTAACCTAACAGTGTTACGTACCAAGAACCAATCCAGAATGTTGCTAGAACATTATTAGAACATCATATCATTGGCTCTGAAATCTCCACACCCAACTTGCTTCTTTTACTCACACAAGGGATGCTCATCTCCTGTGTTATAATCATACTCCAGACATACTAAAACTGTTGTGCCCCAGCCAGCAGAATGACGTTATAATAATGTTGTAGCGATGTTCTGGTTTGGTCCTTGTTATGTTACATTGTAACGTTGCAGCGACATTATTTTGATGACTCCCAATTAACGTCGCTGCAACCAACTGTTGCAATGTTATATTGTGACATTCTGATAACGTTTTCGTAACGTTATTTATGAGGCTGAGACTTAATAAGAGTGTCAGAATACCGTTCTGTTTAGGTGTAGTTGAGACCTGACTAAAATGGAATGTCTTATTAGGTTATGTTGACACCTGACCTAATAAGATAGTCATAGTTACGTTCTGTTAAGGTAAGGTTTAGACGTGACCTAATCAGAACGTCATAATAACATTCTGTTTAGGTTAGGTTGAGACCTACCCTAGTGAGGAAGTTGCAATAATGTTCGTTTTAAGTAAGGTCTCGACCTCACCTAATCAGAACGTCACAATAACGTTCTGTTTGGATTTGGTCTTGATATTACTTCATTAGAACGTTATGATAACATTCGTTTTTGGTTAGGGGTCCATTGGGTCGCAAATGCAACACAAACATATTTTTTCTATATTATATTATGTGTTGGGTCATGTTGGGGCACATTGGGTACACACCTTTGGCAAAAGCACACCAAAATGAGCAAGCCAACACATAGTGTTATATGGCCTCTACAGTTATGCTAGAATATTTATCTGAAATAACAAAAAAAAATGTTTTGTGTGAAACTTGAAATCATGTCACTGAAACCTCACTCTGCAATTTTAATTAGTTTGGCTAGCATTTAGTCTTATTTTATATCCTCCAACTCTCTCCCACACTTTGATTGATGACTAGTCCATCTAGTAATACCAAACATGCACATTAATAGGCTTCTAATGCATTTTTCTTTTATAATATATATGTTTTCTTTGAAAATGTTTAACCAGCATGTGCTTTCTAAAATACTTAGACGTAATGGACCACCTGTCACTCAGATTGTAATCAATCCCCTTAACCAAATAAAGGTAAGTTCTTCAATAAGAATATATACTAGTGGTTCATTTGAAAGAATTCTTACAAACATGTCTTTTATCTATACAAACTTTCGTGCATACCGCCTCTTCTACTCTCCTAGACCATATGTACTTTCAGTATCATAGTTAATCAGTCACCATGCACTTTAAGTTAAAAACTATTGTGAGTTGAAGAAGAAGATAACAGAAATTGCTTTTGAAATGATACTAGTTTTTCCAGTAATCATGATTTCAACCTAATAGTATGCATTAGCAATAGTTATAATATGCATTAGTAGGAGAGCCATTATAGAATGTGTAAACAAGTTTAGAAAGAGATGAGACAATTATGAGCTACAAATAAGGTACAAGTTGGAAGACTCAACAAATAGAAGGAAAAGACATTTAAGCAATTAATCATAGCGTATAAGCTTTGAGGTATATCTTCTGGTTTTCTGGAAAATATTAATCATAATTATGTTATAGATGTGTGTTTGTGTATATGTTTGTGTAGAGTGAAACTTGCCAACAAAAATGCATGATGTGGATATCATGAAATGTGGATAACATTTTTGAATTACATATATACCAATCTGCGGAAATGAAACTTATTTGCAAGCTAGTCAACTGATGAAAGATTTTGTATTAGAACAGGAAACAGATTCAATAACGATAGATAAAAGAGTAATTTGGTATTTGTTGCAGTATTAGATATCTATAAAATCCAGGTATTATAGGATTTCAGTATTCTGTTTTAATAATCTAGAGATGAGAAGAATATTCAGAATGAGATCCACAGTACCTCTCATCCTGGCCTACATGCTGGTTATGGCTATAGTGAGCGGCATCCATGAAACTGAGGGAAAGGTAAATCATCCGTATCATCACATAATTATTTTTCAGATGTTCAAGCTTTGTTGACTAAATGATATGAAAAATATGTGCAACCAATATCTCTGTTACAAGTATAGGAAATTACAAACATGGGGAAGTTTACAAGTTGTTATAAAGTTCTTAGGGTTTCCCAGAACCAAATATAGATACATTAATAGCTATCCACAAGCACTGAACCACTCCAAAAGAAGGTTTCATTGAATAACCTCAATCATACACATTTTAAATAATAGTATGCAGGTTTGCCATGTTTTTCATCATTTGCAATGATTATAATTATATGTATGATTATTGTTTGGTAAAGAATAAGTGATAATCAAATTTTATATTGTGTCCAAGAATATCATTGCACGCTATTTTTATTTTAAGGAATCACATAATTAGATGGGGTAACTAGTCCATTATTTGGTAGTGTCTCTATTTCATGTTTATCATAACAATAGACCTGTCCTCATTGCCAGCTAGCCCACCCCTTATTTCTATGATATCAACATTTTTAGAAATATTTTCATCATACTTGATTCACAGTAACTTTTCTAGTAGTATTACCAAAAACTAAACTTTTACTTTCAATATGATGTTAAATATGTAGCTATAGGACTGGAAAGCAAAAATCGCATTTGCCCATAGGGAACAGTGTTAAAGCCCTGTGGCTTTGCCCACAATGTCCAACCCTAAAATTACAAAAGACATACCTTAATTTGGTTAACCTGAAATGGAGGTAATTACCTAATTGAGAGAAAATAATAATTCATCCTCATTTATCAACACCTTATTGACCTAGAAAACACTAAATCATTCACTCAGATTTGTGTCAGTGGCTGACATTGCAAAAACTGCAATTATGTCTGACCTCTGTATCATGCCAGTAGTACATCCTAAAGTGGACAGGTCTATTACTTGCTAGCTGGTGGTAGAGCTAATCAACGCTCCGGGCATTCTGATCCAAAATGTGAACAACACTTTGGAGAGAGTCAGTTTTATTGTGGAATATCAAAAGTTTCCCAAGGCCAGCACACTTGTCTTTAAGATACAATCATATGTGTAAAAGATTGTTCCTCGGCCAAGAGGTAAGCTTCCTTAGTCTGCCTATCTCCATATGGCCTTACAGACTGAAGTAGTTCCAATTTTTGTCATCAGATGTCACCAGATGCTATCCAAACCCCTGGATCCTCAAGATCTATGTTGATCCAAATTTGTATTGGTTAACTCTACTCTTAACCGGCCATCATAATTTTTTATATCCCTTTGATTATTGATTTTCCCTTTCATGTAGTGCCTCCACTGACAGACTGTATTTACCTTCTGTTGCCGACATGGGTTTACTATACCCATCACAGTCGCTACCCATGATAGCATTACTATATAGAATTCTTGCAATTTCAAAATGTTTAATGATATACTTTCTGCAGTCTGGTGACCTTCCATCAATTTACCATTCCATTCCTCCTACTCGTATGCACGAGGTATTTGATTGCTACCTCAGTGCATCATTATTTAAGAAAAATAGTAAAGATGTTTACTTTGCATATATCTAAATATCAGTTGTATTTGTCAGAATGTTCCATCTATCATCCCATTCTCAGACTGAAAAGTAAATATACATATAACCATACAACTGTATGTAGTTCTACTACAAATCTATGATATAGCCAACTGAGAAGGGGTAAGATGGGGTTTAGCACCCAAAGGCTGAACCCCAATATCAGCCTAGGTGCTGGGCCCACAGGACTGCAGACAGGCTAACATTGAGGACCCCATTTGAGATTGGCGTGGATTTATTATTACTCTACCCCTGATATACCACTATGTTAATGTGTTTATTAATGCATTTTCCACACACTTTTCATGCACTTTGTTAGGTGTCTTGTCAAGACCCTCATGGCCTTCAGATTTGCAACTTCTGCATAATCGCTCTTGTCAGAACCGTATCGCCTTAAAGTATTGAAATTTGAAATATCAACTACTGCTGGTACGAATCAACTATTGTATGAAAATTCTTTCTGAAATATTGAAGACCAACATTAAAGTAAATATTCTAGCAAGAATGTACTATAAGGCTTTGAGGATTAGTCAAATATTGTGGCCACATTCAATAGCTGAATGATGGACAGTGAATATTGTGAAATGAATATTGTTTCTGCTGTTTCTACAATATCCAAAAGTATTACACAATCATTTTTAAGTTATGTCTCAAAATTCTTTTTCAGGTCCTCTTCAAGTTGCCCATTAAGAAAAATGCCCGTAGTGAGGTAAAGCAACTATTATTGTATATTTGTTTTTGAAATGGTAAACATAATCCATATTAAAATGGATAGGTTCAAAAAGCATCTGGTCTGACAGACAGTTAATTATAAAGAGAGGGGCAAGCAAAATTGTAAGTTTGGAAAAGATATGTTTCCCAGAGCTATATTCCCCTTCCCTCCCATAGTATGCCTGCTGCTTTCTTATTTCACAAGGGTAGGGACCATAAAGATTCACAAACCCAAAATGCAATATAAGTCATGATTCCAAATTATTAGGTTCATTAAAGATTCATATTACTTTTTCTTTATTACATTTTGTTTCCAAACTGTTCCATCATAGGCCTATCATAACATCATTCAACTAGATGTGCGTGGATAGTCACTAAGGTTGGTGAATGCTTTCTCGACACATTCAAGGTGAAAGTTTTGAATGCTAGTATAAGTTTAGGGTTTTTGTACGAGTTTGTTGGGGATAACTAAGTCTCTACTTCTTACACTTCATAGTTCACCTCATAATTGTTTTTAATGCCAGCCAGTGGTAGAGCTAGTCTCCGATTCGGGTGTTCAGATCCAAAACACTGGCAACACTTTGTCCTTACAATGTCCTTATACAGGTAAAGTTCATAGACTCTGGAGGCAAGCTTCCCTATTGCTAGCCCGCCTGTCTCTGTATTGTCTCACAAACTGGTGTAATTCCCTTGCTAGTCACCAGATGTCCCCAGAGACTCAATGTGTCATACTTTCAAGCTCCCGAATCTCTTAGACTTGCATGGATCCAAACTTGTATAGTCTCTGCCTGACACTGGCTAGTGCTTTCCCTTTATACCCATGATTATTGATTTCCCATTGTAGTGCTGCTGCTGGTAGACTAGACCTCCTGCTGTTTACTAGGATGCCGGTCTTTCATACCTAACTTAGGCGCTACCTATTTTTACTTTTATTAAGTTCCCTTACAATTTTGAACTATTAATAACATATCCGATCATAACATTTTGCAGTCTGGTGACCTTTCCTTCAACTCTCAATACCTATAATATATTCAAGTGCTGCTGCTAAGTATATGCGTGGGGTATTAATTGCTACCTCAGTGCAGTTTCATGGTCGCCAACCCTGGTCTCTGTAGTCAAGAGTTTAAATCAGGGTTTATATCACTTTTGTTATTCTTCTGCTACAAAATCTTACCATGTGATAGTGAAAGTATATAAACTACCCAATTACGGATAAAATGAATAGATGTATTTGATAGACAATATTTATGAATATGTAGATTATTTCCTTCAT
The DNA here is from genome assembly GCA_936440205.1 of Lepidonotus clava. Lineage (NCBI taxonomy): Eukaryota > Metazoa > Annelida > Polychaeta > Phyllodocida > Polynoidae > Lepidonotus > Lepidonotus clava. Next base: position 3,355,393 of record OW387134.1, read on the forward strand.
AATAATACTGAGTTATGCATCTTGGTAATTAACTTAGACTGTGCCATTCTTAGGCACCACAATATATAACATCATATTGTCAAGAGGTAATTAATGACTATTTCACTAAGGAGACTAAACATAAAAAAAAATCACCTAAATTGTGGGCCAAAATGGCCATTTTCCAATCTAATTCACAAGGGTCTTTTCACAGAGTTATTCACACGCACAATGTCATACGGTTTTGTTATCCCACCCCTCCCATATCACCTCAGAAGTCCTACTTGGCATATTCACCCATTAAGTGTCATTTTGCCTCATCTTGGTTGCCCCTCACCTGCCCTAAACCCTTGTAATCTCTACTGAAGAGGGCTCAACATTTTGGAGGCAGTATGGAGGTGAAAATCTTTCTTGTGAGCTGTCCTGTCATAGCTCTTGTTACTGTACGAAGATGATGATGATCAACGCAAACAGATTCCTATAGTCCATTTTGTGGTGTTTATAACACCACATGTTAAACAGCACAAATAAAAGCAGAACACCACCAGTGGGTGGAATATAGCCGTTCTTCTCACTAATAATATGGCAGGTCCCTTTTGATATGATGACACTATTTCAAAAAAGTTACCCATCACTGCAACAACATCCACTTCCCTATGACAAAACTAGGTTACTTGATGATAAGATTTGGGTTAAAAAAGAAAAGGTTGAATATACATCAGGTCTACTCTTTGGACCCCACATATTTGGGATAAACAGGTCCCAAGAGGTTTTAGAATGTTCTTATCAATGTTTCAAAATCCCACATAATTGAGATGTGTATAATCATTCATTAAGGATGGCTTTCTGCTGTATCAAAAAAATTCTAAATGGCTTATTTACAACCAAAACGTCATCTGAAAAAATATGGAAATTTGGCCCTTTCACCAGATAGCTGTGGTCAGATTGGGGGAAAGAATTACAGGTTACTATAGCTTGATTGGGGCACATAGAGTTGATTCGACTGAGCAGAAAGTAAAGTTTATTTATTGATAACAGTATTTTCTAGTGAAAATGATCTATTTCTAAGTGAACATGTAGAGGCAGATAACTAGTCAAAAGAGGGATATAAGGTTAGTGCCTAATCATCAACTTTAAAGTCTGTAGATGATGTAGAGGTTTGTGATGATACAAAGCAAAAGTGTCTACCATACTCTTTTTTTGTTTATTAACTTTCAGGTCATCATACAGCCCTTTAGTGTTGAGAAGCCTATTTTCCAGGTACTTTCACCCATATACTTTGCTGGTTTAGCTTTTGGGTAGGAACCTGTACCAAGAATAAGAATTATAAATGATATGTTTCAGCGAGAGCTAGAAAGTCAATCCAAAAATAAGTCTGTAAAGGGTAAGTAGGTATATCCACATCCTTTGTCAGGTGTAATTTGATTGTTTAAGTGCCCAGACATTTCAATCTGTCAGACCACAAAACATTGGATAACGTGGAAATACACATCCTGGATTTCATAAACCTAAGCTCACAACAGGACATCACATCCCAGAAAGCCTATCGGTAGAACATGACTGGAAACAATTCTCGTATATGTAACCGTATTATTCCAACCATGCCCAAGTCAATGTCCAATGGAGAAGGCACCAATGACTTTGAGATTAAATGGATTGAGATCATGGGAACAGAACTGAATGTTACCAACATCCATGATAAACCTTGATAGCTTTAGATCCCTAGAGTGAACACTGCACACTTTTTTCAGCCTGATGAGGTATTACACAAAAGCTGCGTCAATGACCTGGCTCACTAGCATTCTTCATTAAATGAATGGAAATGGTGAGCAGTGTTTATTTGTGCACACTTCTGAAAGACATCATAGATTTTTATATTCCAGAAATTATGATCATTTCTTTAGAAAAGGACACAAAAAGACAGGAGCATCTGTCACCATGCAGAGTCAATACAAAAGCAGCTAGGAGAATATTATTTTGTAATGGATAGATGTTTGATGTTTTCACCATAGAATCATGATACAATTTCATCAATTATTTCAATCCCAGAAATATAGATAATTAAAATATATTGGGTCTGGAAATCCTACTTTACAAGCTCCCACTTTGAAGGTAAGTATGGGTGTCTGGTTTGACTTTTCAAATATTCTGAAACTCACAGGACAGTTAGAGGGAGACAGTAGGACTTCTTATGAAGTTAACAAAGACATGTCACTACATACATTGTGAAGATATAAGTATTTTATTATTGATTATCAATTATTTTCGAAATACAGAAATGAAGAATTCACTCTAAATTTACCAAAATGTATTACTAGGGCCACAATGGGAATTGTAAGGGACCGAAAACCATAGGTCACTGCGGAATCATTTCTTTTCAGGTATACATAATTATGTGCATATTTCTCTTTCCTAAACACTCCGCATCGCAAACAGCAAAATAAGATATTACAGAAAAAGAAAAACGCCTCAGATGGTAGGATTGTGCTTGATTACATTGACATTTAAAAGGTGAGACATAGGTTGTGCTAAAGGGCTGATATGAGTGGAAGGCATCCAAATACTTAGTGATTTACTGAGGTTTCACAATTCTAATGCCAACATTATGGAGGGTGACATCATAGCCATTCTTGTCACAGTGCTCTCTGAAGAGTCGAACCAGGTTGTCCATCTGCAAAATGAAGAATTTATAGAACAACAATATTTCTATTAAAACAACACATACTTCTGTATAAAACTCTTCAAAAATTCCCCTTCCTGACATGTCCTGAGGTCAAACATTTTGACATTATTCTCATGAAGGAAAAAAGAATAAATAAATAAACAAATCACAAAGGTATATGTCATTGTATGTTTCAGATGTCCCTTGAAGGTTCCACTATGACACATCATGATGCATTAAGTCTTACATTTTCTCTGTATATTAAAGAAAGATTACCTCTTACTCGTTTCATTATCATGATCTCTTTTAAACATGAAAAATTAATAGAATCCAGAATAACATGTGGGAAGTATGACAGCACTCAAACTTAAAATATCAGTCGGTTATCTCACCCCTTTGACAATTTTGATCAACTAAAATGAGGTTGGAGGGGGTCGTCTGTTATTTTGATAATGTGCAAATTTGTTCATTATTACAGTACATCGTGATGGAATAAAGAGAGGTAAAGTCAGGCTTGGGAGAAGTGGGATACTTAATTATCTAAAAACTTTGAACAAAATTTGTAGTTGAATAATGATAATATATATATAAAAGAGATGAAATATAAAATTATAATAGGTGAGATGTAAGGAGGGTGATGAGGTTGGGATGTGAAGGGTAGGTGGGTGGATTTTTTGAAGAGAAAAGATTGTGGATGGATGTTGTGGGTAGGAAGGTTGGAGGTGAAATGGGACTGAGTAAAATGGAGGTGGATTGAGGTAGGTGTGTGGGGACCCCTGGTGTGAAGGTGGGGTACTATAGGAAAACTACATGAGGATGTGGGATAAGGCAGAATACGAGCTGGTAGTAAAAAAATTGCCTGCACAAGCCCGAAGGCCACCATGACCAATCCTGCTGACCTAAGTCCGCATGATACGACAATTGAGGCCCCTTTACGTATGTACTTTTGAAGAACAAGGATATTACTCTACCTCTTCTTCGGGAATACCACGAGTCATGTTTCTGAAGTATGACTTCACCATTTCATCATCCTGGGAAGCAGCATACATGGTGCTCTTATACACAAGCTCTATGTAGAAAGAGAACATTTACTAGTTTTGGCTTACATAGCGTTCACAAAGGATGGAGTATTTGTACAATCGACATGTATATATAGGTATGGTTTCTGACAACAATATATCACTGCAGACCATACTAAGGGCATTGAGACCAACATTTTTATTTGAAATTTAATTCTTTATCTAATGACTTAAAAGAAAACTTTGTTGTAATTATGAATTGGACTAAATATAGAAAAAAAGAATGGTTACATAACTTTTTACTATTTGACTTTTGGTTTACCTGCATTGCTTCCGGATCTAGTTATGAGAGTTTTGGATTAATTAATGGGAGATTTAGATTGATTTATGCCATTTTGGGGTGCATTTACTAGAGCTTGATATATATTTCCAAGCATAGTAGTCATCTTATACCTCTTAATTCATTAGTGTCATTCAACCTTGACATAATTACATCTGGCCACCAATAAACCGTCTTACCTTCAAAGCTATGCAATCCGGCTTCATGCAAATCATTTACAAGGTTCTCTTTTATATAGTAGTGAACATTGAGATAACCCTTAGCTGTAAAAGAAAAATAAATCTGTATTTAAAACCGATAGTAAATAAAATGATAAACTGAATGATTGAAAATGAAGTTTCAAATAATATCTTATGCATGTGTATTTCTGTTGCCTAGAAATATAGCTATCATGAGACAACAAATGCATGTATGAACAGAAAACATTATGATGAGATAATAACAATTCATAAATAGTATTGGTGCACAAAGTGGGTTTCTATCTTTGATGCCCTCATAAAATAATGTGAGTTTGAGTATATCTAGATATACATAGATGTATATCTATTCATCAAGAATGGAATTTTTCTTTTTAACTGTAACATAACAATATTCTGTAAATCTGAAGAAATTGACATCATTGCCAGTTTAACATCATAAGAAAAACCTTTCTCTGTTTGATTTTGCTTTCGCTGAACAGTCAACTACAGAATCCAAGTTGATTAATATAGTTCTCCCTCTCATATACAAATTTACTGTTACCTATGTCATGGTACAGGTTCCCCCCATCAGAATGGATGATGAGAATCGATCCTCCAGGGTTGAGCCAGTCATAGAACTGTTTGAAGGCTGCCACTCTATTTTCGATGTGGTACAAGACGTGGCTAATGAGCACGAGGTCTATACCTTCCTCAGGTCCTTTCCAATCAGGGTATTTTGAATGCACCAGGGATACCTGGGAAAGTGAATTATAATTACATATGCAGGATGCTGATGAGAAGAACTCTCTAAAGGGTTGGAACAACTGACATCAATACTCAGAAAAAGGTTGCTCAGATGCCATAAAGGGAAAAGGCATTTTGTACAGGATATTATTTGGGGCAGATGTTATGAAGAATTTTATACATTTTGTTATAATACAAAGCATGTCACGACTTATATCATACTTGATCGTGCCAATCAACTTAAAGATACCATGGTTATTACCCACAAAAATGGCGAAAACATCACATATTTACTATTGAACGCTAGTGGTTGCTTATGGGTGTTACTTTAGATATGGGGAAACTACAGTTAGTCACTACTCAGACTGCCTAGTATCGTCTCAGTTAATGTCCCTAGTCAAGTGACAGATTACATCCATGAAATGGGCGTTAATATCTACAACACGAATCCCGCTTGGCTGAGAGGAATTTTATTAGTGTCTATTCCAAAGGCATACAATGGCTGGTGCGTTATGGACTAAGTATCCGGCCCTCGTTCAACACTGCCCAAAGCTAGCTTCATCCTAAGAGTCCGCTTGTCTTAGTGCAGCAGTACAATGGTAAACTCCTATCCAAGTCACCCGATGTCTGCGTACATGGCTAAAACCAAACCCTGAATTGTATAGATTCGTATTGATCCAAACAGGTAGTGTTCTGTGGCTTCACCTGGCAGCTCAGCTCAATATAATACTATCCCATTATTGATTTTACCCAGGCAGCACTGCTTACTGGGAGGTGCATTTCGGCTGCCGTGGTTATACAGGTATATCACCTACCAGCAGCGTCTGCCATTCTTATATTTATGTAATTTTGAATATTCTTTATAATTCCTATCATAATTTCCTTTCTCATCTGGTGACTTTGTCTTTCATCTAAATTCTCATTCTTAAAGCAAGAACTTCACTAATGCACAATGACTTTTGTGCACTATGTAGATTTATCATATTACAGTTAATTCAGCTTTTTAAAATGGAAAAATTCCCCTTCTGTTTTAAAGGTGAAGATTTACTACTATGTTTTGGTAGATAGAATAGTGCCCATTGCAACCAAACAACAGTGATTATAGTCAAATTTGTCAGAAATTCACACTGACATTCAAAATATTGGTAAATCCTATTGGTTCCAGACATTTTGAATAATGTAACTGAAATATTTCCCTTGGCTGATTTTTTAAGTATACTTTCTTGAAATTTCCTCCTCCAATATTAGTCCTAGAATATTAAGATCTAGGAGCCCTTGAGCATCCGTTCCCCTTGTCTGTACATTTAAAGTCAAAGTGGTTAAATTAGACTCACCATACACTGCTCTTACCTTTAGCTTGGGGCTTCTGACTATTGCAGAAGACAGTTTGTCTAAGCTGAATTGATCAGGGTCAACTCCAATGTAATGCTCCAGTTGTGTACATTTGTCAATAACTACTGCATCTATCTTGCCGTAACCTTTAAAATAAATGAAGACATACATGCTGGAATGATTCTTATTCTCCCTTTTCTCAAATGATACATGTTTTTTTTTGGTTTTTTTTTTATTCAATTCTTTATTCAGACGTAACAAAAGTTTACAGAAACTTGTTTTCATATTACATCTGAGTTGCCTCACGTATCAATTACTAGAGACCAATATAATTTACAAGTATGTTAATTTCTTTCATTGCTTCTTTGTATAAGCAGGTTAGAATCAGGGTTCGCGATCTCTGCGACGAAGAGGCTTTCAGTCTGTTTCAATCTCAAGCCAAAGATAGAGAGTGGTTTGGAACGATCTGAGTCATGCTTCACAAGGGTGAACTAGTGGGACGGTGGAGGTGCAATCCTTGCTAGTTGGGCCAGGAGGAGTTTTTGGATCGGGCCTGAGTCAGGCATCTAGATCTTGTATCGGTCGGTTGGCCTGTGTGGGGAGTCAGGTCGCCGCTCGCCTTTCAGAGATTGGTAGCGTATGGCAGAGTGGGACGCACCTTTGTCTGGTAGCACTAGGCCAGCTGCTCACTATTCTAGGCTTTCATGTTGGCCAGTCTTTTAGGCTTGGGTCATTTCTTGTGTCGTTTCCGGCTTTCGGGCCATCTTCGGATGTTGATTTACTATCCTAGTTAATCTCTCATTTAGGCTCTTTCCTTCAGGTTCTGTCTACTCATTAAGTATAACTACTGCATTTCCTTAGCACAACCAAAACGTACTGATGCGTGTAGTAAAAACAGCACTCTGAACGCCAGTATATTCTGTCAGGGGGCCCCCAAAACGTACTGAAATGTACAGTAAAAATGCCCTCCTAAAAGTGCAATGGGGTGCCCAGTCAAAATGTTTTGAAATGTTCCAATTGTAACCAGTTTTCTGAATTAGCAATCTTAGGTGTGATTCCAAAACGTACCTATGTGTTGTAAATACACACCAATACGTTTAGGCACAAGCTGTTTTTGCAAACAGCCCAGCATTCAGGGAATTCCCAAAATTAAATTCCTTTCCTGAATAAATCCCTAGGACCTTGACTTTTTCACATTTTTTCTTTTGAAATATTTTTAGAATACTTATCTCAAATTAGTTACATAAAAAATAGCACTTTGTGAATTCATGTGCAAGTTTTCCTTTAACTTACAAGACATCTTGATTACCCAAAATTAGCTGTTTATCTTTTTGATTACATTATCCATGAACATTTTTATTCACTGGCCATGGAGTTTTATACTTTTCATACTTTTTATACTTTTCATACTTTTCAACACAGATTTCTCACAACAGATAAAATCAAATACAATCAATAAATAACCAAGAATCGTTAAATTATTGAAGGAAATGATTTATTTCCATAAGATCATATTTTGGCTAATACACATGGAGTTCACCCACTGAACCACTTGAAACCTGTTGTTCATCCAGTGAAAAAGGTATATACCTAAGCAACCCAGTGTCGTGAATTTCAATCCTGACGATTATGTCATAATATTATGCTTATGAAGTAATTAGTGACTAAACATAATATCTTGATTCAGAAGCCTTTAGAGAAATAGTTGTCTAATCATATCAAATATTCTTATGGACATATAATTATAAAGGAGCTCTAAGAATTTGAGAATTTATAATGGAAATCAAGTCATTTCTTTTAAATGTCTGAATCTTATAGGTAAACAAATGAAATGACTCGGTAATTCTTCAAGATGCATTTCCCTATTTGTTTATATTTTCCCTTTCTTGCAGTCAAACATTCATCTCCACTCTTTACTTGAGGGTTACAGATTTAGATTGGTATTGTTATTGTATGATCATTTGGTCAGTTTAATATTACTTACGTTAGACTACAAAATACATCTTTTATCAGGAACCGTATGCATCTCATCTTTAGATAATGTATTCTTTCATTAAGCATTTTCATACTGACACTGTATGCATATTTATTTTTTTAATTTTCAAGTGTTTTTGAGCCAAATATAACTAAATTACACTGTATGTCTATAAGGTAGAGGAAGAGACGAAACTGCATCCCCCTGAATTATGAAGGAAGGTACCTTACCTGGTCCGATGCTGACCATGGTTTTAGTCTCGTCAAAATGAAATCTCTTTGCATTTTCAAGCACGAACTTCTTAGTGTCTTCAATGTGAGTAGTGTTTAGCATGAAATGGCGAAACCATGGAATGTAGTCTACTGCCTTATTCATAGTTACTTATCCGAGAGCTCCTTTCTCTTAAAACAAAATGCTTACAAAGTCTATGCTTGTAATGAAAAATGCAATGTATTTCCCTTTTATAGTCAGGAAATATTCAAGCAGCACATACCATTATCAACAATTATTATACACTACGCCACCAACAGTTCATTCATAATATAAATACTGGTTACTCTGGTAAAAAGTCTCAAAGGAGGCCATATAGACCTTGTGCAGACATGGTCACATGACTACCTTTTTGTGATCACCACGTGGTGATCAAGACCACATGGCTATGGATAAAATAAAAATATATGAAATTGTAGTGATAATAATTACCAAGAACTATTCAGTGATGATATTTTTAGTAATTGCATGATAAATCTTTATCATAAATCATTCAGAATATCGAAAAAAAATGATTATAAATTGATCACCAATATGGCGGCCAGTCCTATTCTGGGTATCGTGAGATCAGCTGCACAACGTCTGTATAGCCCAATATGCCCCTATGATTATAGTTATATGGTAAGCCGTAAGCCAAATTAATTATATGAACCGTGTTATGGATGACTTCATTAAACAGTTACTGCTGTCCATTGTTGAATAGTTAACTTTAAATTCATTATTATTATATTTATTGAAAAGATGCCTCAATGCGTCTCGTGTTTTTATCTGGGTGATGCCTCAATACATCTGCCATCTTTATAGTTGTGATACCTCAATGCATCTGGCAAGTGAAAGGTTCAATGATTAAATCATGTACGGAATAATTTATCAACTTGGAGACTTTAATTTCAAATGGAAACATAAAACATGAACGATACTGTTACTACTTTTTCGGGTAGTGATATGAAATCATTTTGATATAAGCCTTCTAAAAGTTACAAAATAACAACTTATAAGAAAAATTATAGCATTTGACGACAGGTCATATATAAACTATTATAAGACATCACTTTAAGATTGTTAAAAATATTGTGAGTGGACCCAATTAATATTGGCAAGATGAATTGCAGGAGACAGTTGCAGAGGCTCTGAATAATTGCTATGGTCTACTTTTTGATAGAAAAATGACCAATGTGCTTTCAAGGGGGCAAGGTTGATTTGATGGTATTTTGGAAAGTTAAGTTCTCCTTTAATATCATATATGTTGCCCACAAATATTTAAGGGATAACATTACATTTTGCAGCCCTTTTTAAAAAAGGGAGTAATAGGCATTTAGTTCTTGTTTGTTGTCAAAATAATATTACTAATTTATTGCTGAACACTGTGGTGGAAAGTATGAACAAAGGATAATTATGGGATTTGCCTCTTTTACAGATGTGCTCTTTTGTGCACCAGGAACGGTGACACGACTGGACGTGGAGGTGCTGTGGAGAGAGACGTGCCTTGTGCGCACAAAAATGGACTGGTTATGGTGGCTAATGGGATGGGCAAGCGTGTGAGCTTGCCATGACTCGGATTGTCTCTAGGATGGGAGAAAAAAGATGAAGTGGGGTGTGGTGGATGGATGATTGCGTGTTGGTGGAGAGGCATATGGCCATACTATCGTGCCGTACTGCTTGTGTTCTACGGATGCTAAGACTAGGTCACGTCTGGCTTTTTGTGCCTTATTGTTGAATCGGTGCCTGAAAGGATCTAGTAGTAGGGTGGCAGCCATCATCCCGATGTCTCGTGCCTGATACCTTCCATGATTGGCCGTAACGCGTGTCAGCTCATCCCTCATCCACCGTGCCCTGATGTCATCTCAGCCCATGCTCTCATGTCCAGATCCCCCCATTATCATAGGCTTTTATATTTACATTCTCTTTGATCATTGGTAACTTTAGTCACATGGCTTTCCGTGACATCACCTCTGGTATTCATGATATTTTGTGCATTGCCCCAATTAATTATGATCTCGTGTTGACATAACGACATATGCAAAGAAGACAGAGATGTAATTTAATCTCACAATAAGGCATTAAACCTGTTGTTCTGTTATTTTCTAAATCATTCATACATGAAAATCTCTTTGTAACATCACTTACACCTCTAATGATTCTAGACACATTCTCAGAACAACTTCCAACTGTATGCATTCATTTGACTCCATAATGATTTTTATACTTATTCACCTAGTTGCCTAGCAACATCACTCTAAAATATTTCTTTATCAACTGGGAACTATGATTTTGGAAATCATCTGTTATTGCCGCTTATACAAATGAATGTTTGATAGGACTTCATTGATAATATGTATAGTTTACATATTGACTCACCAAAGCATTTCCTTAGCTCTTCAAGTGTCAGGATGCCTGGGAAAAAGGTGCTGGGAAGACCTAGTTACTAGATGGGCAATATCATCATTGATGTATTTAGTGATTCAAGAGTCTTTATACCATGATTATTTCATACTCCATACTCTTAAAGTATAACTTGAGGAAAGTTCATTATCGACAACAGATTTTGTTATTTAGGTTCACCTCAGGAGGCCCTCTCTGAACTTGGTGCATTTGAGTTTAGGACATTTAGTTATATTTTTAGCCTCGATTTATGTCTCTCAAATCATATCTACTTGAGTTGGATTATAGACATTATGCACATGACATCATACCTAAACTCCCTACATCCCCAAAATGCTCTGGATGCCATATTTGTGATAAATTTCAAATTGTTATTAACATTTTAATGCTAAGCTTCCCTCTATAACCTAATGAATGTAATATTATTAATAACAGTTGTTATCCTCAGAATCTAAAGCGGTTATGGTGATCACATGATGATTGGGCTATCACTAAAGACCACTGGGCAATAAGACAAGAGACTCCCTCCAGACAACAAAGTAAACAAACAATTTGTAAAGCCCTGTGTAAACCAATAGGAATTTGGTCACCAACCAGGTGGTCTAGAAACACAACTAGAATATCTAATCTACCTATCATCAAAGTATAAGAAGTTTTAGAGGTGTTAGAATTGTCTTTGAGGTGTTGTTTTTTACGTTATTTATTACAATATGGTTGTTGGTATTATAAACATAATACAGGATATATAACATGAGGGTGCATTATCTCCTTGCTTTCATCTATAAAACCTTTTACTACAGTAAATGTAATTATACTGCTGATGAATTATAAAGGTCATGATTCTCATAAATTCATAATCAATAGCATCATTTGATAGAGTTATTAATCGAAGCTACAAAAACCTAGATCAAAGACTTCAGACTCTCTTTTTCTCACTCACTTCTTGGAGTAATTCTCTGAAATTTCCCCATGCGACACCATATTTTTAGATCCGCACACTGTGTATGTTACATTTTTCTCAATATTGTGACTCTATTTAACTTTTGTCATGGACGCTAATTTTTACTTTGCACATTATACCTAACTCATCTTGTATTCTAAGACTTTAGAAAGAAATATTCTCTCTCAACACAATGTTCTTTTGGATGTGCACAAAACACTCACAAACTAATTTTATAACCAACTTGAAACTATCAAATGTCCAGACACAAAAAGTAGTTAATGCTAGTTTAATAATATTAATGACAATTGACATTTTGTATACTTTCTATTAAAATTACTACAGTCTTATTAATGATGCATTTATTTTTAATGTATTACATATCAAATAAAAGGTCTTTCCTTTCACTATCTTAAGTATACATATCTTTTAATAAAGGTTGAAACAAACATCAAAAATGAATTAATTATGAAGTGTTTGTTTGACTTCTGTTTTTTGAGTTTTATTGTTTTCATAATCATTTCCCAAGAGGTCTGTAACTGTCAGGCCAGTACAAGAACTTTGCTTTAGAGGGAATTGGGGCTCACTTTTATCTCTTTGCATTAATCAGTGCTGTTGCAATTGAAAATATGCATTGTAACACGCAAAGTCGCTACGAAAGGTGTCATTAGTTTGCTTCTTTGCATTGTTACTATAGGTATTGTGAAATAGCCACATGAATAACAACTATTTTTGAATGGTCAGATGTTTAGATGATAGAATCATAGTTAATCTTCATCGATAATTCTGGCCAATGAAATATATTGAAAACATATATTAAAGATACTTCTAACGAATGCCAGCACTGCAACCTGGTGGATATCAGTGGAAATCTTTATATGCTTTTCTTTTACTGCTGATACACACAAACAGTGTGTGAATTATCATTATAGGGATGATGAGGGAAGTCATTGATTTCTTTTTCAGGATATCAATAAGATCAAGACTTGAATTTTGTTGGAAGAACCACTGTATTGTTTTTTCTAGGATGTTTGAAATTTGAAAACTTAAGTATTTCCTATAGAAACCTATAGTAAATACTGACAATCTTGCAATCCCCCAGCTTAAATCCAAATGATAGATCTTAATTTCTATCTGGCTAAATATTTCTGATGTGTTAAAGAAACTTCTGAGAAGGTACGAAAAACTGGAATATAAAATTTTGCTGAATAGGTTTAAGCGCCTTTAAGTCTGAAATTCCTACTCTACAAGGTACTTCTTTCAAGGAAAATATGTGTATATTTATGTTGTGATTTCTTAAAAAAACATAACAGAATTCCTAAACTCACAGAGATTAAATACTAGTTTTTGTTTAAGGTCTTTTATATTAAAGTGTTCAGGAATACTAGATCTCTATCTCTTTATGTCTTGTCGTTGCTTCATAGCTCTTCTTATATGCTAGCCAATGGTAGAACTACTCCACGATCTAGGTGTTCAGATCCAAAACACAGACAACACTTTGCAGAGAGTAAGTTTATTGTGGAATATCAGAATGCCTCACAAATGCTGGTGTAGTTCACAATAGACGTAAAGTTCCTATGTACAGGTATCGTTCATAAACCCTTGCCTCAGGCTTCCTTAACATAAGTCTGTCTGTCTCTGTGTGGTCTCACAGACTGCCATTGTTCCAACGTTAGTCACCAGATGTCACCAGACGCTATACACTTCATTATCAAAGCCCCCCAATCCTCAAGACTCGTATTGTTCCAAATGTAAAGCAGTTTTCAGCCCAATACTGACTATTTTATATCCAAGATTATTGATTTCCCCGAGTAGTGCTGCCACTGATAGACTAGGCCCATCTGTCGTAACCCAGTATAGGTTTACCATACCTATCTGTGGCGTTACTCATAATTGTTATTAAACCTTACAGAATTCCTTTACAATTTTGAACTGTTTATTATATATCTTTCTGCAGTCTGGTGACCTTTCCTACAAGTCTAAACATAATCTACCAATCTATATCATAATATAAATATATTACCGCCACTAGGTGTTTAATTACTACCTCAGTGCAAGATGTTAGCTTGATTGATAGGGGCTATTATGAAATTTTAAAACCATGTCACCATATCCATTTACGAGATAATAAGCATCTGCAAAATTAACTGTTTACCATTGGCTTCAATGGGGAAAATTACATTTTTTTCCATCTAGAAATTAATACCCATAACTTGTACTTAAAAACCTCTAAATGTTTGGATAGGATCACAGTTTACATTTTAAGATAAAGAAAACATTGGTTCTCCATCACAAATCAAAATCTATTCATGAAAATGTCAAAAATTAACCCTAAAAACCCACAAAATTTCATATTTTTGCATTAGAAATGCATTTTGTTAAATGAATAATTATGTATAACTAGCATTATTGATGATTAAAATACATTTTTTCAAGATTTTAATTGAATTCAGCATTTAAAATATTTTACCACCATGTTGCATTGCAATGATTACACGCATTGACCTTTCAAAGATAATAAGGGTGACTATGTATATTTTGTTAATTGGTCTTTGACATTGTAAGAGAAAAAAGCATCATAGATGCCATTACCTGCAATTTTAACAGGTTGTGCAAAAGGGTTACAAGTGCACAAGATGGGTAATGTGTTTGGTAGGCATCAAAATATATATGCATTTACTGAGGTTTCACAATTCTAATGCAAATATAATCGAGGGGCAGGTCATAGCCATTCTTGTCACAGTGCTTTCTAAAGAGTCGAACCAGGTTGTCCATCTGGAAAATAAAGAAAATTATGGAAGATAAATTCTTATGTCAAAGTAACCAACCCTTTTGTATATATTTCATCAGAAAAAATCTCTTTCTGACATCTGGAATCCTGATCAGTGGAATGATGAGATTATTTTCATGATTGTATGGCTTTTGAATAGATGCAACATGTTTGCAAACTGACAATTTTTCATACTTTCTGATAGCTTATAATATTACACACCTGCCCTGAAAATGTGCTTTATATAATTTTTAATCTGTGGGCCCTTTAAAAATTAGCAGTCTGCAAATAAGAAAAAAAAAGAAAAGTATGCTAATCAGTGCATGCATACCACCCCTCTAGTTCTACTGTGACTCATTAACATTTGAATAGACTATGTTAAGGTGATTCACTATACAGTTTGGGTATATTTCAATCACGCCTAAGGAAGGAGGTGTCTGTAAATTTGTAAATATGCATAGTTTTGAACACTACATGTATGTTTAGGGTATTTATATGAGTTCATCGGGAATAGCTAGTTCTTTAAATTTACTTCTCAAACTTCGTGATTAGTCCTTATTATTGTTCTTTTCTGCTAGCCAGTGATAGAGCTAATGTCCTTTTGGTGTGTTCAGATCCAAAACAAAGACAATGCTTTGCAGAGGCCAAGTTTATTGTGGAGTATCAGAATACACACAATTGCCGATGTAATCACCATGAGCCCAATATCCTTATGCACAGGTAACATTCGTACACTGACCTTGAAGGCAAGCTTCCTATCGCCAGTCTGCCTGTCTCCAAAAAAACTCACAGACTGATATAGTTTCCTTGTTGGTCACCAGATGTCACCACAGACTCAATACGTCTCGATACAAAGCTCCTAAATCCCTAAGATTCTTATTGATCCAAACGTGTATCGTCTCTGCCCGATACTGGCTGTCACTACTCCTTTATTCCTACTCCTACTCTTCCTGGCTGATCAGACCTCCTGCTGTTGCAGATTTGTCATACCCACCTTAGGCACTACCTATCTTTCATGAAACTTGTTAAAAATATTGAACTATTAATGTTTCAGATCATAACCCTTCGCAGTTTGGTGACCTTCCCTTCAACTTTTAACATCTAATCTATTCAAATGTTGCTGCTAACCATATGCTCTATATATTTTCAAATAAAAACCATACTGTACCTCTTCTTCAGGAATATCATATACCAAGTTTCTGAAGTATGTCTTGACCATATCATCATCCTGGGAAGCAGTATACATGGTGCTCCTAAACCTAAAATCTTTCATAAAATAAGATCAAAATTAATGTTTATTAATATTCTGCACAGTTACAATGAATATATCACGTTTAACCTGAATGGAGTGTTCGCATAAGTACATAGATTTAGTCATTGACAAAAGCACTAGAACTGAATACTTTAAACTAATTCAGAATCCACTGAGACTCAAACATCTGATACAAGATTTATGTTTTTAATAAATGAAATTAACTATGAATTTCTCAATTTTCGTCATTAAATCAGAACTAGCTCTTAAAAATAACTAAGACATGGATCTATTAAAATTAACTTGATCCTGTTTCAAAACTTAATGTGAAAAAGATCAATAGTAAATCCTTAAATGATGCTATGCACATTTTTTACCATTATTGAATAAGGAGTAGGATTAGGATGGTCTGCTGATTCAGTGACCTTCAGGATATTTCATTAGCAGATGTGAAAAAAGAAATGGGATATGTAATAGTTATGATCCACTCGACAGCCTGTTGCAATACAAAGTAATACAAAACTAGACAGAATTACAATCACTTATTATCCTTGTAGTAACTATTTGTGATTTCGGCTTTGCCTACCTGACCTTTGGTGTATTTGCCAGAGTTTGAGATATATTAATAAGAGTTTCAGATTGGATTTTGATAGTTTGGGGTGTGTCTAGGGCAGATTCAGGTGTATTACCTAGAGTTTCCTAATGCAACAGCATTTCCAAACTTGCAAAACTTAGTAGTCCTATTGTATCTATTAATCTACAAATCTCATTCAAACCTGACATAACTACATCTAGCCACCAATAAACCTTCTTACCTTCAAAACTATCAAATCCAGCTTCATACAAATCCTTCATTAGGTTCCATTTGATATATAAATAAACATTGAGATAACTCTTGGCTAGAAAAGAAAAATATATATATGTACTTAATATTGATAGTAGATAAAATGAGACAGGTTATAGTTTCAAAGATTTTGTGTATTTGTGTTTCTATGGCAATTTAGGTATCAATCATGAGACACCAAATGCATGTTCATAATATCTTTGATGAAGATGACTATTTATAACTGAGAGTTTGTGGTGCATATAAACTCTACAATTGTGGTTGAGATGTAGAACATGGTTTGACAGTGACATATTTTCTATGTTTACATTGTTTCTGGCAAACGTATACAAATTGTGAAGGAGAATGTCCTTTTATAAACAGATTCAATTGATCTGATTTATAAAGAATACAAATTTACTTGTTCCTCTTAACTCTCTTATAACTGTGCCAGTTATCATATGAGTGTTTTTTTTTCTTAAACATAAATTTGTGTACTCACTGCAGTGCCATCTGGTATTAAAACATTATGATTCATCAGATTCTTTTAAATGGTAACAAATTATGATCCGATTATCATAAGCCCAGAAAATGTACAATCATTTACCCCAAAATAATTTGTAAACAAAAATATTTTTTGGGGGGATTTTAGTGTAAATTTCTGGTATTTCTAGATGGTGATCCCATGTTTTCTTTATTTCAGGATGTTAAATGTGATGCTATAAACATATTTTGAGCTTTTAAAATATAGATTATGGATAATTATGGATAGTTATGGATATTTACTTATTTACCAATGGTAAATAGTTTATAGATGCAAATATAGTGTAAATGGATATGGTGACATATGTTTTTGAAATTTACATTATAGTCCCTATATATCAATCTAACAACAGTATGAATTTGATAATTTAATCATGGTTATAAAGAAAGCATGCCCAATACCCGCTTTTATCTTTAAACAGTCAATTACAGAATCCTACATGATTCCTGTCGTATTCTCTGATATTCTCTCATATGCATTATTTTGTTACCTATTTCCTGATACAGGTTCTGCACTCCAGAGTGGATGATGAGGATCGATCCTCCTGGTTTGAGCCAGTCATAGAACTGTTTGAAGGCTGCCACTCTATCTGCTATGAAGTACAGGACATGGCTTACTAGCAATAAATCTATGCCTTCCTCTGGTCCTTTCCAATCAGGGTATTCTGCATTCACCAGGGATACCTTGCAAAGTGAAATATGGTTAAATGCTGAATGTTGATGAGCCTGTAAAAGTTTCGAATCAAGTCACTTCAAAATTCAGAAAAGACCAGGCTTGTGTATCCTTAAGGGGAAAGCGTATTAGAGGCTAATGTCATAATTACAATACCAGGTTTTTCAAAAAAGAAGCTTTCCAAAAGTCAGGAATGACCTTGCAAATATCTATTAAGAATATTATGGCAATCTAAAGAAAATCTTTCGAAACAACAGTTTACATATCTACAGTCCATTGAGATTTTATAGATGAGTATTTCTTATTATACTAATCAGAATCAATCTATTCATGAGAAAATGTCAGCATAACCTTTGATCCACAGAGGCGTGTGTTTCAAATGTGTAGGTGCTAAAGTCTAACTTCTCTTTTTAGTACGTATATTAGTTTCCATTGGAACAAAATAACAGTACACATAGATACATTTTACATGTAAAACATTCAGTTGTTGGTCCAAATGAGGGTAACTTTCATTACAATGGATAGCTTTAAGCTAGATTTATCTAAACAAATTCCACACAAAGACTTTCAACAATATACTGTTTTTGTCTATTTTTTACAAGATTATCCATGATAGTTTTAGAGTATAAAAATTACAGGAATTTTTGAGTTTCCTTAGCATGTTGGAACATTTTGATAATCTGTAATATAGTTGAAGTTTCTTTTTATTCTTTTTTATTTGCATAATCAACTTCAGGGTTACCCCTGATCTTCCAGAAGATAGAATAGTAATTGTAATCAGAATATTTTCCAAAAGTACAATCAGGATTGCCTTGACAAATTAATATCATCATGTCAAAATATTGGGCCCATTTTCTAATTGATATTAGACTTAGCATCTAATATACTTACCTTTAACTTTGGGCTTTTGACTATTGCAGAAGACAGTTTGTCTAAGCTGAGTTGATCACGATCAACTCCAATGTAATGCTCCAGTTTTGTGCATTTGTTTATGATTGCTGCATCTAGTTTTCCGTTACCTTTAAAATAAATGTCTGATTAAGCTTACTTGCTGAAATGAAATTGTTCCTCCCTTTTCTTGACAGATATTGGTCAATGGATTTCATCAAATGTATTATTTTGACCAAATTGATATATCTTTATGTTTTTTATGTTTATGAAACAAATTAACTGAATAGAACAGTATCATATTACATTATCATCACCAATGGAAAAATGGCTACATATTTTTATATCCCTATTACAGCAAGCACATAGAAGACGAGGTTTCTTTCCCTTCAGATCTGTGGAGAGGGGTGTCCAGTGGGTCCTAAGCTCCCCCTTTTGGTGGACCCCTAAAATACAAAACTATGAGGAAATTCTACACATATGTATACAAATATATATATATATATTGTTTTAATACTTAGCCTTTATGCTGACCCCTTTCAAATATCCTGTATCCAGCTCTAGGGTGCTGTAAGGGAGTCAAACTGTTCTGAACTGACAATTGGGGCTCCAGATACCAGCACCAGCTCTGTATGGGAGATCTCATATTGTGTTTATAATGATGTTTTTAATTAACAGAGGGCTGGTGGTTTTAGTGTTTAATTTAAATCCGTTTGCACTTTATTTATAAGTAAATCTCCAATTCCATGAAAAATTCACATGAAAAGGATTGGGAAATTTGTGAAGTGCACTATTATAGACATTACCAAGTGTACTATTATGCACATTACCCTAACTAGGGGAATCTCCCCTGGGGTACCAATATATATTCAGTGTACAAAATATGTGACCCTATATGGGAAATATAAGCTTATTGAAGGTATAGATAAGCTTGGATTTCCCATGGACATGTTCATGTTGATATATCAACAAGAGCTTTAGAGATTTTCTATTATCCAGATTATAATGGATTGTAAGGATTTTTATGGTTCACATGGAATTGTAGAAATTTGTTGGTTTTTTTTCCACTGAGGATTCAGTAAATCAAGTCAGTTCTTATAGTTCTATGTCTCAATCTAGAAGGTAATCTTTCAAAATGGTTAAGTAATTCTGTAAGATATAAACCTTTATTTGCTTATATTTTCCTGTAGTTAAGAATCCATAAGATAGGGAAAGAGAGGAGTGAGTGAGTGTTGGGTGAATTATGCCATACCGACAGCCAGCATAATTTTCACGGTGAAAACCAGTTGTTTTTGGTGATTGAATCTATGAGATGAAGGTGACAGGGTGGGCAAACAGCAGGGGATCAAAACCTAGAAATTGATTTTGCTGTACCTCATCCCTTATTGAACCAAGCACAAACCGGGAATTGAACCTAAAGAACCACTTGGTCAGTGCAGGGTCCCCCCTATTGTCGCCTTCTATGATCAGCAAGGGCAACTGGGGGCCTATTCTTACCAGGACCCCCACAGGATGGGAAAGAGGAAAATGCATCCATTGTATTATGATATCAAAGGGAAGCACATATTGAGAATATTATTAATTTTTAGTGAAATTACTTTTGCATACCATTAAAGTCATGCTCTGGAATTGTTAAAGAAATTGCAAAGAAATATTATTGATCTTTGATTTATTGTAGTATCTTATGGACTGATAAAATGATGAAAAACACAGAAAATATCTTACCTGGTCCGATGCTGACCATGGTTTTAGGCTCATCAAAATGAAATCTTTTTTCATTTTCAAGCAGGAATTTCTTGGTGTCTTCAGTGCAATTGTTGTTTAGCATGAAATGGCGAAACCATGGAATATAGTCTACTGCCTTATTCATGATTACACTTTCTTAAGTATACCTTTACCTTAAACCAAAGTGTCTATAATGCTCTATTTACAGTTTAAGCTCTCTTGCATGAGGGAAGCCTATATTTAGCCCTTTTATAGGCTGAAGTTTGTCACAAAATCTTTGCACGTGACTTAAGGATAGGTTTCAGGTGATATTTTTGAATGCCTTAACACAATTCCATGGTCCATTGGAAGCTTGATGTACATTTCTATGGCACCAAGTTGATTATAGATCTTGTGCATACT
This sequence comes from Lepidonotus clava, assembly GCA_936440205.1. Classification (NCBI taxonomy): domain Eukaryota; kingdom Metazoa; phylum Annelida; class Polychaeta; order Phyllodocida; family Polynoidae; genus Lepidonotus; species Lepidonotus clava. The sequence goes on from OW387134.1 coordinate 3,376,291, forward strand.
TTGTCATTAGGAAACAAGGACTAACCACAAATCATACCAACATTTGAAATAGAATATATAGAATGGATCATTTTCAAATGAATGATAGTATAATGAAAAGTGTCGTTATTTTTAGGCACCTCTGCGACAAAGGGGATTCCCATGAGATCATGTATTTGCATTATATAATTATCTATTGAAATCAAAGAGTAATGAACTGGAATCTGAGGGAAAAGGCAACAGACCATGCAAAGCTTGCTATTAAACTGATGAAATGATAGCTATCCTCTGGGCCTCAGGGAGCTTTCCCAAAGTCTGGAAGGACCTGCAAAACACTGTTACCAGCTGCTTTTGTCTCGCTAATCCCAATCCCAAATGCAAGGCCCAATCCTGAATGTGAATCCCAGTCCTGAATGTGAATCCCAATCCTAAGTGTGATTCCTAATACAGAATGTGAATCCCATTTCCCAATGTGAATCCCAATTCCCATTGTGAATTCCAATCCCTAATGCAAAACCCAATCCCCAATGCAAATCCCAATCCCCAATACAAATCTCAATCCCCAATGTGAATCCCAATCCCCAATGTGAATCCCAAACCTGAATGCAAATCCCTATCCTTAGCAACAAGGGCCCATAGGAGATTGGAAATTCCAACCCCCTTTCACTTCAGCGGTCGCACTGGTCTTCACAGCCACGTCTACCACCACAATGCAAATCCCTATTCCAAATTCAAATCCCAATTCCAAATGGGAACCTAGAAACAAATCTGGAAAGCATATATGGAAAATATATCTGGAAAACCAATTTGGAAAGCCAATCCAGAATGCAAGTAGCTCCAGGAACCTGTATCTCCAGGATCTCCAGGAACTCCCGGAACTCCAGGAACCTGTAACTCATACCTGTACCTACCTACATATATATTCATACATACAAAGTTGCTTCTGCTTAGCTTCACTGTCAGCTTATCAGACACAATGAACTTGAGCCCCAGGAACTTGAACCCCACGAAATGGAAGTGGAACTGCCTATGAAAACCTAGTTTGTACCCTTGAGACTTTTTAGCCTATTATAATGAGCAGGAAGAGGCTGGCACTAGTGGCAGCTGGACCCATTCCAATCTGTGCCCCAGGACAAGCTCCTATCATCACAGCAAACCACAGCCCAGAACAATAGCAATCTACTGTGTGGTTCCATGCCTCAGTATTCTGTCTTTGGTCTAGTTCACTCAGGGTGCAGTCTCAGAACTTTCAGTCCCTCTTGCAGACCCAGAAACCAGACCACTCAAGGGAATACAGGACGCAGGACCATAGCCCACTTAGTGTCTGCTTAGTGTCGCCCTTCCTCCATTCCATCTTCCATGTCTCTAGGCCCCTTATTGTCAAGACAATATGGGAATAGAAATGAACAGTAAAATGTATGATTAAACATGCAAAAATTATTGGTTAGAGGAAAAACACATTGAGGTCTACTTGTTGTATTCCTCTGAATAATGCCACATCCTAACTGGGCCATAGAACTCACCCAACTAAATTAGGACTTCCTTTATTAGTGGGGAGAGTACTTTTTATTCTTGGTGACTACTGATGGAAATGGTCAAGAACATCTACAGTTGGTCAACAGCATTCTTTTTTTCAAGTTTGGATCCACCTTCACCTTTATTTGTATAAAGATGAACAATCTGACTTTACAATTCAAAAGCCACAAATGGCTCTGATCTAGCCCTCCATCATATTTGCATACAGTTTATACAAACCATTGTCAATGGGCTGGCTTTTGGCTGCCTCCCGATAGTATCATCTATCCTTAAAAGCATGGTGTGTCCTAATTATATCTAAATTTTGAATTTATTTTTGAATTTTGTAGGGGAGAGATGAAAACATTTAATTCAATGTTATTAGTCTTTATTGTTAGATATAATGTTTGCGTGCATACAATTTTTTAACCAAGCACCCCCTAGCCACAACATAATTATATATATATATATATATATATATATATATAAATAAATGCATTTGGCCAGAGACCCTTATCACAAGTTTATATGTATCATTACTGAGAGCCCCCTCCATTACAAAGTGAATGAATAGCATGATCCATTTATCTAGTGTTTTGAAAGCATAAAGGAATACTTATTTGTTTTAGCAGTGAACAATACCTGGTAACAGATGTTTCTATGAACATTAGAAATACCTATTTGAGACTAATTCTAAAGAAAAACATTAGTTTGCATGAAGTCTAATGAAGTGACAAACAATATAAAGACCACTATAGATCTAGGTAGCAAGATCCAACATTTGGAAATTTGATCCTGCTGTTTTAGCTATTTTTATTTCTATAAATATCAAAATACCCATATCTTGAAAGTTTTTGACAGTGGGTAAAGTTTCTAGGACTGTAGATGTTGATGGGTGAAGGAAAATGGTGGAATGATTTGGAAAAAAAAGGATGGACAGGAAGGAGGATATGAGCATGTGCAGTAGGGTTGGTGTGAAGTGAGCATGCTCCAATATGTAGAGATTTTGTATTGTTAGTACCACTGGCAGTGGAAAGAGGAATTAGGGTATAGTATGTAGTATAATCAAATTTATACAGGTGATGCCAGATGACTACACATCCCTACATAGGGATGTGCTCACTTTTTCTCAAGCTTGTTGTTAAGAAACATTGATACATTGATGTGCTACCAGTCATATGCAGTGAGTGTCTTAGGGTTTTTCTTTCATTTGATGAAAACTCTATTTTAAGGGCATTTAAGGATAGACAACACCTCTCGGCGGCCAATTTGCCAGACTCTCTTTAAATAGGCCTATATGATTTAATAGTCATAGCATAATTATGAGTCTTAAATCATTAGATACCCTTTGGATAAACTTATCTACTTGTATAAATCATATAAAAATGTGTAAATGTATGCCGGAAAGAGCCTGCAGGGAATGCAAAAAACGTATTTTTAACTTTTATTTTTTGAACATGGATATCTCACTTAATATTTAATGAAAAGATATGAAATTTTCACATCATATAGACAACATTCATTTGGAGGGAAGCGTGTCTCAAATTTTTTATTTAGATCCTAGTTTTTGTTTTATGAAACCTAGAAAATAATGTTGAAAAAAATTATAAAAAGTTTCCCGTTTTTTGACATAAAACAAAATCTAGGGCCTAAATGAAAAATCCAAGACACGCTTCCCTCCAAATGAATGTTATGTACATTCTGTCAAAATTGTGAGTCCTTGCACGCATTTTTAAGGGAGATATTCATGTTCAAAAAATAAAAGTGAAAAAATCAGTTTTTCACCTCTCATATCTCGAATCTTTAAGTTATAATGATCAGCTTTATATGAACAGATAGAGAAAAATGTGTTCTGTCTTTTGATGTGCACCATGTTAATGTACTCTTACAAAATAGAGCGCAGTTCAAATTACCGCAAAAAGCACACCAAGAGGTGTTGTCTATCCTTAAAGAGCATTTTCAACAGTAAAGAGTAAATGTTTTTGTCATTTATCAAAATTGGACCAATATTGCCCAGGCCCGTACCCAGGGCGGGAGGTGGGGGTGGTGGGCCACCCCCCCACAGAGCATTACTCAAAATTAGTTCCACACAAGTAGAAATATTCTTCTTCTTCCAAATTCTTTATAATCAAAAATTAGAGAAAAGGTTCCACTGAAATAGTCAACCTTCTGTTCCTTTCCTTCTCAAAAACCTTTGGAATATGGCCTTATCATATATCAATTCAAAAGTCAGGCTTTTAAACATGTTCTAAATGTGAGGAGGGGGAAGGAACATGTCAGAACAAAATGTCATCACCCTTTTTCTTTATCAAGAATCCTAAAGCGCCATACCCACTAGCTGATTGTAGTAGCGACAGCCGACAGCCGATCCTGATGATCGGCGGTAAAGTCGCTGGCTGACTGGGTTAGTGATGGATCACCAGGCGGTTTTGCATGGGTATGGTGTGAATTCTGGGCGATGGGCAACTGACGCCGCAATCGTCGGGAAAATCATCGGGAAATCATCAACGGGCAACGGGGATTCACCCCCTCAGCCGTAGCCCCGGGACAGTAAAATCGCCTAGGTGGTATGGGCCTTAAATGTTCCATCCAACATTGATTCTGTTCCATCCTTTTTCGAAGAGGTTTACCTTCAGAACTATATCGATAGATGAGGGGAGTTGATGCAGTTTACTGTATACCTGCTCTGATCTGGCCATTCATTGCCACCCAAAAAAAAATTCCATCAGCCTTAGGAGAAATTATGTCAGATGTTCCTATATCGATGGAAACTTTTTGCAGAAATATGCATTTATCATGATCATTCAAATCATTTGGGGTCTAAAGGTTTAATTGTTCCTTTACTTTGTGTTACATTATTATATAAATATTTAAAATATGTCTGGACCCGACCATGGAAATTTACATGCCAGGTGCAGGATGCAGCTCAATTTTGGATAGTGAAAATCTTACTCAGGACCTTGCCTATACAGTGTATATATAATGTATGTTCGTCATTGCATGAGAAAAAGTCTTGGAATTTTGATAGTGTCCTAGTTTTAATTCATGAAAAATGGAGAGTGATATTTGATAAATATACAACCTCCACCATTGGGTATGCCCACCATGTTCACATCCAAATATGGAATTTGCTTAATGCAGGGGACATACTCTGCCCAAATTTTGTACTGTATACAGTTGGATGTGGAGCTTTTAAAGTTTTTTTCCCAATATTACTTAACCAAAAACATAGAAGAGTTCCACCTAATGAAGCTCACCACCCCCCGACGGCCAACCCTTGGCACAGCCCTGAAACCATGGAATGTAGTCTACTGCCTTATTCATGATCACACTTTCTTAAGTATTCCTTTACCTTAAACCAAAGTGTCTATAACGTTCTATCTACAGATTTAAGCTCTCTTGTGTGAGCGAAGGCAACGCTTACACCTTTAATAGGCTGAAGTTGGTTGAAAGATCTTTGCATCTGACTTAAGGATAGATTTCAGGTGATATTTTGTAAAGCTTTCACACAATTCCATGGTTTATTGGAAGCTTGATGTACATTTCTGTGGTACCAAATTGATCATAGACCTCATACAGACTGTGTCGGGTGACCACGTGATAGCTAAAATAATTTTGTCATTAGAATACAAGGACTAGATCACAAATCATACCAACATTTGAAATAGATTCATTAAGGTATATTTTCAGGGCGCAAAATGACAGTGAGGACAATTTTGAAAAACCAACCCAAATGCCAATAGACTGCAGGAACTTTTAACTCCAGGAACACCAAGAACATGTAACTCATACCTGTACCTACATATCATTACATCTCTTAGTCAGACGCATTGAACTTGAACCCCAAAATGCATTGCACAACTAACAGAACTCCCAGAATTCCAAAATCCTTTCTTTTTGACAGAAAAGGAAGTGGAACTGTCTATGAAAACCTAGCTTGTACCCTCATGCATATCAAGCCTATGAAAGCCTTACTATGTGTGTAGTGTCACCCTTCCCCCATTCCATCTTCCATGTCTCTAGGCCCCTTACTGTCAAGACAATATGGGAATAGAAATGTACAGTCAAATGTATTATTAAACATGCAAAATTTAGTAGTTAGAGGAAAAGCACTTTGAGGTCTGCCTATTATATTTCTCTGAATAATGCCACATCCCCACTGGGCCCAAGAACTCACCCAACTAACTTAAGACTTTCTTGAGTTGGTTGGGAGAGTTCTTTTCATTCTTAGTGACTACTGATGGAAATGGTCAAGAATATTGTTGGTCAATAGCATTCTTTGCTCAATTTAGGATGCACCTTAATTTTTATTTGTATGAAGAGGAACAATCTAACTGTACAATTCAAAAACCACAAATCTGATCTAACCCTCGATCATAATTATTTGCATGCAGTTTATACAAACTATTTTCAATGGCTGGCTTTGGGCTGCCTCCCAATAGTATTATCTATCCTTAAAAGCATGGTATGTCCTTATTATTTCTAAAGTTTTGAATTTGTATTTGAATTTTCTAGGGGAAAGAAAAGAGTATTCAATTCAAGGCATGAGTTGCGTGCATAAAATTATCTAACCAAGAACCCTCATGCAACAACATAAGTTTATATACATCATTATTGATAGCTCCCTCAATTACAAAGTGAACAAATGGCATGATCCACTATCTATCTAGTATTTTGACAGCACATTCCATCATATAATAAAGGAATGCTTTTTTGTGAAATGGTTGGCTGGTGACAGATGTTTCTATATACATTAGGTATACCTATTTGTGACAAATTCTAAAAAGATATATTTTGCATGAAGTTACAAACAATATAAAGACCACTATTGATCTAGCTAGTGAGATGTAACATTGGAAAATTTGATCCTCCTATATTCCTACAATGCTGTTTTAGCTATTTGTATGTCTATAATTTTCAGAATATCTATGGCTTAAAAGCTTTTGACAGTTATATATGCCAATTATTTTGTTCACCTATAATTTTGGCCAAAATTCATCAAACTATTATACTTTTTTCTAATAATTGACCAAGATATCAGTCTTTTTGGAACTATTTTTCAATAAATAGAATTTGCAGAAAACAATATTCTGCCCTCATACAAGTACAGAGCCCCTACTTTGTATTCAGGACCCTGGTACTCTCATAGCATGCAAGCCAAAAAGTTTCCATGAAATAAGCCTAGCATCTGAGATAGGCTGGTACAGAGGTAGTATAATCGGTGACATCCTCTGCGAAAAGCAGTCTTATGGCCTGGAATGTTTAATAAAGAATGTGTCTTGGGGAATCTAATACTGAAAGAATTACGTAAATATTTCAATTAGCAAAAAAGTTATGTTAACTTGAAGAGAAGAAGGTCAATTATGCTAAATACAGTAAAATTGACCAGTCTTTGGTATTTATAAAGATATAACGTAGATAATCGGGGCCAAAAATTGAAAATTCCAAATACAATTTCACAAAATATACTGCCATTTCCTTTCTATTTAAGATATTCAGGATCTGTTTTCTGCATAATATAGCCAACCAGATCCTTGATTAAAGATGTCAGTTTTTGGAAACATAATTTTGCACCATGGTTACTATGGAAACCGTCATTTGCATAACTGTAGCATCAGCAAGTTTGAGCATTCTATCAATATTCCGGTTACCATGACAACAAAATGCAAAAAATCTAAAAGTTTTCACCACTAATGAAATCTATGGAAAATTTGATTTAGAGAGTAATTTTAGCTGATTTTTCTGATTTTTCTGATTTCTAAGCTAAATTAAGGTTCTAGAGCATTGAATATACAATTCCATAAGGCTGGAAATCCCAGAAATTTATTACAACTGTTGTAGAACAAACTGACAGGATGGTAGGTCATAGAATGAATCTGTATTCACACACACAGGTTTATGTACAGGCTACAGAGATGCATAAATATTGACCATGTCTATATAAGGAGCTTGGTTGGGAAGGCCCTCCATTCCACTCTCTGACTGGTGATCCCCAGAAGGGTTCTAGGGGGGGTGGCATTCTAAGGACAGATGTTCCACCCCGGACTACAGTTAGGCAGACACCCTAGTCCCCACAGCAAAAAAGGGTTCAGCCCCTGCATCCTCTCCACAACAAGGTCATGCCTCTGGCCAGCTGTGCTGACCAGGGGTATGGGAGGTCTCTGCAGGGATGACTCTCTACCAAAATACCAGAGGGGGGTTGTTGCATAACGTTAATGAGGGAGGTCTGGCTGATCTCCCCTTCTGCTTTATAGCGAGTGGGCCCCCTAGGACCTCCCCTACTTTACTCACACATGATCCACCTGATACAAGAGGCACAGTTAGGCACATGCTGCCACACCCACTTATAGAGTGCCCCAGCCTACAATCATATGCCCTTAGAAAACCACATACAAACCCAGCCGGCAGAGTAACATTATAATAATGTTGTAGCAAAGTTCTGGTTTGGTCCTTGTTACGTTACATTGTAATGTTGTAGCGACGTTATTTTGATGACTCCCAATAATATCGCTGTAACCAACTGTTGCAACGTTATATTGTGACATTCTGCTAACGTTCTTGCCATGTTATTATTAGGTTAATATTGGGACCTTACCCAATAAGAATGTCACAATAATGTTCTGTTTAGGTGTGGTTGAGACCTAATTAAAATGGAATGTCACAATAACATTCTGTTTAGGTTATGTTGACACCTGACCTAATAAGATAGTCATAGTTACGTTCTGTTTAAGTAAGGTTAAGACGTGACCTAATCAGAACATCACAATAACATTCTGTTTAGGTTAGGTTGAGACCTACCCTAGTGAGGAAGTTACAATAATGTTCTTTTTAAGTAAGGTCTCGACCTCACCTAATCAGAATGTCACAATGGTGTTCTGTTTGGATTTGGTCTTGACATTACTTCATTAGAACGTTATGATAACATTCTTTTTTGGTTAGGTCTCAACCTCTCAGAAAAATAACGTAATGGATACGTGCAATTTTAGTAAGTAACAGACTAACCAAAAAAGTATGGTTGCATGACATGACCGTTACGTCACCCTCCAGCTGGGAAGTACATCAATTATATATGATAATAATTTAATGTATAATTTTAAGCGGCATGAGTGAAATTTAGTGCATAGTTTTCAATAGCATTAATGAAATTTAGTGCATAATTGTCAACAGCATGAATGAAACACAACATACATAATCCTGGGGAAAAGCGCAAATTTATTTGGTTAATTTAAGTTCATGCAAATACATTTAAATGGTGAGGAAATGCAATTAGTCTGGCAATTTAGTTATTTGGATCATATTGTCAACATGTATCCTACTTTTCATTATATGCCTTTAATAATGGTCTTTTCAACATTAGGCTTTATACCTATTACGCCCATATGACCGTCTTTTTTACTTTGTTAGACCATGCACAACATAGAACCAGTCAAAATTAATGGGATATCAATTTTAAAAGAACCATCTGTTACTAATTCATCTACGCAATTACCATTACAAAATACTTGGATATCATGCATTTGGGAATCAAGTCACACTTTAAAAACACGATTTATGGTATTTGTGAGGAATAGGTATTCTAACCTTCTGATAACATTCTTGTAACGTTATTTATGAGGCTGAGACCTAAAAAGAATGTCGAAATAACATTCTGTTTGGGTTTGGTTGAGACCTCACTGAATGAGGATGTCATAATAACAGTCTGTTTATGTTAGGGTGACACCTAACCTAATAAGATTGTCACTGCAACATTCTATTTAGGTAAGGTAAAGATACGACATAATCAGAATATCACAATAAAGTTCTGCTTAGGACTCCCTTGGTCAGGAGGTCACAACAACATTCTGTTTAAGACAGGTCTAGACCTCACCTAATCAGAATGTCACGATGACATTCTATTTTGGTTTGATCTTGACCTAACCTCACCAGAATGTTATGACAACATTCTGTTTTGGTTAGATCTCAACCTCACAGAAAAATAATGTAACAGTGACGTGACATTTTAGTAAGTAACAGACAAACCAAAAAAGTAAGGTTGCATAAAGTGACTGTTAAATCACACCTTGGCTGGGATATCAATGTCGTTTACCTCAAAAGTAAGTAAGTGGCCTTCCATTATAAACATATGCCTTGCAGTTTTAATAGGGGTCTTAACAATCTGGAAAACGATATTTGAAAAAGAAATAAAATGCACTCATCATTAAATGTTTTAGCACACTCTCTAGAAATTAACAATTACTAGATTTATTTCATTTTCTAGATTTTGTAGCTTGACTGTCCCATCTTTTCGGCATTTTGATAGTTATAACCTATTAAACAAGTATCAACCTTCAAATGAAGATCACCTGATGGTGAATTATGGAGTTAACATAGAAGGGAAAATATACAAGAGGGTAACCTGGCATTGCATCAGACCCTGGGCAATCCAACCGGACACTAATGCTAAATTGTGTACTTCAACCATGGGTATTTTTCAATGCTTATTTTTTATTGATATACATTAGTGAGCATAATTGAATTTGAATATCTGGAGCCAACCGATGTTTACCCGATGTTTACCAACAATCACATCCATGCTAATGGTTTTATTGACTAGGCTATGAAATCTTAGTGCTCCATAGTTGTAACAATAAGGTGAGTGGCAGTTTGATGTATCTCTCTGATCTTTTATTCTTCATTTAAAGATTTGTTTTCATTCATTGTTACAAAAAATGGAAGAGGTGTATTTCTGTTCATTTTCAGATCCAGTTACTGAACCCTTATTCCCATGATTTTGAGTAGTACTGAAGTTGTGCCATTTCAGATCTTAGGACTTTAGGCAAATGTTCTCATGTAGTGATTCTGAAAATATTAGGGAGAGATCTTCATTCATCTTGTCCATTACCCATTACAAATTCGACTGATGGAGACCTAAAACAAAATTAAGATAGTAGTTGAATATTAACGTTTTATGATCAGTTTTTTTGAGACTTGAATTTTGATAGATTCAGAAATCTAAGTTATGTTAAAATTACAGCCTTTATGTTTATTCTGTACTGTCAAATGTAGTTTACCTCAATAGGGAGTGTTCGAATTCACCAATAACGGTCCGAAATGTGTCAAGCTGGGCACCATAATGCAAATGTGACCCGTTTTGGGGAATCAAGTCTGATGTCGCAATGAGACGGATGTCGCATGCTGCACCTCATCTTGAAGCTAAGAATTTTTTTTTTCTGATGGGCTAGGTCTCTAAAATTCGACCCGGTGCGACATCCGACTCAATTCACCGAAACGGATCACAAATGTGTTGATTACAGGTACAAGCAGTGGTCACTGCTGACATGCTTCATTAAACATGTCACAGGTACCAGTGCCACTAGTAACATTGTCCCACCTGTATATAGCTGGCTGGGACCAGACAGACCCTTCTGCACCGTTATTTAGCTGGACATGCCCTATTGTGAATCATGATTGACCTTCCCTGATTAATGAAATCTTAAAAAAAAAGATGGGAATAATGGGGGACTCTCATGTGTTTCATTTACATATCAGTCTCTGGGTTTCTGTCCTCTTAAAGTTTGTTATACAACAGATAATTATCTGCCATATCATACATATATACATGGATGTCATTATTGGAAACTTAGACAAGGGTTTTTGTATATTATGGCACTCTAAAGTAAGATACTATGAAAATATAAATACCAAACAATTCACCAAGGTTTTACAAGTCTGATGCAAATATAATCGACAGCCAGATCATAGCCATTCTTGTCACAATGTTGTTTGAAGAGTCTAACCAGTTTGTCCATCTGCAAAGAAATGGAAAAAAAGAATTGTGGAGGGAAGAAATTATTGAATGAACAAAACAGTTGTTTAACAATCTTGTGTAAGATTGAAACATTGACATACTTAAGCCCTATACCCATTGAGCGATTTCAAGCGATTTTTTGCCAAGCCACAGCACAGGTGTCAAATTCCCTGCACAATTGCCAGGCGATCATAATCTACGGGAGATTTTCCGTTGGTATAATGCACATTTTCTAGGCAACAGGCGACGTGAGACGGGATCAGCGGTAAAATTAACGGTGAAATATAAAAATGCTTGACATTACCATCGCCCAGCAACGACAACGATAACTCACACCATCACCCATCCTCGTGCATCAGTAAAATTGCTCAGAGGGTATGGGGCTTTATTTTAAAGAATAAACCCTTTTGTATATATATTTCTTTCTATAGGAAACCCATTTCTGACTTCCAGAATCCTGTGAACATTGTGAGAACATTCTGGAGATGGAATGTCTGAAAAATGACAGTACTCTGTCTTGAATTATCAGGAAGTAATTTTCAAACACTTAACTTTCATTCAGGATCATACGCACAAAACATGCATCACTGGACTCATAATACAGGAAGGAATACTGCATTATGGGCCTTGCAGTATGTGTGCATGAAGATTGTTTGGGGGGTCTCAGATCAATATATTATGTAATTGTTCCTGAACAAATAAAAGTACACTTGAGTGAAAGAGTCGGATGGGTCTGCAACGTATTCATCCTTATTAGAAAGCTCTTAACATACTTTTGAAATAAAAGGAAAACACTGTACCTCTTCTCCGGGAATACCATAATTCACATTTCTGAAGTATGACTTGATAATTTCATCATCCTGGCAAGCTGCATGTATGGTGCTCCCGAAGCCAACCTCTATTTAAAATAAAATCAAACAGTTTTGAGTTTTGAGTTTGAGTTTACGTATTGTTCATAAAATATAGAATATTTGTATTATAAGGATGTACTAAGGTTTTCAGTTTTCATCAAATGAAATCTTAGATTTTATATTATAAGAACATGACTAAAGATTTCTTATTATTTGATACAGAACATGTTATTTGTTATATCGCATATTTTTTTCTAATTCATGGTATTGTGATGAATGTCTATTCATCAGATAGGTAAAAGACCAAAATAAGAGAAGTAAGGTAATATGAGAAAAGTAAAGTATATATGTTATAAGAGGCCCGAAAGTGTAAAGGCCCGAAAGTGTAAAAGCCCGAAACCCGAAAGGCCCGAAAGAGGCCCGAAAATGTAAGAGGCCCGAAAATGTAAGAGGCCCGAAAGTGTAAAGGCCCGAAAGTGTAAAAGCCCGAAACCCGAAAGGCCTGAAAGAGGCCCAAAAATGTAAGAAGGCCCGAAAGTATAAAGGCCCTAAAGTGTAAAGGCCCGAAACCCGAAAGTCCCGAGAAATATGTAAACCGGAAGTGATATGTGAACCGGAAGTGATAATGTAAACCAGAAGTGACGTCAATTGTAACCAAGTGATCAAAGCCAGCCAATCAGGGCTGACCACTAGAGTATAAAAAGGGGCGGTGAGGCCCGAATAAATGAGTTCTTTCACAGTTCTCCTTGTGTCTACACGTGTCTTCTTCCTTTAAACAACCGCTGAGATGAGCCGATACAAGTTAATTAACTAGAAGTTTGGGTAAAATAGTAGAAGTTCGAGAGAATTAGGCGAAAACTTAGGACGGGGGCCCGAAGGCCCGAGGAACGAAAGTAAGGAACGAAGGACCGAAGTAGGGCACGAAGGCCCGAAAATGGCCCGGATGGAGTCCCGGAAACGCAGGCCCGGAATGGCACGAGGGCCCGAAACCACGGACGGAAGCCCAGGATCCAGGGGAATAACGGCGCGACCGCCTAGGCCCCACGCTACCAAACAATAGGCGACCGTCGGCCCGACACCCCGTAGATTGAGACCGAGGGTGGACCGTCCGTAGGTACGGATACCGGCAGAGAGATAGCAAATGACTTCCCCCTACCCCTACCATATTTTCCCTCCCCCGCAGTCCTATGCCCGTCGACGAGCACCGATTCCCGACCGACCCGCTCAACCCCCCCTCGTGCGCGAGGCACGACTCAAAACATCCCATCTCGGTTTCTTGCCCGGATTCTCCGTCCGTCCGAGACCCGAAACAATTCCCACGTCCCTCTGCTGTAGGAATCGGAAACCCCGACCTACCGAGGAACGTCACAGTATCAGAGTTAATCTGCATAATTACAGAAACCTAACGGGTGTTTCTTTACTGCAGAGGATAAAGGCAATGTGACATGTAATATGTATTATTCATTGGAAAATCTGTTGTAATATTGAATAGAATAAAGAAAAAAAGGACTACAATCACTTTTAACACTTGCATTTACAAGAGCTTGAGGTGTATCTACAAGAGTTTCCTTATACAATATAAAACACCCCACTAAAATGGTCATCTATTATTTCTCAATTTGTTTGCCTCATTCAACCCCGACCCTAATGACATCTGGCCACCAATAGACCAACGAGCCTCCAAAATAAGAGATACAGTTCGTTACATTTCTCTGTGAACATCGTTGTTAGTGGCGCCGCCTATGAAACTCCGTGCAACCTGTTACAGTGTGGCCGGCGTTATTACCGTTTTTGTGATGTCATCGACAGTTTGTAACGTAAACAAACGGCAATGACGTCACGAAAATGGTAATAACAGCAGCCGCATTGAAACGGGTTACATGGAGTTTCATAGGCAACACCACTAACAAAGGCGTCACGAAATTCCCGTAGCCGATGGTCCCACTTGACCATCTTTGTGTAGCTTTATTATTTTGAACAGACTATCTCACCTTCGAAACTATGCAGTCCAGCATCATGCAAATCCTTCAAGAGGTTCTCTTTACCATATACCTCAACGTTGAGATAACTCTTAGCTATAAAAGGAAAATTGATTAGAACATGACATCTAATACTTGTGCATAGAGTAGGTTTCTATCTTTAATGCAATGATTAAAAACTGTGAAAAACTTTATCATAAATTCCAGGAACAATTAAACAAACACATGTGGACTCCCCAAGTTAATGAAACACAGTACTGGAATTTATATAAATATATAGATAGTATATATTGATACATGTTTTCATTACAGTAGTATAAGATTTAGTATCTAGCTGCATGTATGAACAGAATTATTTGATGCAATGTAACTAGGAATTTTTCTTGTTCCATTTAGCCATCTTGTAACTTTAATTATTTTAAGCAAATCTGATGAAATTAATTTATAGTCTTTATTGATAATCATATGAATGCAACGATCCTTGCTCTGCTTTATTTCTTTTGTCTTTAAACAGTCAGAAAATCTATCTATCTTTGATACTCTCTCTTACCTATGTCGTGGTACAGGTTCTGCCCACCACCGTTGATAATAAGTATTGATCCTCCTGGGTTGAGCCAGTCAAAGAACTGTTTGAAGGCTGTCACTCTATCTGCAATGTAGTACATGACGTGGCTTACTAGTACCAAGTCTATGCCTTCCTCGGGTCCTTTCCAGTTAGGGTATTCTGCATGCACCAGGGATACCTGGGAAAGTAAATAACGTAGATATATATGCAGAACACAATGGAACTCTCTTACAGGTTTCAAACAACTGACTTCTTACTGACTTATACTCAAAGAAACAGGCTATAGGTCTGCTGACCAAGAAAGGACTGAAAAACTTAAAACTTGAAATGTGTTATGCCCTATAACAAAAGCTGATTGCAGTGTCATAATATGTTTCTGTGAATGTCTAATCTTAATCTGATAATTTTTAAACATATTGTGACATTTTGTCCTGTTATATATTTAAGTGTTCATAGTTTTATTATCAGATCCCTTTGATTATTTATAAAATAAAGTCACATGGGCAAAATCAGCCCTTTCTTAACCAGCGGACCTAGGGGACAGGATGTCATTGTAAAATCAGAATTATAATAGCAGAATTATGTCAACATATTCTGCATGGATAACCTCCATTCTAAAAGTATAGAGTCAGCATACACTACACTAACCTTTAACTTTAAGTGTCTGTCTATTTCAAAAGACAGTTTGTCTAAGCTGAATTGATCACGATCAACTCCAATGTAATGCTCCAGTTGTGTGCATTTGTTTATAATTGCTGCATCTATCTTCCCATAACCTTAAAACAAATAACCAAAAAAGTCATCGTGAGACAAAGCATGTCCATAAAAAGTCAAGATACTCAAAAAAATATTGCCAAGGCCTCATGGCAGTATCATGAGGATAATTTCAAAACAGCTTGGTCTTGAAAATATATAGTTTCACAAAGATCAATATATCAATATATATATATATATATATATATGACCAAGGACGGATGCTATATAGTTTAAGTTTGCAAAATAATCCTTATGGCGATAACAATTTTTGGTATCGTATCGTATCCTAAAGACGAATATTGCCAAATTTTTATGGAACGCCCTCCTTGTTTCTCAATACTAAAATATTTACTGCAAGAGAATCCCATACAAGGTCTATATGATTATATAGAATGTGATTTAGAGTAAAGGATTGTTATCTTTCACACATCGTAATAGACATTTGATTTCAATTGCATATTTGTTTTGAGTTCTCCTGCTTAGGATCCATAGAAACCAGCCATTTCCTTTATTTCTAAATGTTTGAATCTGTTTAAATAACGATCATAATGGCTAAGATATTCTTCAGATTCAAATTCTTGTTTGGTTAAATTTTCCCATTCTGGCAGTCAAAATATATTCTCCATTTTTCATACAAGGGTTTAGCATTAGATTTACGATTCTTTATTTTTCATAGTACTATGCTTTAGTTGTTACAATGTTAACATCAAAACACTGCAAAAGATATCTTTTATCAGTATACTTCTGATCATTGGTTGATTTGAACATTCTTTCACGAAATGTTTTCATATAGACACTTACTGCATAGATTTGATTGTTTTCACATAATTATTTTTTTGTCCAAGATGGAGAATTCCTCTTAAAAACTGTAAGATAGGAGAATAGGAAACTGCATCCCCTTCTGAATTATGAACATATTAAGCAATAATTATGTCCATACAATAGGGGACAAGAGGAAACTGCATCCCCTGAATCATGACGTAAGGTATATTACCTGGTCCAATGCTGACCATGGTTTTAGCCTCATCAAAATGAAATCTCTTTGCATTTTGAAGCAGGAACTTCTTGGTATCTTCAATGTAATCACTGTTTAGCATAAGATGGAGATGCCATTTATAGCAGTCTTCTGCTTTGTTCATGGTTACAATTTACTTCAAGTATTACTATCCTTCAACTAAAATCCTTACACGGCAACATTTACAAATTTCTCCCCTTTTATAGCCTGAAGTTGGTAAACAATATCTTGTCACATGATTTAAGGATAGACTGCCTCTGATATTTTGTCATGCTTCACAAGTTAGTGGTCTTTTCAAAGTATTATATATATTTGTGTGTCATCAAGTTGGTTATAGACCAGGGCCCATATCTTCATAACTGATTTGGCTAATCAGGAAAATTTTGATTAACATCTCATGTTTAGAAATTCTGCCTATCACAAATAAATTCTACACCTAATAATCCCTCTTTGAGACATTTTTGCAGTAACACTACTTATTTTGGTAAAACACAGAATTGCTGATCTTGAGACCCTAATCAAAATTTCCCTGATCAGCCAAATTAGTTACGAAGATATGGGCACTGGAGATCAGATTTGATGATCATCATGTGACTGCCATAACCATGTGGTCATTAGAAAGAGGGAATAAATCATGAATCATACCCAAATTTGAAATAAATTATTAAGATATACATGAACAATACCAACATATGATCTATTTGCTTAATGTTCAATTGGTCAACAATATGCCACAGGTCATATGAATATTGACATATACGCCTTACATTCTTACTTGAATTGAAAAGAAGAAAAATGCATTTCTAAATGCAAGACACAGTGTCAATTAGGTAATGGAAGGCACCAATATTTCAAAATGTTGCATAATTATCTACATATAACATCATGGATTATTTGCTTCAATATGTTTACTGAGTCACAACATCCTATGATAAATATTATATTATTCAGTATGTTAACAGACATTTTTCTAAAACTTATCAGTTTTTGTTTATTATACTTTAATGGAAATGGTAAATAGTCATACAGTGAAAGCACAGACTGTACTAATACAGATTTTGTATCAGTGCACTGTACTTATATGGAAAAGTAGTGCTATCTAGTTTTTGGACCAATCAGAGGTGTCTGTTTTGACAGCGAAATGATTAACACAATAAAAGCAAAAATTTAATGTCGGCTGATTTTTACAATTTTGATACCTAAAATAGCACAAAACAGACCTTATTTAGACAACAACGGCAGAATTTCGCTGATTCTCAGGATTTTAATACCTAAAATACCATCTAATAGAGACAACTGTCAGTTAATCTTGATAAAACGCTGCATGACGATGCCAAAACATCACAGCATTGTGAACAAACCGCATCTCCGCTTACACATGTAGTCCACTGTGTCACTCAATAAAACATAGTTCTCAAGGAATCGACCCAATTGAAATTAACCAAAAATTGATAACATTATTATGATGTGAAAGAACGTTACAAGAATGTCACAATAACGTCACAATGTCGCAATATTAGGTTCTAAAGTAGTTTTTGGGTGCCATTAAAATAATGTAACAAGAACCAAAGCAGAACTTAATAGAATGTTATAATAACGTTATAATAACGTTATATTCCTGCCCGGGTAGCCCCCTTATGTTGACATGGCAACATGGGTATCGGAATGTCAGCAACATGTAAGATTCAAAATACAAGAATTAGTGGTGAGAACAGTGGCCCGTTGCACAATAGAATTTCGTTACTAAGATAAAACGACGAAAGCACAACGAACTTTTGCTTAGTAACGAAAAGTTTCGTTTTTACGAAAATGCAATATCTCGGGATCTAATGAATGAAATTGAAATCTGTAAATTGTTATAAAAAGGGGAAAAAATAGAAAAAATTCAGTAAAAGTAACACTCTTTGAGGGCATTCTAAATATAGAAAAAAATGTGTCAAAACGATTATTGTTGCGATAAATGTAACAACGAAATGTTTTGCTGTTTTTATTTATATCCGTTGTTACGAAACTCATTGTGCAACGGGCCACTGAGGTCTACCTTTTACATTAGGCTGTTGAATAAAGCCAGGGAATCCTAATGTAAACAGCAACATCTGTTACCATTTTTGATGTTCCCTTCTAACAAATTCTATAATTGTTATCTCAGACATGCAGGTAGCTGTTTCTCCTTTACATGATGGAAAGCGCTGTCAACTCAAATTATTTGATCATGACATGCATTCACCATGCATGGGTTTCCAGTATAATACGTGGTAACACATGTTTCTATTTACATCAAGATAATATTCCATTTACAGGTCCGGGCTAACACAAAAATTCGGAACGACCCATAAAGACATTATTACTTTCCATGATCCTGTGGCACAGATCGTCCTGAGGTTCAGGAACGTTTGAATATAACCATGAATATCAATTGATCTGGATATTTGCTGAATATTCTAAGCCATTGAATGAGCCCGGACTTAACTTTACTACATGTTCACATAATATAACGTGATAAGTTTATAATTATGTTTATTACTCTTTTTTTCATCTTGATCAACTGGAAGACCATGTAATTGTTTATGTGAAAGTGACAATAAAACAAAAAAGCAACAACACCGGGGTTTGGCAAACAATATTTCTTGAGCATTTATGCCCTTTGTCAGGATTGAAGACTAAAGGCGGGTCCCCATGTGGCGATTAAACCACAGCGATTAACGTTGGTCGCCCGCCGATAAAGAATTATTTAATCGCCGGTGGAAAAATTATTTAGACGCCATGTTGGGACGCTCTTCCCATCAAACTGCCGGCGATTAAACATCGTATTGGTTGCCCTGCCCGCCGATTAACTGCACTAATCGCCGCCGACTAAAGGAAAATATTAAACATGTCAAATATTTCGCCCAGAAACCACGGCGACTAGTGGTTTAATTGCCAGACATCAAGGCGCCAGTGTATGCTAAGTCGGCGGTCGACTAAATCACCTATTTTCGCGTTGGTCACCGTAATATTTCTGCAAACTAATTGCCCTGTGGGGACCAGACTTTAAACATGTCAAATATTTCGCCCAGAAACCACGGCGACTAGTGGTTTAATCGCCAAACATCAAGGCGCAAGTGTATGCTAAGTCGCCGGTCGGCTAAACCACCTATTTTCACGTTGGTCGCCATAATATTTTTGCAAACTAATCGCCCTGTGGGGACCAGACTTTAAACATGTCAAATATTTCGCCCAGAAACCAAGGCGACTAGTGGTTTAATCGCCAGACATCAAGGCGCCAGTGTATGCTAAGTCGCCGGTCGACTGAACCACCTATTTTCGCGTTGGTCGCCGTAATATATTTGCAAACTAATTGCCCAGTGGGGACCAGGCTTAAAAGTATATTACATTTAACACTTCTCTTTCACCTTCAAGATTAAAGGCCCAAAGTTCTACACCCTTCAATATGGGTCTTATTTGCAATTTAGCAAACTTGAAAATGGTATTAGAAAAACAAATGAAATACAAAAATGTGAAGGTATTGCAACACTTCTTTTGAATTTCACCCTCTCTTATTTCAAACAATAGTGAGAACAGATGGGAACTATAGGAGTGACTTTCATGTGCTTCTTTTACTTTTTGTGTTTTTGATTCAATCGTTTTTGAATGATGATAAGGAGTGGGCGGGCGGGGTCAGAGATGAGGGGGCAGAGAGAATGGACGAGGGGCTGGCTATGTGCCAGTTATATAGGGGAGGGGTGGTCTGAGCTGGTTGCTGGTATGATGAGAGCGAATAGGGGTGTCAGACTACCCTAACCAGTGGAGCCTGTAGTCGGTTACTGCAGGCGGGTAGTTTGGAGGGACATACGAGGATGGTTGATAATAGTTGTAAGAATATCCACCAGGGGGGAGGCAGTGAATCATAATGCTATATACAGTTACACAGTTCCGCCAGTTGCGAGCACACAGAGGCCACTCATTGGACTAATGTCTTGCAGGGCGCCCTTGAGAGAATGAAATTTACTGGCCAAATGACGTCGCATGTCCATATTAGGTAAACCGTGCAACCGTGTATACACAGGCATTATCTGACTATTATACTTACACTCATGTTAATATATTGTCCTTTGGTAGGTTGATTTTTTTTATAAAATGGATGCAAAGTGTTTTAAGTCTGACAAATAGAGATCAGCTCTGATAGCTTGTAGTATCTAACACACCCCTACTCTCCAAATGTGGTGTACTTAATTGAATATTCCAGATGTGCTTTGAAGGTTTACCGTCTCAGAATGACTGAAAAAAGCTTTGAGAAGAGTATACTTGTCAGTGCAGAAGTAACACCCACCGTGCCCCACTATGATTCAGCATGATGCATTGATTCATTCTGCTCTGTATATAGGGCTAGATTGTTCCTTAGATGTTAGAATTAATTAAATCAGCAGTGACCATATAATGCACTGTTATCCAACTATTTTTGAAGAACATCAAGTACTGTGAATGATGTTTGTATGTATGGTAAACAGCCTGTGAATGTAAAAAAGAAAAAGAAGAAACCATATTTGCTCATTCAAGGAAGTTATAGTTAATTTTGCTCATCTCATGTCTGTTCCAAGTAGATTCATGTTTGGGAGGATAAACCTATTTCCTAGGGCATCGGGGGTGCGAGGGTGGTGAAGTGGTTAGTGCGATCACCTTGACGGATTGACGCTGCAGGGTGCTGGCGGCTTCACCTCTTTGCGTTCCCCCTGTGACAATGACAGGGATATCAAAGGTTCCTAGAGGACCACCAGCTGTTGTGTGTTTGGCCCTGTCTATAGGACCTTGTACATCAAGAACACTTGCCTCGGTAAAAGTGTAGGGGTTATGGTCTCTACCTTCTCATAGATGATAATTTCATAGGTACAATCGTAAAAAAAGAAAGAGTTGCTGAAACATTATCGCTGTGATATAAACATAGATGCAGATATGGCGTTAAGCACCAATACCCAACCAAACTAGGACATGGTGTTGCCAACTAGTGTTAGACTGGATTAATAGTCCAGTCTGACAGGCACAAGACTGCAGTTTTTTGTTTCTTTGTTTTCTTCGGAACTTTTATTAACTTCTTCGCGTGTAACACATGACCTTACAGGGGTTAGATCAATGATAGTTGACTGGAGGCAACACAGCCTCTGCCAGGGTAGCATGAACTATGTGAACCAGGATGATGAAATGGTGAATTCATATATATACACTGAAAACAGAAAATCATCAGAGAGCCACTTTAAAGTTGTCAGAGGGTTGTCGTAGGTCACTTTTGGGTTGTCAAAGGTCACTTTTGTGGACAGAGCAGGGCTCATTTCAGGCCATTGATGCTGTGTAATGACCTTGTGACAATCCTATGATAATTTTGGGGTGGTCAGAGGGTTGTCATTGTGAATTTTGAGGCTGGATGACAACCCAAAGGTAGTGATTTTCTCCCGTCAGAGAAACAAAAATGAAAATTGGATTGTCATAGGGTTGTCACAGAAGAAAATGAGAAGTGAAAAGTCCTGCCTGACAACCCCAGGGTTTTAAGTGAATGGTGCCTAAAATGACAGCCTAAGGTTTTAAGTGAATGGTGTCAAAAACATAAAACTCATAGGCCTCCTATGTGTAATGGCCATACCTAATAACTAGTAATAAGATGATAGGAAGCCACTATTATGGACTATGATATCTACAACATGAAACTATTCATACATAAGATTTTTTGTATAAAAGACACAGACAAACTGGGTTGTCGTTTTTGGCACCACTTTTGACAACTCTGTGTTTTCAGTATACTTCAGAAACATGACCCGTCGCATCCTCGAAGAAAAGGTAATTTCCTTTTACACTTAAAGTATGTAAGGAGCCATCCATTAAGTTTGTATGCGATTGAATTAAGCATAAGTATATCTTCTTCATGTTTAAATATACTATACTACAACTGTTTTAAATTTGTCACCAATTCAGTGGCTAGCCCATTTTGCCGGTTGGGGCATCATATGCACAACGTCTGTCAAGCAGCATTCTTCCATGAAATCTTTATCAACCTAAAATATATATTTGTATTGCTCCTATTGACTGAACATGGGAGTCAGCTTAGCTATATTAATTTCAACATACTCTGAAATTGTGCATTTTGAAGTTATATATTTTATTCATGCACACCTCTGACAGACTTTGTATTTGTAACAGCTAGTGATTCATTTTGCAAGATATCATTATCATTTTATTTGGAAGGGACACAAACAGATATTACAAATGACTACAAATGGAATGTTTTAAACAAAAGAAAACTTCACTGTGAAATTTGAATCCTTCCCGAACACTACCTATTACAAGCTCAAATATCAAAGTAATCCTGAAGGCAAAACTACATTGGTCACCAATGTTGACACTTGAAAGTTTGTGGATTCTGTTCATGAGAACAAAGTATCATGGATGCCATTATCCATCATTAACTGAAACAATATGGTTGTGTAAAAGGGTTATGCAAAAGATAAGCAACATGATTGGAAGGCATCAAAATACAAAGGCATTTACTGAGGTTTCACAAGTCTAATGCAAACATATTCGAGGTCCAGATCATAGCCATTCTTGTCACAGTGCTTTCTGAAGAGTCGAACTAAGTTGTCCATCTGCAAAATAAAGAAATTATGAAAGAAAAATAATTCTGTAAAGATGAAATACATTTTGTTTATATATTTCTTTCGGAAATCTCCTTTTTGAAAACTGGGAACCTAAGCAGCTACATTATAAGAATATTCTTATGATTGTATAGCTTTATAAAATGGATGCAATATGTTTGTAATCTGACAATTATGCCTCACTTTTGATGGTTTGTAGTATTGCACTACCCCTGAGTCCACCCAAGTGTGCTGTAAACAAATGTCAAGTTAGAGATTCTGTAATATCTAAAAACGGATATATTGGGAACCTTTGGAACCTCTTTTCCTTGTAAGATATCAAGAACTTTACATTTTACATTTCAATCTGACATAATAATCAATTATCAATTTCATTTCAGTTGTATTAAAAAGGATATAGTATATGATTAAAGAAAATCTGTTTGAGGTGGTTTCTCTGATACTGAATACTCAAAGTTATTTCAGAAATGTTACAGCTGTGCAAACATATCAGGCAGTGAATTTTCCAACGTCCATTGATGATCTTCCAAGAAAATATTTTTCAATACTCAGCTCATTTTATATGAAAACTAAATGACTTCAAGGGCCTTCAATCAATATGAATCAAGAAGGGTTGGGAGGCTCTGAAATTCATGAAAATTTGCATACATTCACAAATCAAATTGAACGCCTACTTGATCATTAGGGGGATGTATGAATCATTTGAAATGTGTGTATGTATCTAATTGAAGGCCCCCTGCATACTTCAGAAGTAAAATAAGATAAAGTTACCTCTTCTTCGGGAATACCAGAAACCATGTTTCTGAAGTGTGACTTAACCATTTCATCATCTTGAGAGGCAGCATACAAGGTGCTCTTTAACTCAAACTCTATTGATAAATAAAATCATTGTTTATAAATGTACTGCACAGGACAGGTTTTTGCTTAGATAAGTTCACAAAAAGTGTATTTAATTTTGTACTATCACCATGTAAAAGACTTATAGTACCATGGATCAACTTAAGAGAGTTTGGAATGTATTCAAAACAGTTTTACCATGCATTTCCAATTGCAAGAGTACACACAAAGACTCGGACAATATGGATGTTCGATGGAGATAGCTCAATGACTTGTCCATCTTGAATTTCTAAATGTATTCCAATTTCACTCAACTTTCACATATCTGGTGACTTAAACCTCTCAATACCTTCAAAATTATGAAATCCAGCTTCATACAAATCGTTCCTTAGGTTCTCTTTGATGTAGAACTGAACATTGTGAATGTTACTCTTTGCTGTAGAAGAAAAATACATGTGTGTACAGTATTTATAGAAAAGTAAATGGTTTAAACATTTTAAAGTGACTAATTAAGACAAATATAATTATGACAAATAAAACTGATGCATAAAGGCAGTTTGTCAATGCAATAATTATAAACTATGAGATTGAAGTGCATGTATACACTCCAGTTGTAGTTGATATGCAAATTATTTGATATATTCTAGGCAATATTGTTGTCATTGTTAATCTCTGTACATTGAACCTCTCACTGTTTTCTTTTTTCTTGATATAATCAGCTACAGAATCCAAGCTGGTTCAAGTAGTAAATATTCTCTCGTATATAAGTTTTAGTTACCAATATCTTTGTACAGGTTCTGTCCAGAGTTCAAGATGATGATAGATCCTCCCGGGTTGAGCCAGTCATAGAACTGTTTGAAGGCTGTCACTCTATCTGCGATATAGTACAAGACATGGCTTACCAGTACCAGGTCTATGCCTTCCTCAGGTCCTTTCCAATCAGGGTATTCTGCATGCACCAGGGATACCTGGCAAAGTAAATACCATCTGTAGTTGCAGAATGCTGATAAGTAGATAACAGGAGGGGAACTCTAAAAGGTTTGATGCAACTAACTTTAAAATCCAGAAAAGAGAGGCCAATGTACCATTGAGGAGAAAAATACTCAATGTGGAATAATATGGGAGACTTATTCTACCGAGAATTG
Source organism: Lepidonotus clava (assembly GCA_936440205.1). Taxonomy (NCBI): domain Eukaryota; kingdom Metazoa; phylum Annelida; class Polychaeta; order Phyllodocida; family Polynoidae; genus Lepidonotus; species Lepidonotus clava. The sequence goes on from OW387134.1 coordinate 3,401,337, forward strand.
TGATGCTAGATATGTCAGAACCATTTGATTATCAAGACAGTCATGGCCCTCTAAAAACAGTTTGGTCATTACACACAAAAATGCAGAAAACATTAGATATGTTTTATTTATTGAGATGTGTTACACTAAAGTTAATTATGTTGATTAGAATGCACACATTCATGAACATGATTCTCAGGACAAATGTGACCCAGAAATTACGTTCCTTTAATTCTGCTTAGAAAAAGCAAGTCCTATACTTCTATATTCTTCTTATGTAACATTCTTGTAAATACCTAGATAGGTAATTTTTTAGCAACCAAATACGTGCAGCCAAATTTTATAAATAACAAAATATGTCATTGATGTCCAAAATAGGGACAGATTTCATGACAATGGAATATTTTGAATAACACTATGGATTCTCTCACAAATAATGTCTCCTTGACTGATTCCTGATCATCTCCTCCAATATTAGTTCTACAATATCAGTATAACAGGAATCTTGGAGCATCTTTTCCCCTTATCCGTATACTATAGTTTACTGTATGAGTTGAGGTCCAGGATTCAATTGCCAAATTAATATTGCACTAACAGGAAAGGTTGGATGTTACTTCACTGTTCTATGAAAAATTAGACTCAGCTTCTGCTACACTTACCTTTAAATTTGGGCGTCTGACAATTGCCGAAGACAGTTTATCCAAGCTGAATTGATCAGGGTCAATACCAATATAATGTTCCAATTGTGTACATTTGTTGATAATTGCTGCATCTATCTTGCCATAACCTTTAAAACAAAAGTTCTTTTAGACATACTTGCTGAAATAATTATATTCCAACCTTTTCTCAAGCAATACTTCTTAATGACATTCATTGATCTATTAGCTAAACAAGGTAGAGATCAGATGTAATTGTTGCATAAATATAACACTAACTATTAACATCAGAGAAAATATAATATAATAAATCTTCCTTTGCATTTTTTGACATACATAAGAATATTAACTCCAACAAGAATCCCATTAAAGTCTATAAAAGCATGTGGAATATGCTTTACTGGAATGACTTTAAACAGTTCAGAAACTAAGCCCCATTTCCTACAGTTTTAAATACCCAAATCTAATGGGTAAATACAATAAATGGCAAAGTAATTCCCCAAGATACAAATCCCTCTTTGGTCATTCCAGTTCAACATTTTTCACATAAGGGTTTGGTGGTTAGATTTTAATTTTTCAAAGTATTGTCATTTGGTTGATACACTGATGTTAACATTATTGCAAAGTACATCTTATCTCAGTATATACAAGATGTAGACTGTTGATTTGACGATTATTTCATTATACATTTCCCTACAGACACTGAATGTGTATGTCTTTGGCCATAAAAGCAAGAAAGAGGGGAAACAGCATTCCCCTGAATTATGATATAAAGGTACCTTACCTGGCCCGATGCTGACCATGGTTTTAGGCTCAACAAAATGAAATCTCTTTGCATTTTTAAGCAGGAACTTCGTAGTATCGTCAATGTAACTGCTGTTTAGCATAAAATAGTGATGCCATGGATAGTAGTCTACTGCCATACTCATGGTAACAGTTTTGTCAAGAACTCTTGAAATACTTATCAAATTATATCTACAGATACAAGCTCTCTTGGTTGTATATGGTGTGGTCTGTACTGTGCGACGGCAACCGCAAGAAACTTAGGTTCTTTGTATCCAAACATGCAATGTATTTCCCTTTTATAGCCTGAAGCTGGAAACAAAGTCTTTTCACATGACTTAAGGATAGATAGCAGGTGTATTTTTTCAAGCTACCACACAGCTTATGGGGATATCAGAAGTACTACATACATTTCTGAACCATCATAATGATTATAGATTGTATCCAGGATCATGTAACAAGATTTTGGTGATCATAATTATAATATAAAAAACAATGTGATCCTTAGGAAACAAGGAATAAATCATGAATTACACTGAAATTTGAAATAAAATGATTTACGATATTCCAGAAAAAAAAACATATCACTTTAATCATGAAATTTAAACTGTTGTGGTTGACAAACTGAATGGTCATTGATCCCCAATATGGTGGCCAATCCCATTCTGCTTACAAAGTCATCTGTGGCCCATTGCACAATAGAATTTCGTTGTGAGGATCAAACAACGAAAGCACATCGAACTTTTGCTTAACAGGAAAATGTTTCTTTGTTACAAAAACTTTCCCTTGTTACTAAAATAGTAAAAATCTCTGGTTCTAATGAATGGAATTTAATTCTGTAAATTGATGTAAAAAGGGTAAAAATCTGAGAAAATTCAGTAAAAGTTACAGCTCTCTGGGAGCATTCTAAATATAGAAAAAATTGTTGCAAAACGATCCATGTTACGAAAATATTATTTTCATTAATAATATTAATTTCATTGTCACGAAACTTGTCACGTTGTGCAATGGGCCATCGTGGCCCATTGCACAATGGATTTTTACTGTTACGATCACTTTAAGATAGTTGCACAATGGATTTTTACTGTTACGATCACTTTAAGATATCTTCAAGAGCGTTTGCTTAACAACAATAGGTTTTGTAACAGCAACAGTTTTATATCTCTGTTTCTACTATAGGAAATTAAATTCCGTAAACTGATAAATGAAGGGAAAAAATTGAAAGAAATCAGTAACAGTTACAGCTCATTAAGGACATTCTAACTACTTTTTTTTAATTGTCAAAACGATGTCTGTTACAATAAAAATAACAACAGGTAGAAGATGCTACCAATTTACCAAGATACTTCAAAATTGTATATAAGTGAAATATCAAACATCTTTACCTATTATATAATTTTGTTATAATATATAATTATATAACTGAGTAAGGCTACCCAATGTACAAAAATCTGACTAACAACTTATCTCAGTATATCTGCCCTCTGTATTTCAAGGAAATTGGCTAATTTAAGCAGTCGCACTCTTTGGCCAAGTTGGGACCTAGTTTAATCTGTTTGTTTTTTTTTATGTTTTTTTTGTGCATGGGCAATCTGATTTAACAGTTCTGAAAGCATGCTGACAAGGCTATGGTGTAGCCTTTATAATAAATGCCCAAAACCATATCAATAGGTTGATTTTTGGATACCTGCAAACAGTATTATCTACCTTTAAAAGTTCCTTTTCCTGCAGATCTGTCAGTTATCTGCTATATATTTTAACCTCTAGCCTTGTTCCCCCTCTCCCTAACCCCCAACATACACTTCTACATGATCATTCATTTGGCCTGAGCCCCCATACTACATTTGAATGAATGTCATAATTGAAACCCCCTTTTTACAAAGTGAATAGATGACAGCATTCATTTACCTTATGTTTTGTCAGCATTGTGCATGCTGTTAAGGACAAATGCCTACCTGTCTTTGGTACTGTAAATGTATATATTTTCGCGCTGCTAAATTTTCAAGCACAAAGCAATGATTTGAATTTCTGCGCATTTGTAATTTTGCACACTTGATAGTTATTTTTATTTGTTCTATAATATTGATTAATTTCACTCACATCATATTTTTGTTCATTCATAGCAGTGTGCAAGGTGCGCAAAAAATATGTACAATTCAAAAATTATTAAGTTTAGTTATTATAAATCTTGTTACCAGTCAACCTTTCCTGGTAACAGATGTTTCTATTCTGAATGAATGTACCTTCTACTGGTGACTACTTCTAATGAGTTGGATGTTGCAAAAAATCTAATGGAATCCAACATTAAGGTTGCCTAGGAAATATTTTCATGCTTATTCCATGAAGGCAGTTATTGAATACAAAATTGACCAAAGCAATTTGGGTGACAGATTGCTTCTTAATTTGGTAAAATGTAGCTTTATATTTCGGGATTTTTCCCATAGGAACCAATGTTAAATGCTATCAGCCTAGTCTATAATGTCCAACCCTATTTGCCCTGAAATACTGCATTTTGATTGGCTGGCAATTCTACAAATCTGTCAACTGATGAACTTTAAGAAATCATAGTGTTAAAGCAATCCTTGGAGATATAGAAAAACATAATTCTTGGTTGTTTCAGTAACCCCAACTCTTGGAAACAAGGGTGGCGTATATAGTAATTTTGTCCAACCCTTGTCCAACCCTAGTATATATCCAATGTAGGATGGGCTTATTCAATTCCCAACCAAACGAGAACGATATGAGAACATTCTGTTTAGACTGAAGAATATAACCAGAATGTTATTATAACATTACAGTGCAACGTCACACCATTAAGTTTCGGCAACGTTATTGGGAGCCATCAAAATAATATAACAACATCAAATACAGAATGTTACTGCAAAGTTATGATGACGTTAACATCACTTGTTTATTGGGTAGTGGAAAACGAAAAGTCCTCTCTCCTTGGATGGCAACCGTGTTATTGTTTTGCTGGGTAGGTATCATATAACCGAGTGATTTATTACCTAAGCTGCCTTTGTAATGACTAATGAACACATTAATGACGGATTGAACAAAAGACATAGACATGATATTTTTTGTCTATTTCGAGCTTCACAATTTATCAAACAATGGGCATAACTAGTATGGTAAGACAATTGAAAATGGCTTTCCATCAGATGGATTCTACAAAAGCATATTTTTGTCTGTAAACTTGAGTGTCAGACTCTTTAAGTGTCTCTCTTTAACCAATTCATGATAGCCAATGCCTCAGGGATACAATCAATTACAGTACAAAGGAAAGATTACTAACTATTACGTTTCGACGAAACGTCCTTGAAAGTGTTGCCATCTGTGAAAGCAGTTTTTGTCACATCCTCGTCAGTTTGTTTATGTTATATACTGACGATGATGTCACAAAAATGGCAAAATAGACATATCTTAGTGTACCTATCATATCTTTGTTACAATTGAGGTATGGAAGAGAAATCCCTACACGTACGATGCCACATGGTGAATGAATGTGAAAGGAGGGTCCGGATACAGGTTAAGTACTAAAATGGCATGCATTTGTGTGCACACAAGTCCCCACCAAAAAGAGAGGGGGGGGGGGGTCAGGTCCCCCGGGACCCCCCCCCCCCACCCCCCCCCCACTGGATATTCATATATCCATCAGAGGTGATTCCCTCAGCTTATAACATGTATAGTAAAGGAAATCTGTGTAAACACCACATAAGCTAATAATTTATAATAATTATGTGCTATGCTATGACTGTCCTATTCCATTGATTTGTGTGAATTGCATATTACAATACCAAAATGAAAAGAACAAAAATTACTCATCTAGCGTTAAATCTAATAGATCTTAAAATTGATTAGCATTTACACATTGTTTAAATGTGACAAGACCAATGTAAAGTGCCACTTGGCACAGTGGTTGGGCTGAAAATCTGTGTATGACACTGAGCCTCTTTGCTGTATAAATACTCTGAAATTATAAAAGAAAAAAAGCCTTTTCGGCCACATTCAAGCTCTTATTCTGTGTAACATTAAGTCATCTACAATCACCGATTACCATGGGAATCCCCAGTTACATTGAGGGGAAACTATAATCTTTATCTCACAAGGCAAGCAATGTCACTTTTCCATTTGTTCTTTTGAAAGAGTTTTAGAATACCCAAGTAAAATTGATCACTCAATAGCAATTTGTGAATTTATGCACAAGGAATCCTTTACTCTTGATTATGAAATGAAATCTTTCAAGTATTTCTATTATATAATATATTCCAAAAGAAATTAATGGAATGTGTTTTAACTTGCAACTAAGGTACCCACATTACAATATTGCAGTGGAATCAACAATATCAAAATTAAAGGTCTTCACATAAGATAATTGATAGATAATACTGCTGCTTTCAGTAATGGGTTTATATAGATGCAGCTATTTATGTGAAAAATTAGCCAGGTAACTCTTTTGAAAGGAAGGGCCTGCGACTTAACAAAAGATATGTTATTATCCTTACTGTTCAGAGAGTGCCCATGCCAAATTTATATCAATATCTATAATGGTTTCATTTGTATGTACATTTGTTTAAACTTCATAGACTGGTTCCCCCCTGCACGCAATGCACCTCTCACAGTGATTCCATCCAAGTGTGGCGTCACAAACAGATCAGATTAGTTAGAAAATTTAAATGCAGGATTAACAAACTCCGAGTATCCTGAGATTGTGTCACTCAATCCTCTAATATCTCAAATAAAAGTTTAAACTAATTGATTTTATGCCAAAAAATAATAATTAAAGTTTTTCAAAAATATAATACAAATACATTATAGAAAATACTGTTAGTTTCATCAGACAAACATCAACAAAATGATGTTAGAAACACGGGTAACTACATCTTGATCAGGGAAAGTGTGTGAGTGTGAGTGTGAGTGTGAGTGTGAGTGTGAGTGTGAGTGTGAGTGTGTGTGTGTGTGTGTGTGTGTGTGTGTGTGTGTGTGTGTGTGTGTGTGTGTGTGTGTGTGTGGCTAGATTGGGGACAACAACCACAGGAGGATACAGTCCAGGGGCGGATACAGAATTTTTGAAAGGGGGTGGGGGGTGGAGGTCAGTATAAATGCTAACTACTGAAACCGCATGCATTTGCGCATATGCGCCCTGCATTTTCCCCTCTTTTTGTAGTTTAGGGTCCACCAAAAGTGGGGGGGTCAGGACCCCCAGACCCCCCGCCCCTGGATCCACCCCTGCAGTCAGATGGAGAGCTAGAGGGATTACTGATTCAAACTTTATCAATATGTTGTACTTTACATAGAAAGCATTGCTGATTTCTGATTTAGGAATTTAACTCCTCTCTTTCAAAGCCCCTTAATGGTTTAGATGGTTTTAGAAGTATGTGGTTGAATTTAGCAACAAACGGAAATAAATAATTTATGTCATTTCATCCCATCATTATGATCACATGATATATGTATATTGATTGAGTATTAATGAAGTAAGCCCTGGACTTCAAGGGAGACCAGGAGATATATATTTACCCAACTGTAACCGCAATTTAAAAGAAAAGAAAAAAGGTTATGCTGATAGATATTTCCTTATTTTCCTAAGTTTGCAGTGGGCTTCTGTGTCCATGAAAAACTCTTCAATCAACCTAGTTTTCATTTGCAATTGTTGTTGGCAAAAATAACTCCTTACAGGATGTATAAGATGAGGGTTTATTATGTGCTTGCTTTGATCTTTACTTTTTTTCATTATAAGTAATGTAATATATCAAGATGATGAATTACAAAGGTGACGATGCTAATAAATTCATAATCAATAGCATCATATACTTCTGTCTTGTATATAGAGGAAAAATAATAGACACAAAAACTGAAAAAAAAAATCATTTGATAGAATGATTAATTTAACCTACAAAGACCTACTTCAAAGCCTTCAGACACTCTCCTCTGTAAAGGAATCTTTGTATTACATATACTTTATCACATGCTTAAGTTCAAATGTTAAGTAGAAAAATAAGTTATTGAATGATAAATAAAAATGTATCTAGATGCTGACGGATGCTGATGTAATAGGGGCAGATACAGGAATTTCAAAAGTGGGGGACGGGGGGGTCAGCATAAAGGCTAAGTACTAAAATGGCCTACATTCCATTCATGTGTATATGCGCAGTATTTTCACTTCTTCTTGTAGTTTAGGGGTCCATCAAATGGGGGGTGGGGGGAACCCCTGGACCCACCCACCCCGCTTGATGCCCCCTGGATCCGCCCTGCATAATGTCCTTTTCCTCCCAGCCGGCGGTTTGACGTTATAATGACGTTGCAGCAACGTTCTGGTTTGGTCACATTGCAACGTTGCAGCGACGTTATTTTGATGACTCCCAATAACGTTGCTGAAACCAACTGCTGCGACGTTATATTGTGACATTCTGGTAACATTCTTGCCACGTTATTATGGGCTGAGACACAGGGTTTGACCCCACCCTGTCAAACCTCGGTGATATACCTCCACTTCTCTACATATAATGACCCCACACTCCTTAGTTGCTTCACATTCACCAAGTAATTATCGCTCCGACTATAGCCTTTTTTTGTTATGTTATGTTACTGCATCACTATGCACTGCCATTAAGTAGGTCAAGCCCACGTCCAGGACCTCACCTAAACCCAGAATGCTGAGGTCGGAGTGAGGATTAAATCTGAAGCGAGAAAGGAGTATGATAATCACCCCTGTGCTCAAAGCTTTTTTTCGATACCCTAAAAGTAAGTATCACTACATGCTGTCAAGCCCACATCCGGGCACTCGCGTAGACCCAGAATGCTGAAGGTGGAGCGATGATTACAGAGGAATCTGAAGCGATGGTGGAGTAAGGTTTGACCCATGGTGACATGAGGCCAATAAGCCCATCCCAGTTTAAACCAACATTATAGTTTACCATGAAATTGTTTCCAATTTTCCTCCATGCTTATTCCCCGAAGAGAGTTGCATAATACAAAATTACCAAAAGCAATTTGGTTGACAATTTGCTCTTACAATTTGTAAAATGTAGTTTTATATTGGTTTATTCCCCATAGGAACCCATGTTAAAGCCTGCGAGCCAAAAGATATAATGTCCAACCCCTTTGCCCTGAAATACACTATTTTGATTGGCTGCCAAACCTGCAAATCTGATAGTTGATGATATTAAAGAAATCATAAAAGATTAGCAGGACTTGAGGATATAGAAAAATATAACTCTTGCATTTTTAGTAACCCCAATTTTAGGAGACAAGGATGGCTTACACGTTAATTTTGTCCAACCCATGTCCAACATTCATGGAACTGTCTACCCGTTTGACTAGAGGGGAAATACCAAAAAAATCAAAGCGACCTATAAAATGTATTATCTAATGTGTGTAATTACCATTTAGCAATAGACCCTGAAAGTGATTGTAATGGAATAGACAAAGGTGCATACAACATTGGTAAATTACATGAGAAGGAATAAATATGCATTATTTTGTGTGGCATCCTGCAACCAATGGGGAAACACAACCAGTCAGGGACGGATATAGAGATTTCCAAAAGGGGGCGCACTTATATAAGAATTTGAGGCGCCAATCCAGGAGCTAGAATTTTACATTAAAAAAATTTGGCCAGGGTTGGCGCCCCCTCTCAAAATGCACTGGGGCTACTGCATGTGAGGGAGGTACAATTGTGTCATAATTTCAGGTCAGCCATTGGGGGTATAAACCTGACACACACAAGATCCTGCATAGTATTCCCTGGACCATCCCTCCCCACTCCCTCTCCTTCTGTCTTTGCGGGGAACTTTTCACAGAATTATCTGTGGCACCATCTGTAGTATCATATAACTTTCTGTTCAAAGTGAAGGGAATAACTGTATTTGAATGGCTCATAATGAAATAAGTAAACTGGCAGAATTGAATGAAAGATAACATGGTACCCCCTATCATTTGTGAGTTGTTTGGTAAATATGAATCCTTGATCTCTGCTTGTTGTCAATGTGATTTTTAAATGGTCTCTGTGCCCGGTGAATTTGACCATTGCAAAACTCTCAAAGAGGTCACAACTGAAAATGGGTAAACTTGATAGTGAAGTGGTGCAAAATTCAGAATCTTCTTTTTTTTTCCGTGTTGGGCTACATTAAAGTACATTATAAAATAATTAGCTTCATGAGACCTGATATTGGGAGAATGTGTTGTAGATGGAACATTTGCAAATAAAAGAAAATAGCACCCCTATCCCTCACCAGGTGTCAGTAGAAATGGCTCTTACCAGGGGATGAGTGGGTTCGAGTAATAAACAGAGACCATCTGGCTCTCATTGGGTGAAAATATCTTAGGGGAATCTGGGAATAATGAATGAAAAATTACAGGCTATTTCACTTACTAACGGCTAAATTACATGATGCGTTCAGTGACACTCACATTCCCTCTAAATATATAGGAAATGCGTTCAGATACCAACATATTGGTATCTGAACGCAAGTAAACTTGCCTTTCCGTGTATGAATGAACGTAAGTGTCTCTAATTTTGGCGTATTTTGGCCGAATTTAGAATTTTATTAATGTAAAATTCAGCCAAAAAGTAATTAAACAAAATTCTAGTACCGTGCCCCGGCCCCCCGTTTCAAAATACTAGATCCGCCACTGATTCTTCTTTCAAGTTAAATATTAACCAAGATGTCAGTGTTCAAAAAATGCACAAAAGTAAAAAAAAAAGTGCTTTTTTGATATAAAATCTGTGATTCTAATTCCACTTTAATTTTAATGATGTCAGCAGATAAAGAAGAATAAGACCTTTCTTATGGCATGTATGTAAGGATCTCGAGTTATAAAAGCAGTACATGAAACCGTGCAGAACTGACAAAAAAAAATGGGGTTCGGTGGATGTTTAAGGGTTATGATCGAATTTGGTTAATTGTTTTTGAACAATATTATGTTACATGTTTATGTATTGTATTTCCTATTATTGATACAGGAAAATTCAAATATAATTGTCTAATTTACTTTATTTACTTTATTTATACATATGATTATCTTATTTACTTTATTTTATTTTCCAAGTAAAAGTAAATAAACAAATAGGAAATCATATGTGTTTATTTTCGCTACAAATATTGGCCTTTGGAAAACTTCTAAGATGTTGTATGGGATATTTGAATTTTGAATTTTTGGCGTGAGATTTGGGTATTCGTTATTATCCAGTAGATGGCGGCAGAGGTATGTATCGTTGTAAAAACCTGGGGGGCGGGGGGGGGCGACTGTAAGTCAACTTATTTACCACAACTTATAGCCCAGAAGAGGACTTGTGGCCGCTCCTCTTTTCATTTCACAAGATTATATCACACAAAATTAGCCAAATGCCATACCTGTTATCGGCCCAGACCGTGATCAGGGTCATAATACTCATTGGTAACAATCATATAAGTATGTTTATATTCAAACACTTACAAAAATATAGCTAAAAATACATTTAAATGATAGATTATAATACATCGAACACTGTCAATGAAAAAAAAGAGAGAGAGACAGCTGTCTTATCGCAGAACCGGGGGCTGTCGGGGACGTACCCAGAAATTTCAAAAAGGAGGGGCACTCTAATATGAAACGTTTAGGCCCCACATCCAGGAGCTAGAATTTTACATTAAAAAGAAATCTCACTTTGGCAAAAATTAGGGAGAGAGGGGGGGGGGGGGGTCGACTCAGGCGCCCCCCTCTAAATCTGTCCCTAGCTGTAGTTTTGAGTGAGTGCCCCCACCCCCTCCATTCCCCAGCCTCTGCCCCACCCTCCAGCCTCCCTCCCCTTCCCAAAGCCTTCCTCCAGGTATGACCACATGACCGACCTAGTTAAAGAACTGACCAATCAGAGCGCGGCACAGTTTAGTGAGACAGGTGAGCGGCAAACTCCTTTCTCGCTTCAGATTCCCGTGTAATCATCGCTCCGACTATAGCATTATGGGATGTGCCGGGACTACTTTTCGCTTGTACCTGTTACCAGCCTGACTTATCACCTTCTCTAAGAACTACTTTTTCGCGGCGGGCCACATGCGTGATGCGGTCGCGTAGTACTACAGTAAAAGTGCGTGTTGAAAAAAGGCTATAGTCGGAGCGAGTATTACATGTGGAATCCGAAGCGACGGGGGAGTATGAGGTGAGCGGGGGTAACCCCAGTCTGCCCCCCCTCCCCTAGGTTCCCACACCTGGGGAGGGTAAACCCAGAGAGGCCGCCCCTTGCCCCTCTCATTCTTAGATGTCGTGTAACTTCAATCATAGAGATCAAGAAACTTAGAAGCATTATTAAAAAGGCTTCTGGCGCCCCAAATGAAAAAATGAAATTTGTCGGAAAAATAGAGGGGGTGGTAAGGGTGATGCCCCTCCCCCCTGTAAATCCGCCCCGGTACCCCCTTCTAGTTATCCTGAGCCATGCGACAGCAAATGGTAGGCGGCTCTAGTTACAAATATTGTTTTTATTTTATTTATTTTTGAATTAAAGCATAGACATACATAACAATTAGCGCATGTCACACCCCTCCCCGCCTCTTCTTGTTCTTGTTGAGGGCCTCTTCCCTCCACCCCATGCGGCGATTAAAAAAAAGGCGCACGCCCCCCCCCCCCCGTTTTTTTCTTTGTTTCACCCAAATATTAAACTTTTAATGTAAAATTCCTAGGCCCCGGGACAATTTTTGGTATAGCACGACCCCCCCCCCCCCCCCGCCACCCCATTTTCTTTTTAAATTCCTGGATCCGCCCCTTGGGAGGACGGAGTACTCTAGACCCCCCTGACCCCTCCGACCCCACATGACCTCTTCAGCACCCCGTGACCGCCTTCCACGTTCTGTAAGGGGCCCCAAGGACGAACACTGAGTATTTGCTATTCGTATTTCTAAAATGGAAATTAAATTAAATTAAAAAAAAAGAAACAATTGGGGACTTTTATAAAAGAGCAAGCAGCATTAATGAATCGCTAATACGTAGTCCCTTTCATATAATCAGATTTATTTTTAAAGGAAGTAATTATGAAAAACGCGTGTTTTGATTATTTTACTAAAATGACATTTAACAAAGACCCCACCAGCCAGAGCACCAGGTGAGCGGAGTAAACTAGGTCATCCAGACGCCAGCTTTAACAACTCTCCAGCCACAACCTCCACGACCACCTCCCAGACACCACACCAGCGCCTTTTACAACCTCTGTCTGGAGAGTGAATTAAGTAGGTCAACGCGTCACGCCTGGGCGAGCATCACACCTGAAATCCCGCGAGAAGTGGCCGAAAGTCGTCTGCCCGAAACGTTCGAAAAACGGGCGGCTTTAAACCGAGTTTAACCACCACCCAGCGTCCGTCCAGCGTCCACCATGGCGTCTACCTGGGGATTAATACTGGTCGTTATCAGCGTCTACTGTCAGGGATCTCAGGGACAAAATACCATCCAGGACATTCTGAGGAGTCGACCGGAGCTGTCTCAGGTAAGGCCTTGACATGACTCCTTTAAGAAACAGAAGCTCCCGTTACCACCTGATGTATTGTACAATTAGGGAACTAGGTCACAGGGACGCCGCGTACCTGCTACCTCTGGTCATATAGGTGTTATTGTATGTTATATGGCAGTGCATACCTGTAAGTGTGTGGTCGGGGAGTGATAGGCGATCGATTGTGACGGGTTCGTTAAAGGTGTGACAGCAATCAACATAGGTATAAAACACCTATATAGGTATAACACACCCATATAGGTATAACACACCTCTGTTGGTGTCAGGTGTGTACAGAAGTTGAGTACAACCAATGGCAATAGTGCAGTACTCCTTGTCTGACAGTTTCCAGCTTTAAATTTGAACTTTCAATTGTGAGCATTTAAATATTTTGAGAATGGTATTTTAGAGATAGATATCATATATCCCCCAACCGGCCTGTACTGAAACAATAATCGTTTCCACAGAGCCATGCGTAGCCTTGAATTAAAGTGGTTCTCACTATAATAAATGGAATACATATATATATCCAGCTTGGAACAGGTGCATTTTCGGGGGGCTTTGGGAACCACCCTCCTTACTGGCCTTAAACAAAATCTAGGTTATACAAACAGAAAACCCAACCCTCGGGTTTTCCCGATCCACTTCCACATCACACCACCTTACCAGTTTGCTTATTATTAAAGCTGGGCATCGCCACAATATATACCTGCTACATAGGAACCATGATAATTACTACAGCAATTTGAATAACAGTTAATTATACTATATAAGCATGGCCCTTGGATGTGTCAAAGTACGTTAGTTACTATATTAAAATATTTGTATTTTCACCCAACGCAAAGTCAAGCAATGTCTGCATATTGAAAGATGCTGTTGTGGTAATATCTACATGTTTCGGGTTATAAGAAGATTTATCAGGATGTTATAAACTTACTATATACTATATAAAATATATATCATGATAAACTGATTCACCTCCAATAGTAAATACCCTCAGATCCATAGGAATGCGGGGTTGCGTAACTTGCACCCAGACTTTCACAGTTATGTTGACCCCGACCCAAACATGAATGAACCTGCACCATCACAAAGAACTATTGTGTTCTTATATAACCCGACATGCTAACTTTACCTCCTACATCCTCTACATGTATGCACCCTGATTATGTATATTGTGCATGATATGTGCAAAACTGATTACTGGATATAGATCATATAGATATAATCAATGTGACGCAACTGGAAGATCCTGTAAATGTGTGAAGTTGTAATAAACATTTTTCAAAAAAAAAGAAAAATCAGCTTAGGGGCCAATGTGTTTTTTAAAAGCAAAAATTAAAGTTTAAATGTATGCGCTCCCCGCACAGTTTTAAAAGGTGTGCACCCGATGGCCTATCCCTGCACCCTATAGAGATATAAGGCTGTTTATTCCATCAAGATATGTGTGCATCTGCTAGTCAATCACTGTCTGTTGTATAGAGTGTTTGAATTACATATTTCTTAACAAACTAACTTTTGCAATCTGTTCAGAATTTGTCCATAATTGTATCGTGGATTACCCCCCCCCCCCCACCCTCACCCTCCGGAATGCACGCTGAGCTTAAAATCTCTGCATTCTTTGACCGAAAAAGTAATTGAAAACGTGCACCATAAATTCATGACAATGATTATAGGACTATGAGCGTATAGGCAGTGTTCGAAATAATGCAAACGGGCTTCCACATACCAAGTACAACCCTTTGGAAGCATGTCCGTGCTTTAAAAAAGTGTGCTCGTACTTTACAAAAAGTGTGCAGCTGCTTTAAAAAGAAAGTGTGTTCCTCCTTTAAACAAATTATTTCGAGACAATACAAGTAGGCTATTAGCCTGTTTTCATTGAACGCTTAGTGTCCAATACAGCATTTTGAAATACCTGAGTGCATAAATACAGCAGTAACATCGAAATACAAGTTAACATGACTTCAGAAAACATATAACACACAAAACGAATGTCTTACCTTTATACATTAGAACCCTGCCTCCCCATGTAACCCTATATTCCATTTTACGGTTGGTAGCATTTGCGGTGGCTCCTTTTAGGTACCGCAAGAAAACCTATCCCCGACTGCAAGCAATGGATAGAAAATTTATATAGAATAGCAACTACCGCAAACAACTACTACAAGTACCTATGTTCCACCTTGCGGTACCCTATCGCAAGCTAGTTTGCTTGTGTTTTTTCTGATAACTGCAAGCAAATTAAAAACGAACCGTATAGTGGAATATACACATAAGGAGCAAGTATTCAGCCCATATTGGACACCCTGCTGTACCCTATCACAAGCAAGTTTGCTTGCGTTTTTTTCTGGTAACTATAAGCAAATAAAAAAAACATTATAGTCGAATATAGTATATATACACATGAGGAGCAAGTATTCAGGCCATATTGGACACCCTGGTTGACTTCAATCAGAATATTAAGGTCGCAGGTCGTCCCCGGTCACGCTTCAGTGGAGCGGAACGTCCTGGGGATCTAACGAGATTCTGAGTGCATTATTCAAAATTTCCGTTAGGGGAAATTTCTGACACGTTACAAGTATATACCCTAGTACTGGCGGATCCAGGGAGGGGAGGGGGGGGGGCAAACGGGGCGGTTGCCCCCCCCCCCCCCCCCCCCCAATCCCTCCCTCGTAGATGACTGACTCTGCATCCGTCCCTGCCTGGCTTGTACTCTAAAAAGTATCCTGATGACGACTGTCAAAAGTCGAAACATGCCGATCTGTCGCACATTTATTCATATGTCTAATTGAATAAATATCAACGCTGTCCATCAACACTGCTGTCAAGTTTGGCGTATCTCAAACATCTTAGATTTCTAAAGTATCAAGTGTAAGCTCCATGGTAATGTGAAGCAAATGAGGTAACCATCCAGTATCCATAGTCTAATGCCCTTTGAAGACTAGGCCTCATAATGCGCATTTGGCCTACTGACTAGTACAGTTAACAGTCATAGAATTATGTGTATTCTGTAAAGGTATTACATGATGAATTCCTATATCATAGGTGCTTTCTCGACGTCATTTTACAGACTTGACATAGAATGCACAAATTACACGTACTAAACTCTCATTATACGCGCATTTTGAAGTTAGTCTGTAAAGTGTATATTGTAGTCTAGAAGAAGAACATGGTTGTTGCGGGCTGGTTGTTGGTTTGGGCTGCCGGTCTCTGGATGCAACAGAGTGAATACAATAAGGTTTTAATTAGATGCACAGGTTGGGGAATTGGAAACGTTGAAGAATTGAGGTCCTGGCGCGCTGTGACCCATTCAATTATATGGACCAGCCTCAAAATGTCCTTACATGCAATGACAGTAGAATACAGGTAGAATCTGCAGTCTGGTGTTAGTTTCTAAAGGTTATGAGTCCACCCCTATCGTGTATATCATGGTGCATTGAAACCTTTGATGAGTAACTATTGTTTATCAAATGGCATCACGCAGAGCTTTCATTACAAACATGAGATTCACATAATGTGCGTATACGTATACACCGGTACCCACAGGTCATACCTGCGTGTATACATTTACTGTTACTTCATCTGGCGATCTTCCATCTATTCCTTTTATTTTCCTTGTATATACCAGTTGTTTTATTACTTTTTGGCCCAATTTTAAGTTGGCCAAAAAAAAGGAAGTAAAGGGAAGTGTCCCGGCGCCACCCTCTAGATCCGCAACTGCATGTGCCCCTCATGACAAAATGTTCATGCTTTATTCATTAATCTAGACTTTATATGTGTACATGTATAAGTACATTTCAATTATTGTTCAGGTTTTGTGTATATGCTGATTTCTTTCTGAATATTCTTGCGCTATAAATAATATGAATCAGCATTATAAAAGTATGGCATTATGGTTATCATGCGTCTCACACATTAATTCTACAGGTTGATTTGAATAATATTCACCACCTGATAGGATTGTTTTTTTTTTATGAAATACATAATTAAGATTAGAAATATACAATGAATAACAATGACAGGATTGTACCCATAAGACAAATTTATATCTGCAGGGTCTAGATAAAGGATGATTTTACAAAATAATGTTCGAAATTAAGGTTCTTTATCTTGATGCACACACCAAGTTTCAAATCATAGACCCGACATTTATTCTGTGTGCACATCACTATATAAATGTATTTAAATTAGACTAGATAAACGTCAAGACACGTCGGGTGTCGCTTCTCTATGCACCCAACACATCGTCTCAAAACTGTGCCCCCAACACACAAATCGTGCACACATTGTGCACGGTACACCCTTAATTTCGAACACTGCAGAAATTCGTATGGAAAAATGCCAAATTTTAGTTGAAATTAATTCACGCCTGAGCTGTCACGAGTCCTGGTTGCCCCCCTCCCCTGGAGGAGCCTGGGACTCACACCTGACAGATATCAGCTTTACTAGAACCCCCCCCCCCCCCACCCCCCAGGTATAGCTAGGTATACGCCCGTCCCCACGTGTATCCCGTGTCTGGTCTGAGGGGTGTGGGGTGGGTTTTCCCAGCTGGGAGTGTTAGCGTGGTATTCCAGGCTGGGAACATGGACTAGGGCCTTGGAAATGATCATTATGATTCACGTATTACTGACATTCAATTGAAATGACCTGAATATGTATATATCTATCTATCATTATCAGCCAGCCAATGTGGATTTTTTTTGCAAGGAAATCATTTCACTGTTATCTTATATTGGCCCGAAAACTCCCTAAATCATTCAGTCAATATGATTATTGCATATTCCAATTCAGGATGGCAGCTTGATTTACCATGTTCTATCTGTAGGATTTCCACTACCTGGGAAGGGCCCCAGGCAAGCAGCAACGTAACAAGAATGTTCTGCGACTCAGTGTACTTATTCAGTTAATCTGAAACATATATCCAATTGTCACGTAACAAGAACGTTATTTTAGATAAAGTCATAACTTACCCAAAAAAAACCTTTCTAATAAAGTTATATTTTGGTCATGTTGTGACCTAACTAATAAAGAATGTTCTAATAAGGTTATTATAACATGAAAGAATGTCACAAGAACGTCACAAGAATGTTATATTGCGACGCCGTAATGTTAGGTTCTAAAGACTTCTTTGGATGCCATCAAAATAATGTAACAAGAACCAAAGCATGACTCACCAGAACGTTATAATAACGTTATTATAACGTCATATTCTTGCTTTGGGCTGACTCGGTCTAGACCCGGGGAATACCACCGGTCAGCTAGACTTGGCGAGTATACAACTCATCAATCTATGATGATATAGGTATTATTGCAGCGGCATTGCGTGTTCTAAGACGTATACGAAAATAGATAAATACATATGAATGGATTAAGACACTATGGAGCTTTAAGTTGGAATCTTCTGACAGCCTTCACAACTTTGAGCTTAACTTGGCAAAACCAGAAAAGCATGACGAATTTATTTAGTTTGTCAATCGGTAATGTCAAATGCACTGGGCAACCTCATAGCTTCCCATAGATATTACTTGTTGTTGAAATTAAATAGTAAACTGGTGAGTAAGCATTCAATATGTCATAAGAAAGAGAGCCTACGTATACTCCTGTCAAGAGCATCAGAGTTGGTATTTACAATTGGCCCTCGTGCTATATAAAACCGCGTCAGCAGCTATATTTATATTCCCACCACGTATGACCTATGTTAGTAAACACAACACGAACCAAACAGCATAAAGACTCTGATTTGTGGTCTTATTAAAGGTGTAGTGGGCTTCAGAAAAACGTTCAAAATGCCTAAACAGATGACTCAAGGCAGCCCCCAGCTGGCCTGTTAATATAGACTGGGCAGCTTCCCAGCCAAGGATGCAACGTTATTATAACAATGCAGCAACGTTCTGGTTGGTTCTGTATTTGGTTCTTGTTATGCTTTTTTGATGACTACCAATTATGTCGATGCAACATTTTAACATGATGTTGCACTGACATTATTACAACTTTCTGGTTACTTTCTTCAACCCTAACAGAATGTTCTCATAACATTCTTTTATGGTTTGGTCTTAACCTCACCCAAAAAATTAATACCATTAAATTACATTCTGATTTAGTGAGGTTTCAACCTCACTATCAATGACGTAATTGTTACGTGCCATCTTAGTAAGTAACCAACTGACTAAAAAAATAAAGTGGTTGCAGAACACTTCTTTTCTTATAATGTAATGTGATTATTTCCCAGGGGGACCATGACCATTGGCTAACCATTATGCTAGTAGTGATTAAATACTAATATATTCAGGGGCTCAATCTAGGTACAATGATCGAAATTAAGAACACACCAAAAGAGTCAAGCACAGATAATATTTCTGCTTTTTGAGAAATCATTGGTTTGCTTTTGAAGCTCTAATGAAAATACCCTTCCCTAATACAGTTAGTAGAAGTAGTGTTGTTATGCGGCCCCATGTAAGCTGAAGGGGGTGTTTGAAGGGTGAGTGTCAACACTCTACCTGAATAGAGACAAACATACCACAGGGTACAAGAGGGGGACTTGGACATACCCACTGCTCTACTCTAGAGTGACTTAGACTTAACATGGCCTGCTTTTTGGTGGCTTAGGAGGATCTAGACAGGTACACTTGAAAAGTTGGCAAAACTGTAAGCAAGTGATTTGACAATTTGTGAATTGGGCAGTTCATCCATGCGGCAACTTAAAGTTATTGCAACTATGTAGGGGAATCCCTAGGTTCAATGACTTGTTGAGCAAAAATAGTCATCTTTGAATTATCCAAAACAAAATTTAGAAGATATTTACATACCATCACAGGGAGGCTAAAGGTTATTTTCAAAAATCGAAAGGTGTCATGTGGAGAGCCCATCAAGCCCCTTATTCCCTAAGCAGGTTATGACAACACGGCAGTTTGCTGTGTAGGGTGTTGTAAGGCTATCACGCACTTCAAAAGTAACGGCATCGGTTAGATAGTGACCAATTGGGAATTAAGACTTGTGCTGTAAGAGCATGTTAATCTCAAATAAGCTTAGTCCTACCGTAAAACCCATACTGCAGCTTAAAATGGACGTAATCCTGGAATATAGATATGGCCTTGGCGACCTGTAGAGCTGGGACGCACCTGAAATTAGAGGTTTTATCCTGTACGAAAAGTGGTAACATCAGAACCCCTGTCCCTGCACTTTAAAGGAAAGCTTGCACATAAATTCACAAAGTGCTATTTTTTGTGACATTAACTTGATTTAATTAATCTAAAAATATGTTTAAAGCGAAAACTCTAAAATGTTGAGATCTTAGGGAATTATTCAGGAAAGGAATTTAATTTAGGGAATTCCCTAAATGCTGGGCTGCTTAGCACTCCCCTTGCTATGTCACAGCCATGGGAATTCCTTCTAAAGTTGTTTTTGGATTCCCTGATTAGTAAATGGTTGTAGATGAATATATATTTTAATTCATTATGAGTTGCTTTAGGCCAAATATATATACTATTGGTTAGACAGTATAACTTTTATTATAAATTCTACAGGGATGGGGAAAACCTTCTAAGGGCAGATTGGATTCCCCAAGAACTCCCCTTACCCATAATTGTGTGTAAACTAAATATTTTCCTTCCATTTTGGTTACATTGATAGTGCAAGGTGTGAATAACCTGCTAGATTCAATTCATTGAAAAGTAATCATCCTGCAGTTATGTGCAAGGTTTCCTTTAAGGTCTTAGAAATCCAGGGCACCCTACAATTATGTGCACAATTTGGCTGTCGGGCGGATACTTTTGGGGGAGATATGTACGTCGTAGTATGTGCATGTTTGTCAACAGCCTAAGTGCCATTATATATAGGGGGGTGAGCAGTGTTCGAAATTAAGGATCTATTTTATGCGCACACTGGGTGCATAGAGGTATAAAATCATGCACCCAGCACACCACTACATTGAAGGTATTTATTCTCTTGAAATATCATGCACATGCCGGCAGCATGCCTCCCCAAAAGTGTGCACCATGAAGTCAAATTGTGCACACCAGGTGCAGGATGCTATTTCTAACCCTGGGTGTGTTATATAGAGTGCGTGATTTTAAGTCCCTGTGCCCCCGGTAGGTGCAAAATAGTTATAAGTCCTTAATTTTGAAAGCCGACACTGGTCCCCCCAGCCTTGGGTGAGACAGTTGCACAAGTCGGGTGTATATAATATATTATGTTAAGACAATTTTTGCAGTAATTGATAACTATGCAAATACACTAAAGAACTGCCCATGAATAAATTGACACAGAATATGAGTTGAGTGACAAATAGCTGCTGCCAGTTAGGGCTTCTGAGATATCCACCCCCAATGAAGCAGCATCAATACGGAGACCTTGGCCCTGATCAGATCAAATTAGTACTCAGTCTCTGAGGCTCAGAGAGGCCCAGGTCACTTCCCACCAGTGTGCCCGGTAAAAACAGCCCCACCGCCGCCGGGGTTAAATCACATAGAGCACGACTGGGGCCGTGTTACATTGAAAAAAGAAACTGCGGTGTCAAAATCATACGGCGTACGCTCTCTACTTATAATTATGTATCAACGGAAGTAATATTCTGCTTTTGAAAGTAGGTTTTGCGCATTTCGTTGTATATTTTCAATTTGTATTTTTATATTTTGAACATTTAAATGATATTTTGTAAATGCCGTCCCCGATAATTGATTTTCGGGACCTTCTATTACATTAATGCGATATATCAATTCAGTGAAAGGTGATGTAGGGATGATCCGAATATACTAGGTAAGGGTGTAAATGGAAGGCCTCTTCCGAGTGCGATAAGAAAACATTCGCTTTCCTTGCATGTCTGTAGATTGTGGTTTATCTACAATTGCTTGGAGCAAATCCTCCCCAGATCCTTTTTTCTTTAAATTAGGCGTATATATGAATTATGTCAGAAAGGTCTTATATAATGTCGTTCATAGACCTCCGATCCTTTCATATCCCAGCCCGCCCTGAAGTAAATATGAAACAAATTAAACAGAAAAAGTGCATCGAACCGAAGATGAATGAGAAACTTTTCAGGCATGACTTAGCCTTTAAAACAGTGCACCCTGGAGCCTGTCCACACACCCTGGTGATATAGGTTATCTATACTATCAGAAATATGTGCATTTGCCAGGTGCACACTTTAAAAATATGTGCACCTGATGTCAAAATCATGCGCTTCGGGTGTAGGAAGCACCTTTCATTTCGGACACTGCATGTCGTGTATTATGGCTGCGTGTATTGAGGGCGCAGTTACGTTCATGAATTTAAAAACGGGGTGAAAAAGGAAACACCTGCATAAATCCTGAGTCAAAACCGTCCCTCACGCTCAGTCAGGACGTTATATATTCCAATCACGCGAGGGTCATGGTGTGCTGGGAAAGTTGTAACACCTCTCGCACTTGTCAGAGTTAATAAGAAAAACTACTTTTTTTTACCTGATGATATTCCTATATATTTTCGCTCCGTGCCGTCTTTCACATGCCTGTATGTGTGTGGAGAGGGTATTATATTTGTTTACCAGGCGTCATTCAAATGACCTTAATCTTTATAGCTTCTGAATGGAGATTTCAAAACCTCAACTTACCCATGGCAATAGCACTTTCGCAGGCTGATGATTTATTCGGTTTTAAGAAGGTGAAATGATGAAAACTCTAGTTGAGTTGAGTTGTGCAGTGTGGCTGCGGCTTTATGCATGGGTGGTCGCTAGTGAGTGAGTGAGTAATGGATGCTTTATGCTGTTTAAACAACTAAGGTCACTTTCACGGCGAAAACAGGTTCGAACAAATTCTGTATTTAGTGATTGTATCCATGAGATGAAGGCAAACAGCAGGGGACCAAAACCTGGCAATCATTTTTGCTGTACCTCATCCTTTGACGAACCCAGACACCAACCGGGAATCAAACCTGAAGAACCACTTGGTCAGTGCTGGGTCCCCCCTATCGTTGCCTTATACCATAAACAGAAGCTACTGGCTGTCCATTCTACCCTGGATCCCCCCCCCCTCCCTGGGTGGTCGATAGTGTGACGGGGGTAGATACACATTGACATGTGAGTAATGTTTACACTGTGAACACTGTAAATATCCATGTTAATATATACATTCTGGACATATACATTGGGTTATTGAACTTAATGTACCACTTGTCTATCAAATTAGTCACCGATATCAGAGATGCATTCTCAGCATACATTTTCAGCATACAAATTGAAGGTGCACCTTGCACCTGGTGTGCAAGATTCTGCAGCGGGGTGCATATTTTTAAATGTGTGTAAAGTAAACCAGATGGTGCAGGGTTTAGCACTCTTTAAGATAAGTTAGTATATGACTTCACGGTTGCCGTCAGAGGAGTAAGCATCATACGTATTCAACATAAGTTAGTATATGAATGTTCACACAGAAATTTTAGTTTAGGTTTAGACCTACACCTGGTGAATACATAAATTAAAACCTTAATTTCCGATACTAACCGGAGATGCATTGTCCGAGCCTCGATGATTTTGCCCTCAGTGGAAATGTTTTTGGAGTTATGCGCCTGCATGTGCAAAGTCTTTTAAAGTACCAACCGCTTCATATAACAGGTGATGAATTATCTTTTTGGTGGGCGCATTTCTTTGTACTGGATGAATGCATGGACGAAATCGGCTGAATTTATTACTTTAATATACTGTGCAGGCCAATTATTCATGATATTACCTTATTCTAGTGCATATTAGTGATTTTCTTTTGCAGTTGTACCAAATGTATTTAATGAGAACACCAATTGTGTGAATGATTATGAATGGACACACATGCAATATGGTCAAACTTTTAAGTTACACCATTACACAGTTCATTAAATCATCTGAAATATATATTGATTTAAGTAGCATGCCTGAAAGAAAGTACTTTTACGGTATTTTAACAGCACAATTGTGTAATAGCATAATTGTTAAAGAAAACAATTATGTATGAGAATGTGGTGATTGTACACAAGTGTAAGTCAATAAATGTTTTTACTGCCTATTAGTATATTTTGTCATTGATGTATTAACTAACCCTTGTGTCCTTGTGCATTTTCCTCCTTTGCTCACGGTGATCTTAATAGAATGATTTCAAGACAATAATGAACCACATTGCCGTTTTGCATCCGTAGTTGTTGCTTCCTTTAGCCTTTAGGGTTTGTAACTCCAGTATATATGCGTGTGTTTCAATTTTTCTTTTGTCGTATTTTGGGGGGCATTCTTTTTCTGTCGGGTGCACTCTCGGAAAATTACACGACCGTACACTGTTAAAATGGTGTTTAGAATTTAAATGTGTTAAGGGCATAAACATGTTTACAATCTAAATACACTTAACCATATCTGTTTAAAACCTAAACACTTGTAACTTCTAAACATGTGTGGGTTATCTATGTTTATAATCTAAACGCATAACATTAGTTGTGTTTAAAAGCTAAACACTTGTAACCTCTAACCATGTTTTGAATGGGATATGTTTAGAATCTAAACACATAATATCAATTGTATACAATGGAAAAGAAAAATGGACACTTTGGGATTAGAACCCACATTCTTTACATTCAAGGTAGAAGCGTAACCAACTGAGCAAACTTGGACTGCATGCTGTGCACACTGGCATAGTCAGCACCAATGAGTAGGATCAGTACTACTATACAGGTATTCAACATCATGTTGGTGTGACAGAGAATAGTTCAGTACTCTCATACCCCTACGTATTCAGTTAAGTAGCAAAGCTGGGCTGTGTCTACCTACAGGCCTCCATAGCTCAGTGGTAGAGCATAGGCTTCATATGTGAGGGGCCCCGGGTTCAAATCTCGGCTACTGAAGTTATCAAAATACTAATATGAAGTAGTTGTGCTATTAGTGGTTTGCCACATACCCTCCATATTTTTGGCCATGATTAGTAAAATAGTGTTTTTCATACACTTAGGAATTTGGAACTTCGTGATTAAAAATGTTAGATTTTTAAGTTTTTGTAGCGTCATTAAGATAATCACTTCATTGGCCTGCTATTCTAGGTACAGTCAACCAACCAGAACACCCCTAAAACATTTACAAAATGTTTTAAAACACCTTTTTAGTAGGATTAACATGTAGACACCTTTTTAGTACAAGAACTTTATCAGCTATACTCCTAAAGGTTTTACCTCCAACAATCAAACAATCCATGCAAGGCTAAACCAAGAAGGAAGGACAGATGTGGTTATTGGCTCAATGATCCTGTAGTGTGATTACAGAAAAAATAAATCTTTCAATGCTGTTAACATTACATCTGGTGTAAACTGAATGGCAAAGTACCATAGCAGTGTTTTACATGTAAGATCTACGTTGTATTTTTACACACTACGGTATATTATTGTTAAATTTAAAATGGTTTTCATCCTTAAGAATGAAAGTACACTGTACATATTACGGTATATTACTGTTTAACTTAACACCTAACCCTAAACATCTTGAAGACCTAAATGCTTCATAGATAAACACCTAAACATCATAGTTTTCTAAACACTTAGCAGCTAAACATAAAAAAATCATAAGCGTTTTGATTCTGAACACCTTGAGGACCTAAACACTTCATGGTTAAACAGCTAAACATCACATATTTCTAAACACTTAACCCTAAACACCGATAATTCTAAACATGTTTAGGGAAATAAAGTGTTCCAAAACTGGATGCACCGAAGTGTTTAGGAAAATGTTTAGGTTCTAAACACTTGTTTTAACAGTGTAGGCCTACGCGGATAGATCTTTGTCGGCCGGCATTCCGTACACGTTCTGGACTCGTTTAGGAACTGTCAAATAATGATGTACGCATTAGGTATTCTAACGGTGTTTAAAAGGGGACTGCTTATCTACTAATAACTTGAAGTTGTGAAAAGAAACAAACTGTAATCAAAATTCTAAAAACAAAAGAATGAATTTCGTGCTAATTAGTCATAATAATTATAGAGCATGGAACTGCTGTTGGAAAGCTTGGTTCGGTGACAAGATTACTTTCCTTGACTCTTTTGGGGCTTGTACCAATGGCTATATACTTTAAGGGTGTAGGCTTGGTCTAACATTATTAACACTTCTGACTCCTGTATCTATCGAACTTTGTCTCAACTAAGTAGCTGTCGCAATGTGCTGTGAATGTCCTTATGTGAGAAGAAACGTTAGGTCAGAAATCGAATGGAAAGTAATGATAAAATAGAAAATAAAAGGAGTACATGTGAATCCAAAACAGTAAGAAAGTATACTCGTGTCTACTCATGTTTAAGAGTGTCAAACGTTTGCCCACCTTATACCTTTATTTGAAAATAAGAACAATTTAGATAAATGAATAAAAAAAACTATATTGCAATTGAAAAGAGAAGTTAAAACATATACATCAGATTTATATATCAGATTTGAAGAGAAGCATGTTCTATCAAGGGGGAAAAAAAGGGGGGGGGGGGGAGAAAAACTCACATAATTAAGGAATACCCAGATGGCGTACTTGATTATTGACAGTTCCGTCCGTTTTGTAGTTGCTGGGTTTGGCGCGTACCACTGAGATCTACGCGGCGTTGGGTCAGACTGGGAGCCGGTTCACGCTGTTCGCCCCCAGTAACCGCGCCCTGGACCAGCTGAGTCCCGCCCTCAGCAGGGAGCTGACGGGGACATCCTCCGCCGCCAAGGACAGGAAGGAGCACCTCCTCTCCTACCACGTCGGTACGTCACACACTACTATTCGTTTTCTCCTATTTGATTTGATGTAAGATTGGGATATGTTACTTCTACCACGTCGGCCAGTCACTAACTACTACTCGATTTTAGCAAATTTGATTTGATGTAAGATGCCAAGCCTGTGTTTGATTATTACAAACCAAATAATGAAGAAGCCAAGCAAAACATATTCTGTCGTGGTGCCAGACTATGGAATGATTTGTCCCATGGAAAAAAAGTGAATATCAGTGATTGTAAAATGTTTGTAAATAATAACATAGAAACCTTAGGTGAACAAATTGGGTTTAATTCAGATGAATGATATACACAGGACAAGATTTAGTTGCAATTTGTAAAAAGAAAATCAGAGATGGATAACTCACGCTATTGGAAAGCGGAATAATAACAGTAACTGACCCTGCACTTATTTCCACTGGGTACCAAACTCAGTCTGTATAGTTAAATGTATTGTTTCTATGTACAGTGTTGGCAGTGGACGACCCTCCCTACTCCCTTCAGAGACTACAGAACGGCCGGGTGGAGACGGCCGCCCCGAACGCCCCCAAGCTCTTCTTCAGGACCTACGATGTCGGCCCTGATAGGGTAAGGACCACCGACACTTTGTTATAGCCGAGTTTGGGAGTCCCGATATGGGCGCCGCCATCTTGGTCTTTTTCCATCCTATGACCCGGTATCTGGGATTTTCAAAAGGGGGAGTCAGCATAAAGGCTATGTACTAAAGCTGCATACAGCTCGGTACACATGCGGCATCTTTTTGTATTTTGGGGGTCCACCAAAAGGTGGGGGGGTCAGGACCCCCCGGACCCCCCTCCCCCTCCCGGGTCCGCCCTAGAGGTAGTACCCTGCCCCATTTTGAACCTACATTAATGTCTCCACCTTCTTGGGAATGGTACATATAATACTCTACATTTGCAAAACTGTTAAGTTATCACCGTAGAACCTTTTTGGAAATTGGGAAATGCAGATTTTTTTTATTATTTCCTAAAGCCATAGCTAACTCAAAGAAAAACTTTTATCTCTATGGAGCTCCTAATTAGGATGTATACTTTTTTGAGATCATCCAATGATTTGCTAGCAATACCCTGAGTATATTGTAACACAAAAAATTGAACTATCATCTTATAATACGTACTTACTTTCAGAGAGTGTACATAAACGGAGCGCGCATACAGCAGGGAGACATACAGGCCTCAAACGGCATCGTCCACATCATCGACGCAGTTCTGCACCCAATTGCCCAGAAAAAGAACGCTTATGCTCTAATAGAAGACTCCAAACAGGAGACGAACCTTGACAAAAGTGCCAAGTAAGACCTATTTGACATGTTAAGATCATTGCTTTAGGTATTCTTATGATTTTGGTAAAATATGTAGCATTGAAGATTAGGTTATGTGTATGTCATTACTAATTTGCTTTGTGGTTCAAAGTTAGGAGTTTTAATAGATGATCTTATCAAATTGATGTTGGATTTTACTCAAATTTCAAACATTATTTTTTGAACCTAGATATTGTTGAGTTTGGAAATTCCATCTTGAAATATTTTTTCATGGATAGGCCTGAAGCAGCTGGTAGAATACATATTGTTTTGGCATCTAATTAAGGTATTCATCCTTGAACTATTCAGAAAAGGCTAGAACTTTTATAGGAATTATCATAACTCAAAAAACTTGAAGTTTAGATCCATGGTGTATCATCTGTAAAGTTAAATATATTTTTCTCTAGGTAAAAATATTATCAATTGTGTTTTTCTATGTAGACCCTTGAACAAGATGCAAGATTTAGTAAAATCAGTGAAACAGGTATGTCTTGCTGTAGTTATTCTCCGTTTTCGATGAGTGGATAATGTCGATAGTCCGATATATCGGAGTCTTAACTTGGCCCAAGTCCCATAGGAATCAGTGTTAAAAATTTGGGGGGGACACTGTGCTATTTCTGGAGTAAAGAATCTGCTTGGAGATTGAAGCTGTCCTCATAGAAAATGCCTTGAGAGTGTAGTAATTAGCATAAATAAGTCTGTGTCTGGAGATTGACGAGATGATGTCATAATGATATTCTAAAAATAGAACGAAAGTAGGTTGGGAATACTCCTTTCCCCCACTGGGGACGGCCATATTGAAAATCTGCTGGTTCCTCGGTCTCTCGCTAGGGGGATATGGTCCATCAGAGAGTGTAGGTTTTAACATAGGATCTCTATGGGAATCGAAAATTGTTCATTCTCCGTTTTCGATGAGTGGATAACGTCAATAGTCCAATATATCGGCGTCTTAACTTGGCCCAACTCCCATAGAAGTCAGTGTTAAAAATTGGGGGGGGACACTGTGCTATTTCTGATGTAAAGAATCTGCTTGGAGATTGAGACTGTCGTCATAGAAAATGCCTTGAGAATGTAGAAATTAGCATAAATAAGTCTGTATCTGGAGATTGACGAGATGATGTCATAATAATATTCTAAAAATAGAATGAAAGTAGGTCGGGAATGCCCCCATCACCCACTGGAGGTGGCCATATTGAATAAATTTGCATATTACCAATACAATCTCCTCACACAAATGAGCTCAGACTTTTCATCCATGGTGTATGGGGGTAAGGGGGTCAAGAAGGTGAAGGGGTAAAGGGGTAAAGGGGTTGTCATGGGGATGTCATGGGGATGTCATGGGGATGTCATGGGGATGTCATGGGGATGTCATGGGGATGTCATGGAGATGTCATGGGGATGTCATGGGGATGTCATGGGGATGTCATCTGGATGTCATGGGGATGTCATGGGGATGTCATTGGGATGTCATTGGGATGTCATTGGGATGTCATTGGGATGTCATCGGGATGTCATCTGACGTCATGCCGATGCTTTTCTATATCCAAAATATAGTTCTTTCAACAAAATCTAATAACCGAAGCTCTTCGGTTTCTCAAACCGATCGTCAATGCTATCCATCAATCACCTCGATCCAGTTCTCTGTAACTGTCCAGTCAATAACCTTGATACTCCGATAAATCTCGCTCTCTCTCTCTGTCTCTGTCTCTGTCTCTCTGTACCTGTCTCTATGTCTTTCTCTGTCTCTCTCTGTCTCCCTCCCTCCCTTCCCTCCCCCCTCTCTCTCCCTCTCAGCTATTTAACAAAGTGGATAAGACGGAGCTTTTAGGTTCTTTAGAACCTAACATACTTGATCTTGTCTATTCATTTTCTTTGCTTATGTATCTAATTTAAGTGTAACATATCCTCCCTCTAATAATTGCAAGATTTTACCAAACTTATTATATGAAATAAATTAATATCATAATTTCCCTGTATTATGATTATAGCATTGTACAAAGTTTATGGTAATAAGTCATAAAAGCACTTCTGCTACTCCTAGTGGTCAACTAGTCAACTAATGTAATTAGGTCAGATGCCAAAGTTTAGGTGGGGAAGTGAGTACATCCCTGCTGTTTGGGATATGCAGTGTAAAGACTTGTAACTGCTAAGTAGTAACCAAACCATAG
Organism: Lepidonotus clava; assembly: GCA_936440205.1. NCBI lineage: Eukaryota > Metazoa > Annelida > Polychaeta > Phyllodocida > Polynoidae > Lepidonotus > Lepidonotus clava. Next base: position 3,431,404 of record OW387134.1, read on the forward strand.
AAAATTCCTACCTTCAATGTCTTCATCTATTCCTTCAAAAAAAAACAAGACAATACCAACATTAGTCTGCCAATCCTCATTCTTTCCTTTTCTCCCCCGTGAGAGTACCGGGGTGAAGGTTCTGCTTCTGAGAAGAATATAGGCCCCCAGTAGCCCCTGCTGATCGTATTTAGGTGATGATAGGGGGACCCAACACTGACCAAGTGGTTCTTTGGGTTCAATTCCCTGTTGGTGTTGGGTTCACTAAGGGATGACACACAGCAAAAATAATTTCCAGGTTTGTTCCCCTGCTGTTTGCCCGCCCTGTCACCTTCATCTCATAGATACAATCACCAATGACAGAATTCGTCCTAACTTGTTTTCACCATGAAAATGACCCTGGCTCTTGGTACATTGTAAAACATCCATCGCTCATGCACTCACTCATTCTTCCCTCTTGTGTAGGACCTTCGCAAAGCTGCTTTCCACAGTGAGGTATGATGCAGGGTCACCTTTCGGCAAACTCAACTCGGACAGTAACTATGTCACAGTTTTTGTACCAACTGATAAATCTATCGCAAAGGTCCTTACTACACAGAGATTGGAGGAGCTGAGAGCAGATAAAGATGCAACACTTAAGGTCAGTAATAGGCAATTTTAGACTCAATTTTATTCTATATAAAGAAACCTTTTTTCCCCATTTCTTAGTTCAATTTCGGTGACACATAGCATGTTTGAAAAAGAGTTCTTTCAAAATCCAAGAATTCTTTGTATAGCCCCTTGATGAAGAACTGTTGCTAGTCACTTGTATATGATCTATGTTCTTTGATATTATTAGATGATATAGAGCTTTCATGATTGAATATTCCTGAATTTGTAATGTATGCTAGAAAAAAGTTAAAGGATTATTGATGATGTCTTTTATAATACAAAATGAACTCAGATTAGATTTCATTTTAAAATAACGATTGGATTAAGCCTTGTTAAACATATGACATATATGGAAACTTTGCAAAGGACATGAGAAAAGACTATCTTGAAAATGGAAATGGCTGGATTTGGTGGCTGGGGCTAAAGGGTCATCTTTCAATACAAGAAATTGTTATACTTCTTCCAGTTGTTAAAGCGCCACATCATTGTTCATCCATCAACACCTGGCAATACCAATGAGGGCGTTCAAGCTGTGTGGCATGCATCGCTTCTGAACGATGCGATAGAGAACTCTGTTTTCACCAGGAGACCTGCTTCCATTGATGCCATGGAAGGAAAAATAAAGCCAATCCGCATTGGCAACACATGTAAGTTATAATTCAGGACTTGGCAAATTGTTTTGAAACAAATTAACAATCCTGTCTTGTCATTTTGAGATATTCCTAGTACAGACTGTGACATGGGAGTTTGAAATCTCATACTTCAACTTGGATACACTTCTGTTTTGCTGTTTGTGCTAAATTTCCATAGTATATCTCCTTGACCCAAACCAAAATTCAGTTAAAAATGCAGTTTTCTTTTTGTCAAAATTATTCAAAATACAATAACTTTTTTTTAAATTTTTTTTTTATTAATTAACCACTTTCACATACATGTGCTCTTCCAAGTAGGTGTAGAACAATCTTGAAATATCCATATGGAATATAACTTATGTACATAATTGCAGTATAAAATAGAATGATTGACATTTAATCTAATATAACTTAACAGCTAAATTGTAGAGTAGTTGCAATAATAAACATAAGCAGGCTGGTATACAAATAACCCAAAATAGGTATTTGTGCAATCGACATCAGTGGCTTTCCCGCGTTCAGTACAGCCATAGCAACATGTTATTTCAACTCAAGAAGCGTTTTATTGACTCCACGATATAAAATTTTGACACTTTTCCGGAAGCTATCTAAGGACTCTGATTTTTAAATTTCTGCAGGTAATAGATCCCATAATATTGCTCCTCTCCATAAAGGCGAGTGTTTGTAGGTCTCAGTTCTAGGAATCTTCAGTTTAAAGACAATTTTCATGTCTCTACGAGTTCGGACATTTTTAGGAATATCAATATACATCGGACTCTGGCTTCGCTTGAACATGAGTTGTAGTAACATGAGCTCACCTCTTTTACACATATAGTCAATTTTACATTCGGCATGCAACATGTCAGTGCTGATATCAACTGCATGGCAGATATTCAAACATCTACGAAGAGCATGATTCTTTTCACAAAGATCTTCATTCAAGTAACAGATGGTGCACCTAGTACATACATTATCTTCTTCTGAAAGAAGGTTTTGTATTGAAGGCTTCTTCTCTTGTGAAAGGAGTAGATTACTCATCCCATACTCTAGGTTACATGGATGTTGACAAATCCTTGTAATAGTCACCAAGAGAGGGCCACCTAGTGTGTCAAAGACACACTTCTCTTAGTGGGTCTTTTCAAAGAAGGAATTTTCACCCTCTCCATAAACAGATGACACAGAGAAATAAATCTATGCTTCTATTAGCAAGGTAATCTGTTGTGACAAATCCTTTAAAGAGAAAGAGAAAAGGTGTGGATAAGGTGGATATTTTCACATGTCACAGATTATTTAATTTTTCACTACCATTCTGTTTGCTCTCATTAATCAAAGAGTGTGATGTGCAAAGATCTACACCACTTGAGAATTATAATTTTCAGAATAGGTAGATATTTTTTGGTATGTGGCACATCCAATAATGATTATTAGACATACATTATTCTTTCAATTATCTAAAGTTGATAATGATATTATTCAAATTAATCAACTGATTCAATTCATGACAATTTTTATTCAGTATATGTCACCAATGAGTGTGGTATGGTGAAGGTTATGGATCTTCCAATGAAGATTACGCCAAGCGAGGAGGAAGAGGAGGAGGAGGTGATGCAGCGATTCCCCACTCTCAACACAGGGCTGAACAGTCGGTTCAATGTCATGGCAAACGTCACGGTCAATAACGGAGTGGTCCATTTTGTCGATGGAGTTCTCGGCTACATTTACAACGATGCCATTGAGATGATTCAGGAGGATGAAGATATTAGGTAATTATTGTGAAGAATCCTCAATTCTATCTGAAAGGACTTGTAGATAACCTTTAATGAAATATATAAAGAAAATAGAAACTTGAGTTATTGCACATAACTCCTTTTTGGCACCCTCTTTGCGAGTGTCTAATCACATGAGGTATTTTGCCTGGTCTTATGTGTCAAAAGAGATCGGTTTGACTGCTTTACCCAAGCACTTTAAGAAACAATAGGAATTCCAATTTAACCTTTTCCATGATTCCTTAAAGCAATGCTTTATCAGTGATATCCTTTACAAAATATGTAACTAGAACCTTTCCAATGCTCTGATTTTGGTTCTGTCACAAATGTTTATCTCTAAAATAAATTCACCATAAACTCAAATAATCATGGAAATCCATTCCTTGAGCCTATTTCTGACCCGTGTTACAATCTAAACTGTGAAATATAGTAAAAAATAATTGAAAACAGGTTGTCCTTGCTTATCTCAATTAATGTGGATCCAGAAAAAATAAGGTTTGTTTGCAAACAAACAGAAATATTACCATCTCTTGTGGAATTCTACTTCACATTGAGCTTGGTTTCACAGCTAATACTTTACCGCTGACCTTAACTAGAGACTCATCCAACATATTTCTATACTTATCTGAGTTTTTGTCAATTATATTGGTTTTGGCTCCCTTTAAAGAGAGAAAATTACAGCTTTAAGAAGCTCTCTATTTGGTAATTATGAATAATTTTTTTTTTCTTGCGATCAAGAAAGCCCAATTCTGATATCATTTCTATTACATGTCATTTCAGTAAATTCAAGGACACTTTGATGATGTCAACTTCATTTGTTGATCGATTGACAGTCAACGGGGATAATATAGTTCCAGAAAATCGGAAGGTGACAATCTTTGCCCCTCTAGACAGTGCATTTCAGGACCTGGAAAATGCTAATAATATTGACCTGTCTCAAGATGAGGAGCTGAGAGAAAAGGTGGGTAGATAAAATGAAGAGAATAAATTTTTTCCTGTTTGTCTGTCAATCCAAAAGTTTCTTAAGCCCTATATCCACTGGACTGAATCAGCACACAGATTGGTTGGTTTTACTCAAACATATGGTTGTTTTTATCCACTGAATCAGGTCAAACATATATATATATATATATATATATATATATATATATATATATTTCAGTACTGCTTGCTAACAGGCAATCAATGACAAGGGGCTTTTTTCCCCATCCAAGTTCTATCTTTAATCTTCCTTGAGTTCAATGTCAGTGGGTCAGGTGCAGTTTGGTTCAACTAGTATTTCTATGAGTGGTTTGAACCTTTTTGGATAAGCTGAGTGAAATCTGAATTAATCATGTTTCAGTGGCTCATGTCTGAAACTGTTGGAAAATATATCAAATTTATACACTGGTGAAATTGACTATACACACTCAGTGTTTGAAATTAACTTTATAAATCATGCACGTGCCAGGTGCAAGTATCTCATTACTATGTCTTTAGGAAATGGTCCTGGCACCCTCCTATGTTTGAGCCTATTCAATATTTGAAAATCATGTACATTTTCCAGCTGCACTCTTTTCACAATACTTATATACTATTTACCTCTCGTCGAAATTTAATATTTGGTTTTTGCTCCCCCTTACAAGGTACTAAACATGCACATGATGGCCCGTGTGGTGAACCTGGCGGATATCACTAACGACACAAGGATTGAAACACAAGAAAGTGGCGTCTATGCTCAATTCTACGCTGACAGTACGGGTAGGTACACCTGACATTCAAAATTGTGCCAACCATACAAATATCCTAGCAACCAGAAAATTTAAAAGGTACAGAAAAATTACCATTGAAACTTTTTTGGTAGTCCTGGTGGCAAAATTTGAACCAATCTTGTATATCCCAGTGTAGGTATAGCTTCAGGTAAGTGAAAACTGGCCAATCTGTGTCTGGCTCCCTGCGAAAGAGCCCTATTCAACCGTTGAACTGTGATTATTGTTATCTATAAAATGACTCAAAGTTTATTTCCGGTCTTTGAGGAGGGTATTATGAAGCAAGATACTCACTGGTGATACAAAACTATCCTGCAGTCACCCAGGCAAGGGTTAATGTGCATGATTGTGCTTTTCACCTAGTCAAATTTTACTCTAAATTCAAAACTTATAATAATTATTAATTCTTATTAAACAAAATCAGATTATTTTGTCCTCCATGTACAAAGGCACCAGTCTAACTGATGGCTCTTGTAATAACTATATTTCTATAAATTTCCTAATTTTAGGTACATATGTGGAAGTTGATCGTGTGCGAGCGCGCATTGTCAGGGCTGATGTCTGTGTAAAGAACGGGATCATTCACTACATTGATAACCTGCTCGGAGTACCCTACAGGACTCTGCTGGATGAAATAGTCAACTTAGACCAACTAAGGTAAGTACATACTGAGGCTAAAATGGTGGCTGGATTAAGGATTTACAAAAAGTATATAAGCTGAGTATACTGAAATGTTGGGCATTTTATCTCTCTTTGTCTGGTTTAGGTGTCCACAAAAGACGGGGGGTGGTCATAGCCCTAAAGTCCTGTCTGGTTCTGCCCTATAATGTTTATTTTCCATTTGTTATGAGAAGGAAAGGTTTTGTGTCTCTGTTCAAGCTTTATATTATTACCATATTACAAAGGTAATGCTGAAGTATGGGGGTTTCCTTTATCATTAGGAGAGTAATTAAGCATTATTTTTCAACTCATCATTCCGTTATATGAGCCAGTCCAAGTCACAGTCCCCTTATCATTAAGTGGCCGATCACCTTGAGATGTAGTTCATCATCTAGAGCAGACACAAGCACTCACATGGGTAGAAGTGTATTGATAGGCTCTATGTACCACTCCTTGTTTTCAGTATTTTCAACAGCTTTTTGATATTTTTATAAAAGTTAGTAGAATCTTTTGGGTCATCTTTGGGTGGCTGTATGACCCATTGGGATCATACAAACCGCGGGCTTCGCTCTCGGGCATTGATAAGCTCCTCTGTGTCATACAGCCACCCTTGGACATCCTGTGCGCTATTTTTTATATTCATATTCATGTGCTTATTAGAAAATTCTAGCTTCGTCACATTTATCTTGCTCTCTTGTAAAGTTACTTTTTGTTACATGTACAGGGCCCTGGACGAAGCCATTCAGTCAGCCCCGCGATTCATCGAAGGAAACAGAAATGGTCTTAGGACATTAAAAGACATCTTAGAAGACCCTCAAGAATCGAGAACTTTCTTTGCTCCCAACCAAGATGCGTTTCGACTAATGAGAACGAAACCAATTGGTCGCGATTACTTGGACAGCGACAATCAGGATAAACTCTATTATGTAAGTTCATGAATAGTTAGTTGTTACACTCACATTCAAACTTTTGCAAATTTGAGGCTATTAACATACATTTTGGTAGGTCTCTGATCAATAATTACAGAGTAAATTGCTAGAAATTTATAAAACAAGCTAGAATTCTACTAAAATGAAGTCTTGTGTAGTTTTATATTAAATTACTTTTTTGGTGACAATTTTTCATATTGTTGCTACGTTAACCATAATGTTGATAAAATTTCCCAAAAAAAGGAAATACTGCTAAGAAGAAAAAATGGGTTTACATGAAAACCAGGTATTGTGATAATTATTCTAAAGTAAGAAATTAATAATAGGATTTTCAAGCTATGTCATGAAAATAGCACCTATGTTCATGAGAACACAACTGAGAATATTTTGTTTATATCCTGATTTATCCAGTTCAAATCACTCAATACTTAACTGTTTTTGTCTTTGTCTATACCAGTTGTCAAAAATTCTTTTATGAATATAGCATGTTTGACCTTATCAATTTCAAAAACCCACAGTTCAGTTTCTTATACATGTTTCAAATATGTAAGAACTGTTTGTATATTTAGAAAGCTTGAAAAATCTTCTATAGTTATCTTCTCTGTCGATAAGCCCCAAAATTGCAGAGCGGGTCAGGGGATGGTTCTCCATAAATAGCATGTGAGGCAATATTATTGCTTCAATTCCTTTTGATGACAGTATTACTCTTCAGGATTTTTTAAATTCCATCACAAATGCTGCACTCAAAGGAGCAATGTCCTTCGGTTGAGACTTTAATTCACTAACCTGTACAGAGCCATCAGAATGCTGGTGGAATCTGCTACATTTGTGTAAAGTAATCTACATATGTAAGGCTTTATATCTGCTTAGACTGATGATAATGGTAAATACAATTTGAATAGTTAATATAAATATAACTCTTTTTGAACCCAAACTATGTCAAATTGAACTATAGACAATAGGATGATGCAAAAGTCTTCAACATCCAGTGTCCGAAATTAAGGGTGCACCCTACACCGAGGTGCATGTTTCTGAAGCCTGGTGCACAATTTGTGCATCCTGATGGTGCATGTTTTTTCAACGTTTTAAACATGTCATCATTGTAATGTACACACAGAAATGTTCCCGGGTGCACAATTATAAAAGCTGTGCACCCAGTGAGTGCACAAGATAAAAGCTTAATCAGACACTAATATCATATTGAATAATCCTATATCTCAAAAGGTTATTTCTTTGACCATGATTTTAGAATGTACCCATGGTAACAATGGATAATTACATTGCTTATCCTGCCTATTTTCCAGCTTATCTTGAGACATATGCCCCCAGGGGAGTTTTATGTCGAAGACACTGTTAGTGGAAAACAGGCGGTGCCCAACTCAGACAACCTTGTAGTTTTCAAAGAAGATGAAGGTATGTATGTCTATGGTTTTTCTTTTATTCTTTGAACTTTTTTTTTAACTCATCTGGTTTAAAAGCTTAATTTTGAAAGCTTCTATTTCCAACATATTATAAATCTCTCTGTCCAAGATTGATAAAAATATCAGTTTAGGCAGAGTTTTCTTGGTTTATGATTCGTCTTAAAATGTAGTGAATAAATAGGTTTGAACCAATAGGCACATAGCTAAATAATGAACAATATTTGTCCATCCTCAATGTCCTATTCTGCAGCAAAATGTTAAATTATACTTATCTCATAAGGACATTGTTCACAGGTTGACACAAAACTATGCACCCACATTTTTAAAATTAATTATTATTATCATTTCAACTGGGAAGGTATATTCTAGCCATATGTCATTTTTCGTTGTTTCCCTGCAATTGCATCTAGATGAGACTGTAATAGAATCTGAGTCACAATATTGATTCTGAATGGGGCAAATTAAAGATATATAATAAGTGAAATCAATTAAACAAACAGAGACTAAGACAACAGATTTTTAAACAAATATTTGAAAATACAAAATAATGAAAAGGGATTGACGCATACCATCCATTGGTAAATCAAACATTTATATTTATTTATTTTCAGACTATATCATTGAGTACAATGGCCCGTTCGGTACAGTGCAGGCAAGGATTGTGTGGCGTAATGTGCGGTTGACGAACGGAGTCCTGCACATCATCGACAACGTACTGTACGTGGACAACCAACAGGCCTTCAATACAGTCGGACACGCCTCTCACCTCTCTGCCTCATTCACCCTGCTGGCTGCCTGTGTCCTCAAGATGTTTTTGTAACTCATAGAGTAACTCAGAGTATCTTTTTGTAATGGAGGATTCGTGTTCTCTTGTAATCATGTATCAGACATTTTTGTATCTTTGCAGTGTTTGGAATTTTTCTTTGGGCGGATGCTTTTGATAGTTTGAACCTGGTGTGTGTGGAATAGATCCTCAGAAAAAGCTTTATAGCTGAAAATAAGCACTTTTCTGCTTTACCTCTGCTCCACTCCACCTCTAGAAGTAGACCCCTTTCTGCTTGTAGGCTGGGTGCCCATGGGAGGGAGTCTAACAGATTAAGTCCAGTTTTCCTGATTTTTGGGCCATTGATGATAAAACGGGAGCAATTAACGGGAGTTTCCATACAAATCTCATCTTCCGAGAAGATGTCTATATTTGCAGTATTAACAGAATTAACCTGGGGGTAAAAGATGATGGTTCTATCTTTAATGGACAATTAGAAGAAACAATTCTTTTGTAAGAAGGATGTCCCGTATACATTTTCTTAGACTGTTGATTTTTGAAATCACAGGTAAAACTTTATACTAGAATATAACACTATGGGTTCTTAATTTGGGAACTACTTTTTTAAACTCTAAACCGTTCTTTGATTAGGGTAATTATTGCCTAGTATTATCTTCATTCTGTCTCCCTATTTACGGATTTGCTGAATATATTGTGTTATCTTTCCCCACCACGTAATCAGGAGTGATTACAAACTTACCATTATATGGCTGTATACAGAATTTGTTATAAGTTGCTTACTGCTTGTAGTTATAACATGGAGCCAAGCTCGTTTGGGTAGATCTTTGTATTTGAATACTCGTACATTATGATTATGGTTATATATGTGTGTTAGGAACGCTTCAAGTGTACTCGTAGGAGCCTAGAATCTCAACGCCCATATTTGTTGTATCCCTTAAGATGTGTTCTGACTTTCTCATACACATTATTTTATCAGACGTTTGCGATGTGCTTAGGGTTTATCAACATGTCAATATCAGAAAAACTAATGGAAATTTTTATACAATCCTCTATTCAATCCGGTTATATAGTATATATAATCATTATTCAATTCATGAATACGCATTCTAGATGTCATTGAGAAGGGAATATAGTGCCCTTTCCAATACTATAAGGTATATATGGCTGGCCTTTGCTGCAACTGAAATATAACAAATGAAGTATTATAGGAAAACATACAGAGGTTGACAGTTCAACCCTGAATACGAGGTGGGTGTCAAAAAATTACTGCCCGAGGCCGTTAGGCTGAGGGCAGTAATTTTTCTGACATCCCACCGAGTATACAGGGTTGTACTGTCAACCGAGGTAAGTTTTCCTTATATTATATACCATATTTCGTAAGTTATAAGCAAAAGAGAAAGGAAATTACCAGTGGAGCAAAGTGGGCAGTATTCCAATGTATTGATTATGCACACACTTTGACTGGTGTCAAGCAGTTTTCCCTAATATTCATTATTTTCTCTTAAATTAGGATTCTATCACTATCTCCATTTAATTAGACAGCATTATTTTACCTGAAATTAAAAAAATAATCATGCAAATCCATTCAGAATTCACAAAATAAGGAGAAAAACATTTTACACAGTAAAGCAAGGTGGGCAGTATACACGAATACTGCCCACTGTGCCAATACACCAAAAATACTGAATGGCAGTGTCCAGTTAGTATTCATCATGTATTTTGGCATTGGTATATAATATGAGTCTAATCGCACACCCATATTTCAGGGAAATCACGGTTTTCAATGCTGGAGTACTTTAGCATTGTGTTTATTTTCTTTACATTTTTAATATCTAGATATTGGTCCAATATTTATAGAGAAGCTTAGGAAGAATTGTCCAATATTTATAGAGAAGCTTAGGAAGAATTACGAATTGGTTTTATCACCCGCACGGCTGACGAGTGGTGCATATACCGAGGTCGGGAGTTTAGGTCTGCGCTTGCGTGGTCCCTTGGCGCCACTAGCTGTCGGGGGACAAGCGCGACTTTTCAGCCTATCAGGACTGTCCCTTTGACAACATGGCCGCGCCCAGGGACAAACTCCCGTCAGCGGTATAGAGGGCGGTGTGTATTGACAGCCTGTATACGTTACTCCTTGTTTTCAGTAAATTCAATATCTTTTTAATATCAATTGGCTAAGGACAATATAGAACAACCTTTGGGGTTGTCTTTAGGTGGCCATATGACCCGTTGGAATAACCATCATCCAAACCTTTGACCCGCATATATGCCATTTTTCAAGAATGATAGAAATATTGTTCCGCTGAGGTTCAGCAGTCTTATTTTCTGGCAGAAGTTTAAATATCAGAGGAAGCTTATTTTTCCCTGTTTGACCAAGTATTTGAATAGAAGGGTATTTCAACTGCATTTAGGATTTTATTTTGCATTTAGTTTTATTGCATATTTTAATTGCAGATTTTAGTTTACATCGTGAGAATCCTTCTAGTTAAGTCTCAGGAATTACCCACTATGCCTTGTCTAAATTATAAATGTAACGTTGCATTAGTTAAATATATGGGGAGTGGCCCCTAAGAATAAAAACATGATACCATTTCAGACATATGTGAAAACAGCCATAATATATCTTACAAAAAGCAGTTTGAATTATTGCACAAAGTACCTCAATATTTCTTTAGACCACAGAGTTGGAGTTTTGTATTCAATAGATTAAAAGGAGTCATTGAACTGGAGCAAAACGGTTCATGATGCACTCAGGGCAAACTCTACGATTATCATATTTTCAAGGCAGCCTACCAGAACTTTATTTACGTTGCAACATTTGAGACATAATATTGCTTTCATAGTTTAAAGGACTAAGTATCCTAATGAGCTTAATGATGAATATGTGACTATATTAATGAGTGAAATAACTTTAGATAATTTTAGAAATAATTTTAGAAATTGATATTTGATCTGTCACAAAACAAGGTTTTCAGACCTATCTAGTGCATGTTTATTGTTATGGCGAAATTGTAGGAATGGCTTTTGCACACCCGATAACATACGTGACGGATTCTCAGGTGAGAAACAAATTTATATTTTGGCAACCCAATGAAATGAATGCTTGATAGAAAATTGTATCTAGTGAATCTCTAGATGTTGGTTTATATGTCCACTTGCAGCCTCTCTTCTATCCTGTTATGCTCTCTGTTACTTGTTGAATTGATATTGTATAAGTAGGAAGAAATAGGTGAGTATGTAGCAGTATAATGTAACCCAGCCAACGTGCGACATCACAGAATGTTGTGCAACCATATTCTTTTTAGTCAGTTTGTTACTCACTAAGACAGCACATAACAATTACATTATTGATGGTGAGGTTGAAACCTCACCAAATCAGAATGTTCTTAAACAATTATTTTTTGGTGAGGTTAGGACAATTATAAGAACATTCTGTTTAGAACAACATAACCAGAACAATATAATCACATCACAGTGCAACGTCCCAGCAGTACATTGCAACAATGTTATTGGGAGGGAGCTCTCAAAATAAAATAACAAGAACTGAACCAGAACATTGCCGCAACGTTATAATAACGTCACATTTTTGGCTGGGAATGCACCACATAGTTTACAGAGACGAATCAAAATGTGTCGGGACACGACCTACAGATGTACATCTAATATTCTTATACAAATACATGTTGTTGCTTAACTTGAAGTACTTGAGCCTGTCAGCGACGCAGTAGGGTAAAAATGTTATGTGTGTTTCAACCTCATGCTTAACAAATTATATTTTTGTGATATCACTTTCCATGACCATCTTGATGAAGAATATATCAGTTGATTACTTTGAACTTTTGTTATGGTGATATCATATTGGGAAAATAAATGTTCTCAAGTGTACAAACAGATCTTATACAAGGTTCATAGTCTGTCCCATTGATAGTTTATGATTTTGATGTTTGAAAAAAACCTTGTTAAAAATAAATCTTGCACATTGCATCCCAGATGTACAACTTTTCTATCAGACATGGGTAATTTAAGCCCTACTAAGCGATTCTACCAATGACCAGTGTCTGCACTATTCTGCAATTATCTAAAATTACCCAGCACAATTGCCGGGCAATCACAATAGCTGGGCAATTACCTATGGGTATGATGTGCGTTATATATTACGAGCGATGGGATTGGTGGGTCAATGGCTGGTAAAATGGCTGATAAATCATCAAACTTGCTGAATATTACAGTTGCCCAATGATGATAACAGTGATTCTCCCAGCAGCCCATCGCTTGTCCACGGTAAAATCGCCTAGTGAGTATGGCCCTTTAGAGCTGGTATGAAACTCAGGAATGCTCCTTTGGTTCTATTGCACCTTGTTTACAACTCCAACAGGTTTAAGGGAAGAAGTATACATTTTAACACTGTTCTACTAAGAACAAGTACTCTTTTGTGCAATGTATAGAAGTGTTCACATGTCCTACTAATCAGGGTGGCAGATGTATGTTTTGTGATCAGAGAGATGTCAGACATTATGTATATGACTTTATACTACCTTTCTAGCATGTTAACAAAATAAACAAAGATTAAAACTGGATATCTGGTGTTGTTCTCTGTTACCAACACTACTGATTGTTGTTTTATTATGATTAATTAATGATGTGCAAACATCTACCTGCTATTGGGGGTCTGGATTGGGGGTCTCAATGTCATGTGTCGAATTTAAAAAAAGGCCAATGTCGCGTTTGTCTGTCATTTATTTATTCTAACGTTGCATGTTGAATTTAAGAAATGGCTATGTCGCACGTTGATATGATTTTTGCCCTGCCTGCTGTGTCGTTAGGTCGTGTCGCATGTCAAATTTAAGAAATGGCTCTGTTGCCATGTTGATTTTAGTTGTCACACCTAAGTTTAGGTATGGCATATCCTCCTTCTAATAATTACAAGTATTTACCTAATCTATTATTATGAATTATATTATTATCATATTTTCCCTAAATAACCAAAATATATGTCAAATATGTACACACTACATTATAGAGGTTTTGGTAATTCGACTGTAGAACCTTTGTTAGCACTCCCCCTCCCCCTAGCGGTCAACTGGCCTAATTAATGTAATTGGGTAAGAAGCCAAAGGTGAGGTGGGGAAGTGCACCCCTGCTGTAGGGACACTCTGGGTCCAGCAGCAGAAGAGACAACATGTAACAACTTATCAGCAACAGGCCTTTAGGCCTGTACACTTGGTTCTGTAGAGAAATATACAACATCAACTACAACCTCCTGCCTTCATGTCTTCTCCTGATCTAATATCCACACTACAAAACCTAAGTTCACATAGTGGTCCGCCCTCATTTATATGTCAGGGTTAGGAGAAATAACTGGATGAGAAAAGCTTCAACAGGTGTCAGAGATTGAGTCCAAGTGTCAAAATGGAGGGCCCTTCGAGGTCTTGTGTTTAGAGAAATGGTTCGGGTATTCTAGTTAGTCTGTAGTACTGACACCACACGCTAGGCGCCAAACTGGGTCAGTCACCCTCTGCCATCTTAAGGCAGGAATTCCTGCCTCCTTCCCAGCATGCTTTGCAGCTGCTGGTTATGGGCAAGCTGGCCCTTCAATAGCCACCAGGCCCATAACCAGTGGAGGAGTTCCCCCATTAAAAATTAGATAGCCAATTAGAATATTCCTGCCATAATATGCTAATTTTGGGCTAACCAGTAGGAGCCATCAACACAGCAGGGGTGTATGCACCTATCATGTGGAACGAGATTGGCGGAATAGTATTCTAGCTAGGCTCTACACGCGTCAGAGTCCCCCAAACCTGTTGTTGAGCTCAAGATATAATTGTTGACACTAGGCCCGTGTAAAAGAAAGAAGATACTCTCAAAGTGCCTCTAGAAACCACACGCACAGAATTCCGTACAATCTGGTTGCAAAGACAATAGCCTTCAATATTCAATTTCCCATATGTTATCTTTAGTCACTGACCAATATAGATATACAGCTTTTAATCTTTACCCCCATTAAAAAGGTAATTAAAGGTGTATTGCAGGAAGTCAACACCTCAAATACATAAAAAAAATTAAAGACCTGACTCAGTTAAAAAATACTTTCATTTCCTAGATATATGTGCCTATGCTCAATGCAATCATAGGCACTGCAATAAATTCAAAGCAACAATGTCAAATGATGTTCTCCCCCAATAGTAATAAAATGATGCTTGTTCCACAGAAAATCACTAACACAGAAGGACTATACTCCCTGGTTCTGTCAAAGAAACGCATATTTACCATTCATCTATTTCAGTTTTCTGCCATGGTGTCTGCATTGAAGGATCTTAGTGAGGCCACTGGGAGAACAGATGTCCAGTTCACGGTGTTCGCCCCCAATGATGAAGCCATGATGAATGTACCAGAGCGCGATTTAAACGAAATCAATGCGATGACCCAGACGGGTCGTGCCCTGAAGCAGGAGACAGTACTCTACCACTTCAGTGAGTATTAGTGGTAGTATACTACTAGAAGGTGACATTTCTTACAGCTTTTACTTCATCACTGTTTATTTCCCCTCTGAAACACTACAGGGCGAATATAGGGGTAGTAGAGGGGCATACACTCCCCTCTGACATAGAAGGGAATATTCTACCAGAAGGTTACATTTCTCATAGCTTTGACTTCATCACTGTATATGTATACATTTATAGAGAACACCTCCTACCTCTATATTGCTTTACGGGGAATATCATTCTCAAATATACCCCTGAATCGTGTTCTATATTTCATTCACCCTCTCCTGTCAAACAAGAAGAGTTTTTATAACTATTTTCCACTTTTTCAGCAGAGGGAAATATTATATTCCCTTCTACACCAGAGGGGAATTTTTTTTTTTTTTTTTAAACAACTTTATTTACCCTGGGGTGAGTAGGATTGCTCCTGTCTTCCCTCACCTCCAGCTATAACTTAACTAATACAAGCCTATGGTTTATCATCATTTCTTTAAATATATGAGGGAAAAAAGTGGTGAATTTATAATGGATGATGAGATGTGATGAGTGGCATCTGCTTAATACATGTAAATTCGGTTACCCTATAGGATTATACAAAAAGGCCAGCAGTTAATTTAGCCAATTCAGACTGCTGATATGTTTCAGTCAAATGTGATTTCAACTTTCGTTTAAATTCATCGTATGAATCAATAGCTCTCAACTCAATTGGCAAATCATTCCACAGTGATTTTGCATAGAATACAGGAGACTTCAGTATATACTCATGTCTAGAGAATGGTACATATACATTTGTCATGTGAGTTTGTCTTGTTTGCCTTGCAGATGGTCGCATAGTAATGTCACCAGTCTGTATCAATCTGTATATAGTATTCAATAGAAAATATTCTTGTCTATACTTAATTGGAATCAAATTAACTCTTGTATACAATTCAAAGGTGTGAATATCTGTGGGATATTGTATCCGCAGTGATATCCTTAGGGCTACATTTAGAAGTATGTCAAGCTTTTGGATCAGGTATTGTGGACATGCAGTAAAATAAACATTACCCATATCTAGATATGGAAGTAACATTGATTTGACAAACGTTATACTAGTATAATCTGTTATCGATGACCTAATCCTCCTTATCATTAGTAGTTTGTATGAAGCCAATTTATATGTTTCCTGTAGCTGATACTTAAAATTCAGGCAAAAATCCAGGTTGATCCCCAGATATTTATAAATTCTAGTGTTTCCAGGCAGAAAATAAACCATATATTCCCCCTACCACCCCTGTATTAGCCCTGTAGTGTTTCAGTGGGGAAATATATAAAATATAATATTCCCCTTACCCAACAACAGTTAACAAAGTGCCCTTTAAGAAATGCTGGATACAGTCCTTAGATCTGAAAAGTACCTGAGAGGACACATTTTCTGTATTTATAAACTACCAAAGTTCAAGAACATAATCATCATAAGTCCTGATTGACAAATGTACACTAGTGCTACTATCTACACTGTATTGGTGTGAGAGTCATGTATCATAACAAGCTTTGAGTGACATTTAAGAGATTTCATATGATATGAAATATGGAAGGATAATTTTCTTTTTGATATTCTGACTGTATTATTATGACAACACCCGCCAGGGGTATATTTAAGAAGTTTGAGCTTCCTACGCCATCATGGAGAATATGACTTCTCAAATATATTCCTCAAGGTTTATCTATCTCTTTATTTTTCTTTATTTCCACAATCCTACTCAAAATGTTTTGATCACTATTTTCCAATTTTTACAAAAGGGGATTATAAGTTTCATTGCATTCCCTTCTGTGCCAGAGGGTAATATAAACCTAATATTTTCCCTTACCCTCTATTGTGTTTCAGTTAAGAAATAATTGAAGGTACACGTTACAGATTTCTTGTAATACGAATAAAGGAAAGTTTCGTATTTGTTAATATTTTTGCTGTATTAGTATGTTTACGCTTTCAGTCCAGGCCTTCCCTGATGATGGTAAACTCCCTCATCGCTTGGCCTCAGACCTCGGTAACACCACCCTACAGTCAGACACCGCCAACTCACCCAACCTGTTCTTCAGGCAGCTCCGGAGGAACAGGACAATGGTAAAAACAATGAATTATGATGATGATTGAGGAGTTTCAGGTCCATTCAGCAGTATTTTAGCTATATCTGGACTAATTCACAGTTTTTATGTTTTTCTGGACTAAATCACAGTTTTTATGTTTTTACAAAGTACCATGATCGGATCTAGGGGGGGGGGGGGGGGGTAGAAAAGACGGTAATTTGAGGTGGTATTAATATAAGAAAACTTGTGGGGACGTCTGAGAGTTGTCGGACGAACCGCTAGGCAGCATGCTGCCCAGGGGTCCAACGACGACCCTCAGATGACCTCTCAGGATCTTCTATATTTTCTATAAAATTGTTTAAAATACTGTTAATGAGGGGCGGTACGTACAGCCTATCAATATGCACTGCACCTTATATGTACTGCTCCTCGGCCATGCGGGTGATAAGCAGGCGCAGCCCGGGCTCAAACCCAGTCCTGCCATGTGCGAAGCGAGCACCCTACCCACCATACCATCCCCCACAATAAATTATTGTTTGCACCAAGACTATTGATTTAAAAAGTTGGTATCATTGACAAAAAATACCTAGATTGGATTATCCTATTCTTTGTTGGATCAGGTCGCAGGTTACGTTAATGCCCAAAGCCTGTATTCCACATACCAACATACAAAGAGTGATTTACTGTGGATGTATTTTCGCAAATGCCAATAGATAATGGTATTGCTGGCATTGTACATAAAATTTATCAACATTTTTGTATCAATTTCTTGCTGATTATGTATCAGAGGCCAGTTTTTCAGGTGTAGATCGATGGTCCACAATTTTGGCACTGACATGCAACAAAGATCTTGTAGCTTCAAACCCCCAGCCATATTCTTCTGACTGTTAAGTATTCTGGGTGAGAACTATTAAAACCGTTTTACATTTTGCTGATTTTTTATAATTACCTACCACTCATTGCCGGTGAAAAGTTGCAGGGCTTAAGTCCATCGCTCAATATTCAGCATTCCATTAGTAAGGTTCTAGTTACTCTACACTGATGCTTCTTGCATTTGTGGTTTTCTTTACAGGTTCAGTTCGTGAATGGGGCGGAAATTTTGGACACTGTTAACGCGACTAACGGAGTCGTCCATATCATTGACCACTTCCTGCATGAAATCGCCCTCAAAGATTCTGCCTACTCCTTCATTGCTAATAACCAAGACCACAAGTACATTGAGCTTAGAACAAGGTAAGTGAACCAAAACACGAAACAAAGGGACAATCAAGAATGAAGGGATGTGCTAATTGATATGGATATTTTCTGGTTTTGAGGTCAAATTATTTGTTGAAAGGAGAGTGACCCATGCCTCTGTGCCCCCATCTGGTATACACATACCCTCACCAAAACATGATCACAGGATGATACAAGCTATAGGCTGTGACACCAGAATGGGTACTTGTAAGTGTATGATCTAACCAGGAAAACAGAGAAACCCACTGAATTTCTTTTGTTTCTTCATTTCAGCAAGTTCCTTGAGATCCTTGATGCCTCCCAGCACCTGACTGGGTCCCCTTACCAGCAGCTCAACTCAGACGGGACCTTTGTCACTTTGTTCGTACCCACCGATCGGGCCTTAACCGACCTTACCACTGAACGCATGGGGAAACTCAAATCTAACAAAGAACAACTTGTAAAGGTAGGTACAGCAGGACCTTTGTTACCATATTTGCATCAAGTACTATGATTTGTAATGGTATTGATAGTAACCTTTTTTTATACACAACTTGCTAAAGTAGCTTCCAACTGGACTTTTGTGACTACCTTTGTACCGATTTTACCTTCTCTACCAAGATCATGCAATATGATGTCCACCAAATATCTCTTTGTACTATAATCTATGAAATGTGATATGTTTCAATTGCTTGTATTATGATCCATCAAAAATTATGTAAATGTTCAGTTCTACTTCAGTTTATCTTTTTACAAAATCTTTATAACCCTTAACCTATCTCTACTGTGCAGCTGCTAAGACGCCACGTGATCTCCAGCCAGTCTAGCGCTGAGAACGCGGGTGTCCGTGCGGTGTACCATGCATCCCTACTGGAGGAGGCCCGCCAGCAGGAGCTGTGGTCAACAGGGAGGCTGGCCGAGATACCCGCTTTGGAAGGGGCCCTTAGGCCAATCTCTGTCAATGATGAATGTAAGTACACATAATATTACCGGGGGGCTGGCCGAGATACCCGCATTGGAGGGAGTGTCCGTCTGTTGCGCAGGCGGCCCGGGTTCAAGTCTGGGCTGAGGTGGGCTGGCTGCTACTCCCCCCTTCATGTCTCCCTGTGACAACAACTGGGTTATCAAAGGCTCCTAGTGGGCCACAAGCTGTTGTGTGTAGGGCCCTGCCAATGGGACCCTGCACATTAAAGAACACCTGCCTCGGTAAATGTGTAGGGGTATGGTCTCTATCTTCTCATAGATTCGTTCATTCCATAGATACAATCATCAATGACAGAATTGTCAAACTTTGTTCTCGCCATGATTTGACCTTAGATGTTGCTACGGCATTAAACCCCAATAACCAACCAACTAATACGACTGTGGGGTTGGCCGAGATAGCCGCCCTGGAGGGAGCCCTCAGGCCCATCTCTGTCAATGATGAATGTAAGTACACATAATATGACTGGGGGACTGGCCGAGATTCCCGCCCTGGAAGGGGCCATCAGACCCATCTCTGTTAACGATGAATGTAAGTACACATAATGTTATGATGGATATAAAAGTATTAGCATTCTTAAAGCTGCAACCCATTGAGTAATGGAACTAAGATTCTGGTTAAGGAGGTTGTGCTTCAAAGCTGATCAAAGCTTCTTGAATACACAGAACACGAAATACCAAGGTAAGCTAACTTCCTTTCCTAACCAATCATTGTTTCCACAAGCTGGTATTATAGTGGAGTTGGAATAACAAGGATCTTTTTGAAGTCCAAGCTATTACAATAGTGCAAGAATATGCAAGATAACCTAAGATCTGAGAGGTTGAATTCATGAGGATATTCATGGAATTTCAAGTATTTACCAGGGAGCTTTGATTTGCCCTGAAGGTGTACCCGTCTTCGCCGACTTCACCTTTAATAACGGAGTGGTGCACGCAGTTTATTTCAATGTTTTTCCTTCCAGTATATGTGACAAACACATGTGGGCGGGTGAAGGTGTTGATGAAGGGACAGGTAAACATTTACTCCAAGCGTCGCCCCGTAGGTGTACCCGTCTTCGCCAACTTCACTGTTAATAACGGAGTGGTGCACCTTGTGGACGGACTCCTTGGCTACATCTACAATGATGCCTATACCATGATACGCGAGGATGAAAGAGTCAGGTAAGCTTCCTATCCTAACCCAATCATTGCCTTACACCAGAACTCTTTTTAAAGAAAGCAAATTCCCATAATTTACATAAGGAAAATGATCATCATAAGGTTATGAAAACTTCTATAACATTTTTGACAATTTCCTGTAGCTTCTTATGAAACAGACCATTTATTTTAACCTAGAATTTCTAGCCATCAGTTGTGTTCCTTAATATCTACAGATTATAGGTTGTTTATTCTTAAACCTATAGTTCCACATGTCGATCTTGCCAGGAAATTTTGAAAATTAGCAGTGTGAATGTGGGCAAAATAAATCATTAGAAATGCTTTACTACTCCCTTTAGAATTGCAAAAATACGAAATTGACATCATAGTATTAAGAGTGTAGAACAGAGGTGTTAGTCATATAGCTAGTTGCAATAACTGACTCTTTTCAGTGCTATGAAGCAGCACATTGAGCGGGCCCCTGACCGATGGGCCAACCGCCTGCGGTTACCGGTGGGTCAGATGCTGCGGGCTGACCAGAGGGTCACCGTGTTCGTACCAGTCAACGATGCCTTCTACAGCGTCGAGAATGCTGAGGACATGGAGCATTTCTCTAGGAACATAACCTATGTGCAGGAGGTAAGGGGATAGATATGAATGGAGATGTTACCATTGTACTGCCATAAGGGGGTTTTAGACCTATGTGACCTTAGCTGGGATATAGGGGGGTTCCTGGGTGTCCGGAACCCCTTTAGATTTTCCAAAATATAAGTAAAATATAAGAAATTCTGCCAAAAATGTAAGTTGGAACCCCTTTAGATTTACCTGGAACCCCCTTGGACATTAGGGCTGGCTACACCCCTGGATATAAATGAGATATGACCCGGAGGAGAGGTGTGTGAACTGGTCTCACACAACGAAGAAGCAGGTCTCAGTATTGAGCCTCATGTTAGGTTGGGGTAAAACATTAGACTCCTTCAAGAAGTAGAGACCTCCTTTGTCTCTTCTTCTCATGGAAGGGAAGTGTAGGTATGTAGGGTGCAGTATTGCAGTGAATTCGCAGACCACTGTAATACAGGACATATCGCAGGTGTGTAAATTGGATGTTGCAGTATGCTGCGACTTAGAGATGGTGCGATAAACTCTACTTGACTCTCTGCAATGTCACTGTAATGTCACAGCCTGGAAAGGGGTGGTCATATGCACTATATATTTTTGCTGTATTCATGTCACGTGTGTAATACCTGGATTGTTGCGATGAGCTGAGCTACAACTGTGAATTCACTTGAGGGGCAGGGGGTTAGTAAAAATCGCAATATATTCAGATCACAATATTTTTATCATGGTGGACATCTCAAAGTGAAAATATCACACAGGTGTGAAACACCCTTTAGCAATATAATGATCAGGTAGGTGTCAAATGAAATGGCCCTCAGTGAAAAGATGTCAACAGGATAAGTGTTAGCTGCATTACTATACTTTCCTTATATGTAGTGTTTGTCTTTCTGGTTTTGGTGATAGTGATTATATACAATCTATGCATAATGTTGAAAAATTGATACATTTACAGGAGAACATGTTCATTGTATTTTACAGGTACTTAACCTCCACATTATAAGAGGACAGTACAGCCTGACAGACCTCAAAGACATGTCCTCCCTGCCCACCTACGAACCGGGCCAGGAGGCCAAGTTCAGATGGCAAGGAGATGGTACGTGAACTGGTGAATAACATGCATAACCAACTGTGGAGGGGTACTTTCTTTTATCACCCTCACGGCCGGCAAGCAGTGCGTAATGGGGGCATGGCGTATTGCCAGGGAGTACTTACCGCTCGTCGTTTTCACTATGTTAAAGGTATTAAGATCATTGTATTGGGAGACAAAATAAAGAAGAACCTTAGGGGTCGTCTTCGGGTGGCTGTACGACCCATGGGGATCATACAAACCTCGGGCTTCAATCTCGGTTTGTAACGATCTCCTATGGGTCGTACAGCCACCCTCGGATGCACCCTGCAGTCCTTCTTATTATAGTACCACCCTGCAGGGTGATAACACCTTGGTTATCACTCTGCCTGTATCAGCAATGCATTTAAATTACTGAACCTGTATCACCCTAGCGTATGATCAATTGCTTTTTCACCAGCCATCAGAGGTATGAGCATTATGTAAAGGCTTGGTCGATAAGAACATTGCTTTCTCATTTCATACAATTTGTAGTTTTTGAGGAAATTTTTAAAAAACATTTAGAAAACAAAATCAAGAAGGGTCTTTCATCTCATGCTCTGATTGCCCCTGAAAAGAACCTTACATCATTCTTAACCTTTTATGCTGCATGATGTGGTTTCATGTGTATCTGTATAATCTATATGTACACCTATTTTTGCAGACCTGCATGTGATGGTGGGCCATATCGAGGCACGGGTGGTGGTCCCTGATGTGTGCGTGGAGAACGGAATCCTTCACTTTGTAGACGCTGTACTCGGGGTGCCCTACCTTACAGTGTTTGAGTTCATCAACCAGGACTACGGCCTGCGGTAAGTAATTTTTTTTCCGAAAACCACACCCGACTATGTCTTTCTTTCTCTCTCTCATTGATTGTACAAACAGTATTATTATTATGAACTTCATGACCTGTCATCCATACATGTAACTCATTTCATGGTCGGAAAACAACGGGAAGAACATGCACACCTATGTACGCGGAGTTGAAGTAATAAAAAAACACAATGTGTTTAAAATTTCCTTCATAATATTTTGTTTTTTTATCAAAGTCGGTTGTTTTATGTTACCAAATTATATTGTCGATAGAATATTCTGATATCTTTTGTAGGCATGAGGTTGTTTAATTCATGCTGACTCCCACTTTTGAAGTAATGGATCTACCCCTAAAGAGGAATTAACAGTATTTTATCAATTATTCCTGTAACCAGTATCCTATGCCATGGTAATCAAATCCCATCCGTTTGTTCCTTCAGTAACATGTACAAGTACATCCGTAAGGCTGGCATCGAGGTGACCCTGAAGAATGTCAAGCTGCCTGTCACCTTCTTCGCCCCGAATCAGGAGGCCTTCGACCAGATGCAGGAGATGCGGATAGGGCGCGAGCTGCTGGGGGAGGGGGGCGACAACGAGAATAAGCTGCAAAAGGTAACTACAACAAGCAAAATACTAAAGGCATTAGTACTTTATACATGGGCTGGACTTTGTTTGGGCCATTTTGCCCCAATGCCAGTAGCTGATCGATACGAAAGCACCAATATATAATGATGATACACTAATACACAATAATGATACACAATACATAGAAGAAAAGTTGAATCATGATGGGCACCCTGTTCAGATCAGATTTTACAAACATGTCTGAAAAGTAATGCGAATCAATTACGTTGGCCACTGTTACTTGACACAAACTTAGACACAAACACGTAGCGTAGTTTGGATTTAAACGTAAATAAGGGTGAAAATGTAGCTGGATCTCCTTGAAATTTCAGATAAAGGTCATGGAGCACTTAGGAATGAAAATGTGACTATATGGAATGAAAGAAAAGATAAATATGATAAGTCAAATGTAGATGATTGAGCAGTTTCTCTTGATTTTCTTACTTATTTTTGGCTCAAACTTTTTTGCCATGGTGACCTAGGGTTTTCCTTGGCCCGGAATACTCATTTGGGTCCCACCCACACATTTTCAGCAAAACAAAACCAGTTATCTATTTTTTAATGTAAAAAAACTCTAGTTTCCCCTCTTAGACTCCAATGGTAAAAAGTAATTTTTCCAGATGATCATATCTCTTAAATAATCATTGTTATGGTGATGTAGAATTTTTCAAGTTACTTTATATTCTTTACATAACCCTAACCACCCTGTGGGTTTCAGAATTTTGTCACAGTTTTTAAGAAATCATCCAAGACACCCATAATTATCTTCAAAAGAAGCTTTACTTTGTTTTATATCAGGAGTTTGAAAGTTATGTTTCATCCATATTTGTATTATGTATCATATGTTTTGAATTAGAACATCATAATGACATAAGGTAACATCAGATATCTGCAGTTATGAAGAGAAGACATTTTGATAGATATGAGCATCTGGAAAAATTACTGTTTACTATTGGAGTCTATGGGAGAAAACTTCAAACAGACAATCTAAACAGATTGAATCATAATCAGGGGGATTGAAACATGTACTTTAGGTCCTGCCACACCTGGCATTTGGGTGTATAAACAAAAATATTACAGCTTCAGCAAGATACGCAACTCCGGAGCTTCCTTATGTCATTTTTGTGGTACCAACGATGGTGGCGCCGTCTATGAGAGTCAGTGCAACCAGTTATGATGTGGCTGCAGTTATTACCGTTTTCATGATGTCATTTGTTTATGTTAAAAACTGTTGGTGACGTCACGGAAATGGTAATAACTGTGGCCACGTCATAACTGGTTGCACGGACTCTCATAGACGGTGCCACCATCGGGGGATCACGCCAAAACGTACTCCAGTCATTAATCTTTCCTTTGTAGAATCGTTGGTATAAATAAGCATGAGGGATCAGGGCTCCCTGAACTCCCCACCCCCCTGAATTTACCTCTCTTATCCTCTGTATTTCCCTTGTCTTTCTGCCTTAGGTCCTGCTGACCCATGCAGTTCAAGGTTATTTCTACACCGATGACATGCAGTCAGATGAACACCACTTTCCAGGCTCACAACTGGTGCTTGTCAAAGAAGGACAAGGTAACTTAAAATAATGAACCTATTTGTCGAGCTGTTATGCTAAGCGACTTTATCAGCAACAGGCGACAGCGCCCATCATAGTCAGCGCTAAAATTGGCCGATTCCTCTGTACAGTATACCCTATTGGAATATGTGTGTTTGATCTGAATCAGCTCTAAAATTGGCTGATTCAAGGGCGGTTTTAGTGCCAATTAGTCAGCCGATCCTGTAAAAGTCACCTAGTGGGTATGAATTTACCTTTACCTACTCGTGTAGCTATGATTATCTAACAATCCCCTATAAAACCCTGGTTACTTCCCATTTAGTGCTTATGTTATTCTTTACTGTCATAATATCTCTACCCATGCTAAAAATTGCTAATGATCATTAGTTGAAATCGAAACAATTTCAATTTTCTTCTCAATCCCATAGATGATACTACAGTTTGCACATAATCATAACATTGGATTGTTTTAAAAACCATATGCATTTGTTCTTTATAAAGTAAGTATGCTATCTTGGAATCAAATCATCCTTGTTTTTATTCTTACTTTTCAGACTATTTCGTAGAACTCAGAGGTGACTACCGTACTGTTAGGGCTCGGGTGCTGCGATCGAACCAGCGGATGACGAACGGAGTGTTGTACGTAATAGACCGAGTCCTTTTTGAGGATAGTCAAGAAGCCTACCAGGCATTGGCAGTCAGCTCAGCTATAAGACTTCATACTGCTTCATTGAATTATTTTATGTTCTTATTAGTTACCTGGTTAATAGTAGTGAATGTAATGTGTAGCAGTTTGCAGTAGTATAACATGAGATTCAAGGCCCTTTTACAACGATGTAATTTGAAATGCAATATTGGCGTGATATGAGGATATCACAGAAATTTCACACACAAGGGCAATATAATTCTTTAGAATTGGCTACTTTTAGTATTTCACATCAGTGTAACCAAGAATTTGATCTCTATTTGCTCTATACGCTGGGTTCCAACAGGGCTGTCCTATGTGAGTTAGTTGGCCCACAAAGGTGAAAACTTGTTATCAAGTGACTAAAGTTTGTCTTTAACCAAACAACCCAAGTAAGCCGACTAAACCCCTCAAAACGGTGTCACCCATAAACATGTCACCTGGACATGTAATCGGTCTATGATTATCTACATTTAGTCAGCGAGGGAGTTCTGCTCAGTGAAACCAGGCTTCATGTGATTCTAGATCAGAAATTCCAGACATATATATGAGGATTTTCAGAATTGTGGCACGGGAAATGAAGAAAGTACAAATCTCATAGATTGTAAGCCTGTGGTCCAGCATGCAGTGGTACATCTTTTCAATTGCGTGTTCATGAAGGCTTGTCATTGCTTTTCTAGGGTTTAATAATTTACGTTCTCTTCTGTCCTATTTCTTCTGAGGTAAATAGTTGTGTAACCTGATCTCTATTTACCCCCTCTTGGGGATACCGGGGTGGGGCTTTGCCCCTGGAAAGAATATAAGCCCTCAGTAGCCCCTACTGGTCGTAAAAGGTAGGGGGGGACCCAGCACTGATCAAGTGTTTCATTGGGTTCGATTCCCAGTTGTTGTCTGGGTTCACTAAGGGATGAGGTACAGCAAAATGATTTACAGGTTTTGATCCCTTGCTGTTTGCTCGTCCTGTCACCTTCATCTCATAGATGTGATCACCAAAGACTGACATTGGAAGTCAAAACTTGTGTCTGAAAAGTCAGTATTTGTCCTTGTTTTTGCTGTGAAAAATTACCCTGGTTGTCAGTACGCCACAAAACATCCTTTGCTCACTCACTCACTCATCTCATGTAATAACGTAAATAGAAGAGGCACTTGCCTCCTCTATAATGTCACATCTTCAGTTCCTTTTATCACCTTGAGCAATGGCTAGATGATCATCTTGACAAATAATTGTGTTCTTGCCTGTAACGATTTGCCCGTTTAGGGGTCGTCATTATTATGTGAAGCCCTACCTTTTGTCTTTGAACTGTTTTGTTGTCATTTTGAAATTGGAAGATAACTATAGCTGCTGAATTTTCTTGTGTTTATATATGATAGTATGTACATAGTCATTGTTCTTTATTCTCGTTTTGAGAATGTTAACTAGGATGTTAGTTCTGTGAAAGAAACTGAGATTTTATTACTGATGACATACTCGGAAAGCGGTTTTATAGAGAGCTTGACATCTTAAGAGGTTGATTATACAGACTCTCAAATATGCTAATGTTAATTGTATTCTGGTCTCTAATCTCAGTAATAGATGGAAGTATACTACCCCAGGACAGCATGGACGAGCAATTAGCTGGACATTAAGTGCCTGGTGAAAAAAATGCTTGAACTCATTATACTGAACATATAGTCGACTCGAGTGCATGTAACTCAGCAAGAATTCATTGAATATATATAAACCTGGTAATTCAAATGGAATGTGGATTTCCGCTAGACGTTATTATTCCAATTAGGGAAAATCGTCTTGCCTTATGTGTAGGCTAGTGGATTAGATTTCACTGGGTGGATATAGATCTGATATTTTGTGAATCCATCATTCTCATGTTGTGAAGGTCCCACGCTAAGGCTGCTTCCTCTTGGCGTGTATCTGTACCTTTCCTATATTTATTTACTTTAAAGTTTTTTTAATGCCATGGTTGACCCTTCAAGTGGTCCCATGTGCATTTTGGTTATTTGGCAAGTCAAATTATTTCTTACAACATACGATATATGTTCTATATGTCACGGGCATTCTTTTTTTTTTATTAGATTCCTGACAAGTGTAACACTTCTTCTGTCATAGATGCGTTCAATATTGCCTGTAGATCTGCATATACGTTTGTAAGACATACCTAAAGATTGGTATATTTGATATTTGAGCCTTGTATATATAATGACGTTTTTGAATCTCATTGATATTACTGGATTGGGTGATTTGTACGCAGTATGGAACCCTAATTTTACTTTGCTTTATCATTGGATTACATTTTGAAAACATTTCTCAGTGTTCATGAATTGTTGTTTCCTTCTTCTTTGTATCAGATAGCTAATTATTCTTATATTGAGTTTGGTAATAAGATTGTATTTGAACAAAGTTCATATTATCAAAACGTTCACACCTAGTACAAACATGGTATTCAGATGGATCCATGGTGTAGCATTAGTTAGAAGTAGTTCTTTAGGATATATTTTTGGATGCAAGTATCTTCATCAAAGTTTATTAGATTACCATCACATAGGTATATCATGTTTCAATATGTTTCATTGGTGTTTAAGTTTGTGTACATTGTCCCCTTAACATAACTCTATTCCTAGCCTGGAGTCTTCTTTATTGAATCTCTTAGTATTGCATTAAAGCAAATGTGGTCATGTAAGTGATATAATTAAATTCGTTAGATATTTCATATTTTAATGCAGTCTTGAAGCTTTTGTATATATTGGGGCGTCTTGGCCAAAAAACCTGCATTTATGGAAGTCAATGATCTGAAAAAAAATCAACCTTTGTAGTTATAGACGAATAAAACGGAAATTATTTCACACACCTTTAATTTTGTGTTGCTTGTGTCCTCCACATAAACTCCAACCCAGGAGAGAATGTCCCTGCAGAGGTTTCCATACAAGGAATGTATATGTCATATATTATCTGTGGGGGTATTTCACACAGCTGGTCTTAAGGATAGACCCCAGTGATGGGTGTGTGAATGGCACGGCTCCCTTTGGTCATAAATATTATGTTTGTTTCTTATTCAATTATTAAAGAGAAAACATCATTATATAGCCAATAAATAACAACATCTATTGATATAACTTTTATAAAAATACATGTGTAAAAAGCTGTGTAAGTTAGTTACAAACCTGAAAATCATGATGTTCAAATATATTTTTTGAACATGAATATCTCAGTTAATTTTCAACTTAGAGCTTTGAAATCTTCAGTACATGTTTTTGAGATTTAGATGGAGGGAACCGTGTCTCAGATTTTGTATATATGCCCTAGTCCTATTTTTATGAAATGTAGAAAATGATGTAAAAATAAATTCTCAAAAAGTTGCCCGTTTTTTGCCGTTTTTTATCATAAAATGAAATCTAGGACCTTAATCAAAAATCTGAGACAGTGTTCCCTGCATATGAATGTTCTGAAGATGTCTTTTAAATCTTATCCATGAAAGTTGAATATTAACCAAAATATCAATGTTCAAAAAATAAAAGTAAAAAATTCCATTTTTATTTGATGAAATCTACACCTCCTAAAACATTTTAACTTCATGTATATCATTAGATAGAGAAAAATAAGAGCTTCAAAATGATATATAACACGTTAGAATCAGAGAGCTAGTAAGGAAAGTATTAATAGCTTACTGAATCGGCCATCCATCACTGGAGTCTATCCTTAACTCTGAGGTCTGATTTCTTAGATTAGATATTTTGGCGTTGAGGTGGTGGTGGTTCAGATTTACAGTCCTATGTTTCTTGTGCCGGTTACATATTAAGTACAGTCGAGAGTAATGACTTAAAATCATGTTATCTGAGAAATGCCATCATGATAATGGTAGTGTGCCATCCTTTCAATACAGTAAAGTGCCACTGCATAATTCTGAATACATTAACCGCCTTCACTTCGCGCTTTATTGTGCAAATTTAACGTGTATACCATTTCATTCAGAGACTACCAAGGTATCTGGCAGAGCAGTGTGGGACCGCTCTGCCCCCTAGTGCTGTACCCATGTGCTACGGTCCAAGAAGGTAAAATGTGACGAATGGAGCGCCCCCTGGCCGCTACTTTTGTAGGCAGTTTAACCTGACTAATTAGTTTGTTGCTTTGTTGGTTATTGGTGTTTAACGGCGTAGCAATATCTATGGCCATATCACGGAGAGAATATTTATTTATATGTATAGCAGTGGCAGATCCAGCATTTTGAAACGGGGGGTGGGGGTGGGGGCTCGCTATATTGGGAAAAAAAATCCATTAATTACTTTTTAGTCGAATCCTACAAAAGTCTAAATGTGGCCAAAAAAGGAGGTGGCATGTACCCCCGCGCCCCACTCTAAATCGTCCACTGTATAGGTGGAGAAGATCAGGGGCGGACACAGGATTGCCAAAAGGGGATGGGTCAGAACATAAGCTAAATACTTACACAGTGTGCATTCGCGCCCTCACGCGCAAGGATTTGTACTTTTTTGGTCCTCCAAAGGAGGGGGTGACTGACCTGATTTGTTGCTTTGGTACGAATTGTGGCCGCAGTTATGAAAGGATATAAACTAGTAACGAATTAAGGTTGCTTGCCAAGTCTCCAAAAGTGTTACACGTTCTTCAGTCGATTTTTCCATAGTTTAAAGTCTTAAAAAGCATTGACTCATGTAAATTTTGGATAGGAGTTCACTCAGTATTAATAGAAGGAGGACGACCCGACGGCCGTATGTACAGCCGAAGTATAGTCATTATGGTCCATTGCAACTATGGGCCAGTCATTATGGTCCACCTGAGAAGTCATTATGGGCCACATGGAAAGTCGATATGGTCCACATGGAAAGTCATTATGATCCACCAGGAAAGTTGTTATGGACCACCTGGTAGTCATTATGGACCACCTTAGCAGTCATTATGGGCCACTTGGGTAGTCATTATAGAACAACCAGGTAGTCATTATAAACCAATTGAACTTGGTAGTGATTAGAAGGGAATATAAGGTATTACTTAGGAATATGGAAAATAATGTTTTGACAGAAAACTATTTAGTGACATCTCATATGATCTTATTACTTGTTTTAAAATGCAAAGATTTGACTTCTAGTTTGAAGAGAAACCACAGAATTGAAGCCTGGTTTTACAATGCTATTACTATGCAGTGACATAATTACTGGAATAAAGACTGGGGAATTCTAGAAAATATATCTGTAATGATTCATAAAGCAGTTGCAGGCATTAGTTATCATAACCATTACAATCAGTTTACACAATACAAACATTGATAATTGGATCATAGTGACTTGAGCATTAACTATCATATTTTGTCTCACAAGACATAGGCCTATGCCTTAATATATATTTATATAGTATGCCCCTGGTATGCTGGTGAAAAATGGTATGTGAGTTAGAATCTGTTAGGTGTGTATATAGCCTACATACATGGCACATACAATATTAAAAGTAGTAAATAAGCAAGAAATATGAATATTAGTGCTAAGAATTAGTGACAGAGTAGTCATGTTGGCATGCAGGTTTTCTTTTTAATGCAACAGGGTATTTCTAGTTACCCTTATCGGGCCGAGATCTATATATATACTGAAGTGAAATAAACAGTGCGACACCTCCAAGGATGCATGGCAAACATAATGTATCAGTTGCTTTATCAATATGAGCAAGATATGATAAGAATAAGTGTATTTATATAGTTGATGCATAATACTATATGTAACTTAATATTGATAAGCCTAAATACTTTTATTTCAGGTTGATTTAAAATCAACGAAATGAGGCCCAAAGGTAAAAACATTTCGGGAAGCCACAACTCTGATGAAATTTATATACAGTCCACTTATTTCACATAATTCAGTAATTTTACTTCAGTCTTTGATGGAGGAAATACATTTTGTCTCGTTCGGAATTGATCTATGTTGAGAAAATATATATCATTTTGTTCTATTATTGTGTATACCAAATGCCAACCATAGAACTGGTCTTGAAGGTGTGTGTTACACTTTGTTATCCCCAACCATAAAGTTTGCAGTGAGTAGACACAACTGAAAAATATGCTATTGAGAATTGAACATGACTATGTAGAGGATCATAAGTGCACTGAAATATCACAACTATATCGTGGTTCATATATGCACTGGCCCATAACGACTAGGCAGTGGATCATAAGTGACCTGGCCCATAACGACTAGGCGGTGGACCATAAGTGACCTGGGTCATAAATGCACTGGCCCATAATGACTCTACACCACCACCAGTCAGTATTCACTGCCCTTTATATGCACCGCTCGGCGGCCTTGCGGGTGATAAAGTATACTGAGTACATATTTCACAGAGTTTATTATCATAGTTTTACATTATATTTGTTCTTCCGTTCCACAAACCAACTCACACTTTCCCTTCAAACCTATACTAGTTGTTATTCGCCCTACGAGGTGTCACCCCTGTGCCGTGTGTGTACAGGTCTGCATGTCGGATTCAAAGTGAATGCACTCACTAGCAAGGGTTTGCAGGCTTTGATTCCCCCCCCCTAAAACTTACAGTTAGATATATTCACATATATTTGTATAACATATTCTCTTTCATATACAAATTTGAAGGCAAAATTCACGAATTCTATGACAACGTTTTTGTGAACTTGTGACCGCAGGGCCTTATAGATGATTTCGGAAAAGGGGGATCCGCAGAAGCGGATTTAGAGGGGGAGCGCGTCCTCCTGTTTTGGCCAATTTTAGAATTTTTCAATGTAGAATTCTGCCAAAAAGTCATTAAAGGAAACCTTGCACATAACTGCAGAATAGTTATTTTTCAATGAATTCTATTGAGCAGGTTATTCAAAACTTGCACTATCAATGTATGCAAAATCGAAGGAAAATTCCCAGTTTACACATACTTATGGGACATTAAAAAACATGTATTTTATTTCATTTTTTAGGGGAAATCCCCTAATTAATGACGTAGCAAGGGGAGTTCTTGGGAAATCCCATCTGTCCTTAGAAGGGAATCCCCATCCCTGTAGAATTTCTGATAAGGGTTATGCTCTCTAACCCAAATTATATATTTTTGACCCAATGCAATTCATAATAAATTATAATAGATATTCATCTACAACCATTTGTCATTCAGGGAATCCCAGAATTCCTTTTGAGGGAATTCCCATAGCTGTGATGTAGCAAGGGGAGTACTGAGCAGCCCAGCATTTACGGAATTCCCAAAATTAGATTCCTTCCCTAAATAACTCCCTTAAACCTCAACATTTTCAAATTTTTACTTTTGGCATATTTTCAGAATGCTTATGTCAAGGTTATTGCACAAAAAATAGCACTTTGTGAATTTATGTGAAAGGTTTCCTTTAAGGAAGATTTTTTCTAATAGCGCCTTCCCCACCCCCCACCCCCCTTTTCAAAATTCTGATCCCCCACTGCTAAGTACTAACACATCACATATTTGTTTGCACACGCACAACGTTTACGTTATAATTGGCAAGTCCTCAGCAAAGGTGGGGATCAGGACCCCCTAGACTAACCCCCCTCCCGCCCAGAATCCGCCCCAGCGAGGCTATTCTCCCTTCCTTTTCCGGATTTCCGGATTTTTGCCAGTTCAGAATAGCAATGAAATTATATTTTTCTCTACCAAAGTTGGCAATTTTGCTCTATAGATTATTCTGATGCCCTTTCTATGCCATCTAAACCATAAATTCATGTTTTCTGGTCAATGTTTCCAATTTAAAATGAAGTGTCTAAACTGAAAATCCCGAAATGTCCTTCCTACTTCCGGATTTTTGAGTGGCATCAGATGTATCTTTCTAAAATTGAATGATATGCACTAATATTTTTTTGTCATGCCTGAAAATTGAGTGTACACACGTGCGTTTTGCTTCATGGTACATGGGTGGATACAGGATTTTTGAAAGTAGTAGTAGGCCAAGTAGATCTGTTATTGACATTCCAGATGTCATATTTGACTTATATTTCATTTGAAATAGGTAGTCGGCATATAGGTCAAGTACTAAAACGGCGTGCATGTTCCCCTCTTTTTGCAGTCTAGAGGTGCAGCAAAAAAAAGAACGTGGGGGGGGTAGGTTTTCCAGGAGCCCTCCCCCCCAAGGTCTGCCCTGCGGTTGCTACACCATTGTCTCTGTGTCGGTGTGGTTATGGCCCACTCTATTCTTGTTACGTGTATAGTACCCACTGTACCCTAATCATACCGATACCTTCTGGACTATAAGTCAGAGAATGTCTAGCCTCTAATCCATCACTTCAACTAATTATGGAATAGTGGCATTTTAGGGTATGAGTGGATGGTTGAGGAGAGCCATCATCAGAAACCCGCTAATTAACAATGCAGCCCGTGTGGCAAAACTGAGAAATATTATTGAAAGATGGATATCCCTTTAGATCAGATACTGTCCACAATTCTTTTATTTCCACAATTGAAAAAAGATCAATTATCACAAAACATGTCTCCCCAGAAAAAACATGGAAAAATATGGAAATGTCGACCGCTTTTCCTGGTGGTTGTGGCCGGATTGGAGAAACTATACCTATAGTCGGATTCAGAACAGCTAGCATGACTACCACTACTCATACGCATTTAATGCAAGTAAAGCAATTTATCACTTGATAATGTCACATTATTATCATTTCAAATGTTGATAAACATGCACAGGCAAATGTATGTGTGGCAACGCAGATCATTACTGCCAAATACTGTTATGATTAATATTGTTCGTGTTTATTCTTTCGTTCCTTAGTGTTATTTCTGGGTTCCTATCAGGGGTGTATCCACCACTGAAATCAAAAGGTTTTATTTAGAGCTTTTGCAATTGGCCAAATCTAGATTTGTTACTTGAAACTCTTGGGGAGAAAAAAGGTGCACCTCCACCCCCCCCCCCCACTCCCGTTTCTCTTTCTTTCTTTTTTTTGTTAACGTGCCCCCACCTTTTCCAAAAGCTAGATCTGCCACTGCTGATGGGCTCCCATGTATATTAAAGTGGATTTAAAGTGGATTCCATCCTTGTTTTTTCACAACATTTCTTACATTTTACTTGTATTTTTGGAAATAGAAGGGGGTTCAAGACACCCAGGAACCCCCCCCCCCCCCCCCACACACACACACACAAACACCGTTTTTTAAACAAAAGGGGGGATCCAGACAGCCCTCTCCCCCCCCCCAACACACACACATACCCATTCCCCCCTTTGGCTACGCCATTGCCAATGAGTATTTCGTTAATCGTTAGTTTACTGACGCCTGTATCAGTAAATCGCCCCCATTGATTTCGGCCCTCCCTCAGCCCGTACCGACATGGACGGTCACGTCCTGAATATTCATGCCCCCCCACCTTAACGAGTCAAGTTAAATAAAACGGTTTGTCGACCTAAAACGTTACATTGTAATGGTTGTTGTATTTGTATAGATCTGACTGGTTCAATAGCGACCAGAGAATGATGAGTTGTTTTTAAACTAGGATAGATTGGTGACGTGATGTAATATGTCTTGTTTTCCTAAATGTTTGGGTTTTTCTTAACAGAAAAAAACACCATGAAATCATAACCAGTTCAGAAGATCAATAACTACAAAATTGGTCCTCAATAGTGCCAACGAGACTCCTAGATAAGAGTTCCGATTCATGAGGTTTCGCCTGAATGGAGGAAGACTATTAGTGTGCAAAATATTATAGATGATACAGAAGTGTGGATCTTTTTTCAAGAAAAACAAACAGGGAAACACATTTTAGTAATATGTGACCCCCTCTACTAAATAAGGCACTAGTCACCACATATCTGTTCAGAGAAAAGGTTATGGTGGAAATGGAAAATATTACAGGAATTTGTTTTCTACAGAGATCATAATAATCAATGTTAGTCACAATTGCAAGTTCAAATAAATGAATTTACCTATAAAAATGACGGGTTATCGGGATGCTTATTTCAAAAAGGTCTAAAAATGTATTTTGCTATTGTGTTGCTAGGGAGAGTAGTGATATCCGATTATAATTATGATCTTTAAAGTCATTTTCCAGAGAGGAGTTTCTGATGCTATAACCTTGGTCCAGTACCGTCAGAATCATAATTCTTTCACCCTTCTAAAATGTCAAGCCACCTTAGCCTTTCTTGTGATATATCAAAATCTCATCTTTTAAATTTGTGACTTATGCCCCTCTATATGATGGTCAGCCGTTGGCACATCTAATAGCATTCGGTGTCATATATATGTGAGGATACCTTATAGATCTGGTCCCCAAGAAACAACTCATTTTGAGTTCATTTTATTGTGACATGGTGATAATCAAGAGTTCTGGCTAGATATTATGAATGTTATTATATATGAAGTATTGTACATAAACAGGACCCATAATGTCTTTACACTTCCAACGTGCCAGTAGAGTTGCATTTTAGTGAATTAACTTGAACATAGGAAAAGACGAACTGACAGGAGGTGACAGAAAATGTTCAAGTTTTTGAGTTGTTTCTTGTGTCCCAGTTCTATAGCCTTTTTTCCCCTACGAGTTTCAGACCTGACACCAATATCTCTCCTTTAAAGGGAGTCAAAAGCAATGTCGACTCAAAATTTTGCAAATTCTGTTAACTATTGAAATATATTCTATGGCCACTGCCTATGCCTGTGGTAAAATATAGACTGTGAATACAGACTTTAATTACATTAAAATAGATGAATACTCGTCCCGGGTCAATTTTGGTGACCCACCAAAATTGGTTTGTTTACAAACATTGCTGTTTTCAGGCATGCATGGCATGAGTATTATGGAATTCAAATGAACATAAAGCTAGTTATCATTATTTATACTATGCCAATGGCTAAAGTTAGACTCTTAGAATGCATTTTCATAGTTATTCGAGTTTGCAAAATTTTGTCATATTTTGACACAATATTGCTTTTGGCTCCCTTTAAGGGCCATACCCACTAAGCAATTTCACGGTCACTGGGCGATGGCCAAAACCAGCCAAAGCTATGATAGTGGAATATTGCCTCTGTTTACATCTACTCGCCCCTTTAATGGTCTCAGGGTCCACAGTGGTTACTTTTCTATATACATTCAGAGAGTATAGGGAGGTAGGGAGTTGTGGGCTGGTACACCTTTTCAAATCCCCCATTCTGGCCCCCACTGGTCAATGTTTACTTTACACCTCTCAACAGATAAGGCCTCAGTGGACAGAGTGATAATAAGGGTGTCAGATTAGGGTTCTCACCTCCCTGTTGTGGTAGTCAACCCACTCAGGCATTGTCTTACCTGATGACTAAATCCCTAAAATAACAGCAACACCTCAGTGCAGATTAGACACTGTACACACAACCTATTTAGGGGTCCCTCAGAGGGAAGGGGCAGTGGTAATTTTTATCTACGTATAACTTCCTTATTATTCAAGTTTATTAACAAATTCCAAAAGTAGCATGGGGTTCATTACTGAGGCTGTTTAGATGAAATAACAATGTTATCTGTTTAGACACTGTTATCCTGCAGCAGTGGCACAAAGGTACTGGGTTTTTGGTAGCCTGTCAGTGGTAGAGGGGTGTAGCTTGTCCCCCGACAGGCCTGAACTGGGGGACAATGGCCGCCCCCGTGGATAAACTCCCTACAAGCCTATATTATATGGCATATGCACTCAGGGATATCCCTGAGTCTGATATTGGCCTTGTCTACTTGTGTTCTGTATGGGGCATTTTGTGCAGGCAGTCGAGAGGGGTGGGCCGTCTTGATTTATAAGGCAATAGCCATACTCTGCCGTATTGGCTACCTTTTTACCTCAGAGGAAAAAGGATGGAGCACACTATGACTTTATAGAAATGTGTATCTCTAGATTTCTCCAAAGGTGGTAGATATGTCTTCCTGTTGATTGTTCATAAGTGCAATGATACATGTGGAGAAGATTTTGTGGATTATGTTTGGTAAATGGTTTCCAACACCAACTAAAAAAAAATGAAATACGCCTCAACTTAATTTAGAATTATCATCGCCCTTGAGTCCAGTCTCTCAACAAAACAAAGAATTTTGTTCATTCTATATAATATCTTTTTTGGTATTTGCATATGAGAAACCTGATGATTAATACTTTTCCTCATCTGTGTGTTTCTTATATCTTAAAGTTTCTTTGAATATTCTGTTATGACATTTTGACATAAATAGATCCTTTCATTGTTATAATTCTTTTATTGCAAGCCTTTGTTCATTTTTTATCACAGGTACATGGATTACTAACTTTATAGCAGCTATGCCAGAATGTCAGTAACAGGTTTTGGTGAAATTTGAACTGCAGTGTTCTTTTGTGAACTTGGCAATACAGTGTTCATCAATGCATATTTGATTTGTTCAATTTGTTCAATTTCTGCGAGTGAAAATGGTAAAAAATTGAGGATTGAAACAGTTTTAGATACCCATTGGCAAACACATCAACATGCAATGATCTAACTGCCTGATTGGGTTATCAACTACTGCGTATCAATCCGCTGTCACTGAGCGTGTTTCTACCTCTACAACATTCATAACACGGACACGCAGACACATTTAATCGCTATCCTTCCATGCATGTTGCGGACAATGTCAATGAAATCATGCCCGTTAGATCTATCAGTGGGGCCATGTATATGAAATTATCCCTGATAGATGTGTCTTTGTGGTAGTGTTGTGACCATTTAGAGGTCATTAATTATACAGGTTTAGGGCCCCATACACCATAAAAGGCCTGCCATGATCCTACAATCTCCCCCCAGAGTTTGAGTGGCCAACAAATGACATGCAATCTGTAAAGGTCCAAAGGGTACTAGAGCGTATGAATCAACCAACAATAGGCCAATGACTCTCCCTTTAGGCCATGCCCCACCCCCACCCACACCCCAACAGGCATGGTTTAAGGGGGCATTACAAGTAGTGACAAAACTACAAGCAATAAAAGGTAACATTTAAGGCCCATTCGCCCTGGCCGATCATTTTGTCGGAGGTAGCAGCAAAACACTTATAGCTTGCAGAATTTGATATTATGATGGCTGATAAAAGGATTGCAGGCCAGAGAAATTGAAGAGGTAGCTTTCACACTGAGGATGCCCCTTATGATTGCAAACAATCATTTTCTCAAGTACTTGTGACACAGAATCGCCTTGAATTCAAACGAATCAATCCAACTTGTTTGATTCATTCGCTGGCAGACCTGTTGTTTGCATTATCGTTTGCACTCACAATCATGTGCAACAACTGTTGCAACAGATCGCTTGCATCCAGACCACTAGGGCGAATGGGCCTTGATGTGACAAAATCACAGCTATGAAAGATGACATCTAGGTGACAAGCCTACCTAATGATAACATGTGATGATATCTAACCAAACAGATTCAGCATTAACACATCGCTCAGTGCGTACCCCTTTACTTTGACAGTGTAGTGTTGACCACATTCACAATGTATAGCTAAACCCGACAACAATATAATACCCCTCTCCACTGCCCACTCCAACCAAAGGGAACAATTCTGGTTTTATCCGCGAAGTTTTATGCTGAGAATGCGGACCTTAATGCTGACTATCAAATCGTAAATACATATCAGATGAGGAGAGAGAGAAGCATGAAGCCCCATACCCACTAGGCAATTTTAACCAAGTCGGCCGACTGATCTGCACTTAAATTGGTCGATTCACCCTATGCAATGAGGTTTGTGGTGCCCACAAAATGGCAACCCAAACGCCAACCAAAAACCATCCACGAGAATTCTGTAATGACGAGGAGTTAAATTGCTTAATTTTTTGCAATCGTGGGTAATTTGTTCCCATGTGTTTTCGTATTGATTGTTTCCAATTTTTCAACCCTTAAAGTGTTCTAATGTACTTCTAACACACTTTAAAAAGTATTATATGTGGATAAGTATATTATGTAAATGATTTTAGTAGGTTTTTTCAAGAAACTCCCATGTCCAAAACTTCTAGATCTTGTGGATGTTTTTGGGAAGAATTTTCTTCTTGTGAACATGCAATAACTGCCGTAAGAAATTGTGGATGTTTCTTGGTCAGCCCCCTAAATCTTTCAAGTAAGATGACGTCTTAGGCGTATGATCCTCTGTTTCGGCGTTATTTTTACATCGTTTGGTATTGTTCCCTATATGTATTCCCACGAGGTGATTGTTTGTGAGAAGGACATTTGTGATATTGCTGGTGTGAAACTCGCCCTACATCGGAAACACTGTTGTAACTGCTCATTCACCTGTACTATTCTATTATGATAGAGTGCTGGAAGCAGCTGCTGAGACTCCCAGACGAGGGAAACGTATCTCACGGGGAGAAAAGGCTTTCAATTTGAAAAAATGCCATTTACACTAAGGTACAAGGTTCCCCTCCTGGAAACAACTATTTGAACAACTACTCACCAATTTCGGTGTTTTGCAACCTTTGATCCATTGCAATTAGAGAAAGAGGATCTAAAGACCCGTTTTCCACCCCCTGAATCTCATTGAAACGACCTTGTGATGCAGTGTTTTCCGAAAAAGTAATTACATGGAGAATTGTGGTGGACGCAGTTGGAAGGTTATTGTAAGGAGTTCCACTGCATAGCTTGGTTTACACATATAAGCAATAAGGGGGCGTGATAGTAGAGTGGGTAGAGTCCTCGCCTCACACGTGGCTGGATCAACTTTGACCCTTGTCTATACCACCTTGCATTGCAGTGAGTGAGTGAATGAGTGTTGGGTGTTTTATGCCGTACTGACAACTCAGGTCATTTTCAAGGCCAAAACAAGTTGGGACGAATTCTGTCTTTTGTGATCGAATCTATGAGATGAAGGTGACAGGGTGGGCAAACAGCAGAGGATCAAAACCCAGCGATCATTTTTGCTGTACCTCATCCGTTAGTGAACCAAGCACTGAGCCGGGAATTGGACCCAAGAACCACTTGGTCAGTGCAGGGTCCCCCCTATCGTCGCCTTGTACGATCAGCAGGGGCTACTGAGGGCCTATTCTTACCCAGACCCCCACAGGGACCTTGCATTGCAGTTGTTTCCATCCACATAAACTCAGTCAGCCAACTGGTATACACAAATGTGAGTGGTCCTGATAAAGCTGAAGAATTGCTGAGCGTCATAATGTCTGTCCTGGAGTGGTCACGATGCAGGTATACCAATATCAGCTTCGCGAAATCCCATACTATTGTGTGTACAAAGGTTGGTTTCCCTATACTAAATAGCTTGGCTTTGGCAACATGGAGAGCTTTACATCTTTTGCAATAATCAACTATGTAGCTCATGTTTGGAATATGTCTATAACTTCATCATACCATATCTGTATTGCGCCTCACATTGCATACATACAGTTGTAAGTTCCCTTTATGTGCCAAACCCGCTTCATGTAAACCAATTGCGGCTTTACAGTTGATGGGATTATTGTATAGACCATGTGGTCAATAGGTTTTTGCCACCTGTATAAAGTGACCATGAATGATGTTCACCCAGTACCACTACCAACCTATCACATGTCCAATCTGTCAATAATGTGTGCGCCCACCTTCCGTGATCACATTTTTATGTTAACTCAGCCAAACATGTATATTTTAATGTTAGTTGCAGCAACGTTCTATATTGGTCCTTGTTACGTTATTTTGATGACTCCTGACAACATTGCTACAACAAATTGCTGTGACGTAGCACTGTGGCAGTATCATAACGTTCTGGTTATGTTCTTCAACCTCAAAGAAGTTCTCATAACGTTCTGTATGCCATTTCAGAAGAAAGTTATCTAATGGTGTAAAACAGCGTATATGAATGCATAAAAGATAACTGATAATTGATAATTGAAACTTGGGGCTAATTGACATACACTTTGATAGGTCTACAGTCAATATTTACATAGAAAATGATCAAAAATAGTTTTAAAAAAACTTACAACTAGAATTAGTCTCAAAATATATTTCTTTTAGTTTTATTTGATAGGAAGCATTTTCAAAAAACATTGCATATTGTTTCCATGGTTAATGGAATGTTAAAGGAACGTGAAAATGTACATATGGTGCTCTGGAAACTAGGTCGTGTGATAAAGATTCTAAATTTAGAAAAACAGAAAAGGTCTTTCAAGCTACCTGGGTTCAAGCACAAAATATAGCATTTCATTCGTGTTATGTATCACACTTCTTGCATTTCCCTCTATATTTAATCCCCTTGTGCCTCACTTGGTACTCTTTGTTATCTATTTTTGATGGTTTTATGGTGTCTGACCCTATCATATTGAGAAACCCATATCTCATCTTCTACTAAAAATATTAAAAAGCTGTTTTCATCTATAGAAAGTTTGAGACTTCTACATTCATCCTCTATGACTGCAGCATGTATTTCACTATGTGAGGCAATGTAAAACCACAAGGGCCGACTGGTGAAGATCCCCAATCTGAGCAGCAATAACATAGCTTGTGGCTACCTTAGCACTCCCATTTGACCTCCTACTCAGCCCTTAGGGGCTCCCTACCCCTCTCCCTAACCCAGAATACTCCCAAGACTTTTTCTATTCATGCAATGCTTGATTATCATAACATTATATTGATTGTATGTATAAATTTACTATTACTGTAATAACTCTGAAAACCAAGGGAAACCTTGAAGATTATTACCAATAAAACCTATAAAAAAGAATTCTAAGGCAATAGATCTATCGAGGGTCTGTGACAAAGAAAAGGTTTTCTTTCTGACCAAATGTGCATCAAAGTACCAGTTATACGTTTACATGGTCAACGGTCAAAATTAGTTTCAAGCTCACTGGCTAAGGTGGTAATTAAGATTAATACTCAGATTCATTTTTTTATATACGCCAGGTTGTTTTATCAAAATACATGAAATGATCAATGATGTTGTTTCCACCCTTTGAAATATGTTGTTGCATCCTAAGACCAATACCAAAGTCCCATTCCTTAAGGGCCACACCCACTAAGTTTCTAAAGACCCATACCCACTAGGTGATTTTAACACCGATGAGCGATGGGTGTCTGGGAGAATCGGCTGATTCTTAAGGTGACCTGTAATTATAGCATATTGACCTATACGTGTTTGATCTGAAATGCTGCTAAAATCGTCTGATTCTACCTTTAGAATGGGCCGGTTTTAATGCCGATCTGTCTGCCGACTTAGATAAAAAGCGCCTAGCGGGTATGGCCCTTTAGGCTTTGACCGGTGACCATCAGAAGCAGCGGTAAAGTCACCAGGCGACTTGGTTATCAATAGAATTACTGGGCAACTCCCATGGGTATGATGGGGATTCTGAGCAACGGACGATGGTCAACAGAATCACTGGCAAATTCACCAGCAAATCACCAATAAAATATCAATTTAGCCGCATACCCACTTAGCAATTTTACCGTCGCTGGGCGAAGGCCAATCCTGATGATCAGCAGTAAAGTCACCAAGCAATTGGATTATCAATGGATTATCAATGGATCACTGGGCAATTTTGCGTGTGTATGGCATGTTTTCTGGGTGACGGACAACAGGATCGTCCGGAAAATTGCCAGGAAAATTGCCCGGAAAATCACCTATAAAATATCAAACTTGCCAGATATTACCCTGGTGACGACTAGACCACGGCCATTATTGCCGTTGACCGGTATTATTGCCTAGTGGGTATGGCCCTTTACAGTTGCCCTGCAACAGTGACAGCCATTCTCCCAGTCATTCATCACCCAACAGGTAACATCGCCTAGTGGGTATGGGCCTGTAACCAGCCTCTCCCTTCTGTCCCCTACCCCCCTAGTTATAGTCAGGTGTTACTCGGGTTAACTACTGGTCACTA
The DNA here is from genome assembly GCA_936440205.1 of Lepidonotus clava. NCBI lineage: Eukaryota > Metazoa > Annelida > Polychaeta > Phyllodocida > Polynoidae > Lepidonotus > Lepidonotus clava. Next base: position 3,475,020 of record OW387134.1, read on the forward strand.
CACGGAGGTGACATTTCCGGAGTCCCCCATAGTGGCCAAACCTCCCCCGTCTCCTCCCGGCATGCGCGGCCGGAAGGAGGGGGCAGAAATAGGAGGCGGTGCATTGTGGTATTGTTTGTCCTTACTATAGACCCTTCTCACTCATTCAGGCCATTTGGGGTGGGTCATTGCCTTTATCGTACCCATATGTTTGTGCATATATATATATATATATATATATATAATATGTAGCTATGTATGCATACATGTATGTCTGTATGTATGTTCTGTACCTGCCCCTAGTGGTTGACTAAAATTCTCAGTTATAAAGTGCAGTTAAGCCTGTATTCTGTTAGGTTGGAAGGTTAGGTTGGAAGATTGGATTTTAATGGAGAAATTTTCCTCAAATGCTCCCAGAGATATTTACAAAATATTTACCATTATGATAACTATAAGCCCAGCTATTGTAATATGTAAACCAGGCTTTAGTGGACTAGTCCTCTTCAAATCTCCTCCATAGAGAGTACATTATATCGGTTGCAATCACTGCGGTGTAAATTAGAATGTTAAAATGCCATTAGATTGTTCTATGATATTGTAACACTGAATCCCCATAAAACATCATTGTTCTGCACTTAGTGGTCTACCATACCACACTATAATCCCCAGCAGGGCTTCTCACATAGTCCATTCAGTCTCCTGGCCATCCTATAATACCCATTTAAGGCCATATTCCACTATACGGTATGTGCTTGCGGCACTTTGAAAAGACACACGCAAATGGCTAAAAATTTGCATGCGGTAGGGTATTGGACGGTGGAATATAATTTACTTGTGGCACTTGCTTGCAGCACTTGCTTGCAGTAGTTGCTTATTTATATATGTGTTTTCTATGGTATGTTTGTGGTTCCACATAGAAACATGTTATATCAAATGAGAAATTTTGTCAGGACGGTAATGAGGTTGTAGGTACCCTCTGAAAAGACCTATCTTGTACAAAGCATGAGCATTTTGACAATATGCAAATATCAATTAAGGTCTATATATTGGCCTAACCACTAATAATTTGTGCCCTTTCTTCGAGCCTTGTAACTATCAGTTTCTGTAATAAAAGAAGTTTGATACCGTACTGGGTCATGTGTTTTCTAGGTGTATTCCCCAGATGCCATAATTGCTTAACCTTATTGAGCCTAAGCTAGGAGTACCTCGACAGTACTCTACCCTTCCAGTCTACCCTTGACTGTAGTTGGGTGTACCTGTACACATAACTGTAGCCTAAAACAATCTTGTCGGCTTTAGGCTTTAAGACATAAACACGCAGTACTGAAGAGATTCTATCCATTTGTAGTGTACAAATCCTCCATAAGGATATACATGTATACCATGCAGCTGCATTCAGTACTTGACCTAAACCTACACATATTTGAATTCACAAAAAAAAGCTATCGACAAAATCAAAATATCCAAGTATGTTTTCACAGAGGCACTCTACACTGAAAAACACAATTATCATTAATCAGATTAGACACAGAGGCCTGTATGGGTTGACAGTGATGGCTGCTGACCCCTTCTCAATGTAGACTATGTCTGGGTGATGGTCGATCTTGATGATCCGCAGTAAAGACACCAGGCGACTGAGATATCAATGGGTTATCAATGGATCACCAGGCGATTTTGTGTGTGTATGGCATGTTTTATCGGTGACGGACAACAGGATCGTCGGGAAAATCACCCAGAAAATCATCGGGAAATTGCCAGGAGAATTGCCAGGAAAATCACCTATAAAATATCAAACTTGCCAGATATTACCTGGGTGACGGCGATGGCCATTCTCCCAGTCACCCATCACCCAACAGGTAAAATTGCCTAGTGGGTATGGGGCTTTAACTAGCCTCTCCCTCCTGTCCCCTACCCCCTAGCTATAGTCAGGTGTTACTCGGGTTAACTACTGGTCACTACATGCAGGTGACATTTCCGGAGTCACCTATAGTGACCAAACCTCCCCCGCCTCCTCTGGGCCGGAAGGAGGGGGCAGCAATAGGAGGCTGTGCATTGTGGTATTGTTTGTCCTCACTATAGACCCTTCTTACTCATTCAGGTGGCCAGTTGGGGTGGATCATTGCCTTTATCGCACCCATATGTATGTGCATGTATATATACATATATGTAATATGTAATATGTAATATGTATCTATGTATGCATACACAGGTCCGGGCTAACACAGAAATTTGGAACGGTCCGTGATAACAGGACGTCCCATAATCCTGGGTCTCCCATCGTCCTGTGATTTAGGAATGCTTGAATAAAACTTACAATATTAACTAATAGAGAGGTTTGCTGAAAAATCCAACACGGTAAATGTCTCAAACATTAGTAGTTCCAATTATCTAGGTCTTTAAATCTGAAGTTAAATGTGCACATTTTTTCGAAAAACCAAAAGTAAGACTCCCTATGGCCCTTTAGTACTGTGTGACTGGGCAGTGGTGGAGGAGCAGGCCTTACATAACCATCCCAGGGTCTACGACGCACCCCCAGTGGTGCTATTTATAGATACTTGACCCGAGGACAGGCGCACATGGCCGGCCTGGAGGGGTCAGATACAACAATAAAAAGGCGGGGAATATCAATTAGCCCGTCTTATCAGGATGGCCCAGCTTTATGGGACGCCCCGGCTAACCAGGACGTCCTGAGATTTCGGGACGTTCCCATATTCCTATGTTAGCCCCAACCTGATACATGCATGCCTGTATGTATGTTCTGTACCTGCCCCTAGTGGTTGACTAAAATTCTCAGTTATGAAGTGCAGTTAAGCCTGTATTCTGTTGGGAGAAGATTGGGTTTTATTGTAGAAATTTATTCAAATGCTCCCGCAGATATTTACAAAATACTTACCATTATGATAACTATAAGCCCAGCTATTGTAATATGTAAACCAGGCTTTAGTGGACTAGTCCTCTTCAAATCTCCTCCATAGAAAGTACATTATATCGGTTTGAATCACTGTGGTGTAAATTAAAATGTTGAAAGGCCATTAGATTGTTCTATAATATCGTAATACTGAATCCCTATAAAACATCATTGTTCCGCACTTAGTGGTCTACCATACCACACTATAATCCCCAGCAGGGCTTCTCACATAGTCCATTCAGTCTCCTGGCCATCCTATAATACCCATTTAAGGCCATATTCCACTATACTGTATGTGCTTGTGGCACCTTGAAAAGACGGAAGCAAACGGCTACAACTTGCATGCAGTAGGGTATTTCAAGGTGGAATATAATGTAGTTGCAGCACTTGCTTGCAGCACTTGCTTGCAGTAGTTCCTTATTTATATGTGTTTTCCATGGTATGTTTGCGATTGCAGATACCAACATGTTGTAAGACCTTACTTGTACAAAGGATGAGCATTTTGACAATAACTATTTATGCAAATGTCCATTAAGGCCTATATATTCACCTAACCACTAATAATTTGTGCCTTTTCTTCAAGCCTGCTATCAGCTTGTGTAATAAAAGAAGTTTGATACAGACTGGATTGTGTGTCTTGTAGTTTTATACCCCAGATGCCATAATTGCTTAACCTTATTGAGTCTAAGCGTGCAGTACCTTGGCAGTACTCTATCTTTTCTAGTTTACTGCTGTTTATAGTTGCGTGTACCTATGCACACAACTATGGCATAAAACAATCATATAATTATTGTCGGCTTTAGGCTGTAAAACATAAACACGCAGTACTGAAGAGATTCTATCCATTTGTAGCGTACAAATCCTCCATAAGTAAATACCATGCAGCTAAGATGCATTTAGTACTTGACCTAAACCTATACATATTTGAATTCACAATAAAAAGCTGTCGACAAAATCAAAATGTCTAAGTATGGTTCTGCAGAGGCACTCTACACTGTAAAACACAATTATCATTGATCTGATTAGACCAAGAGGTCTGAATGGGTTGACAATGATGGCTGCTGACACCTTCTCATTGTACACTATGTCTAATGGGTATACGCCCAGCCACTTGGTCTCTAAAAGACTGGACACAAAGCGCGTGGTGGCTTCTCATTAGGAATGCATGCATTGAGCTTCCAAGCCAAGGATGCGACGTTATTATAACGTTGCAGCAATGTTCTGGTTGGTTCCGTATTTGGTTCTTGTTACGCTCTTTTGATGACTCCCAAGTACATCACTGCAATATACTGATGTGATGTTGCAATGCGATATAATTACAACTTTCTGGTTATGTTCCTCAACCCAAACAGATATATCTAGTTCCAACAACAGAACTTCTGATAAAGGTTAGTTATTTCTATGTTTTATGTTTACAAAAAAGAACTCAAACTTATCAGACACAAACTTTTCCCATCTTTACAATTGTTATATGATTCGTTTCCCAATTGAAAACATGCAAGCTGAGTCCTTAAAACAAATGTCACTTGTGTCTTATTTGTTCGGTTTTGGCATCCGTAGACAAACCGTTCTACACCCTCTGCCAAACCGTGTTTTGTGGATGCCCGCCTCGAAATAAAGACCCTGAAGTAAAGACCCAGCTCACCGTATTGTGAACCCCAAGTATGTCGTGACAGGCAGCGAAAGGAGCACCAGGGCAGGGTGATCTTTTCAGGGACAATGGGGCCCTAGAGGGTGGATTTTAAGGCCCCTTGTTAAAGGTCAAATTTGAAAATAAAAATTTCAGTTCCTCTCACCTCCCTTGCATCGTTTGAATGATACAGGTTCAAGAGTAACGAGCAGGGGCGGATACAGGATTTTAGAAAGGGGGGGGGTCGACATAAAGGCTAAGTACTAAAACCATGAGCAATTGTGTGCACACACGTGGCATTTCCCCCTCTTTTTGTAGTTAAGGAGTCCACCAAAAGGGGGGGGGGATATCAGGCCCGCCTGGCCGCCCCCCGGATCCGCCCCTGACATGGTTAGCACAACACTGAAGGGGTGTTTCACACTGGTCGCAACTTTAAGAATTTATTTCTATTAAGATATGTTTATTTAAGAGTGTATATAATGACAAAGGCCCTGAGTAGAAGTTCTATCTGAGAATGAGCCTACAATCCACGGTACAGGGTCGCTATGAAATATTCTTTACGAGTTTTTCATTCGTGACTTAAAATGTATAAATCTAATGTGTTTCTATAAACACATACATCAATGAAATATTGCTCCACATATTATTTGGATCTGGTATCCGACATGAGGTCCCCCCTCTAGCCCCCCCCCCCCCCCCCCTCAGCAGGGGTGGCGTGATAAGGAAACATTGGCCGTATCGGGGTGGGAATCAGATCCAACCCCCCCTCCCACATAAACTCTCCTACCTCTCCCCTTACACCCAGGGCACATATGTGAGCTGGAGGCCCAGAAGAAACGGCCACAGAACACCATCTGGGCAGGGTTTACTGGGGGAGTTCCACCTTTACAAAAACTGGCACCAATGCAGATGTTGCCTCATTGTTTTCACCGCTCTGGTAGGAGGCAGAATGCACTCAGGGAAAAACAGGATGGAAATCTGCAAAAGGGGAATGTATTCAATGGGCTTAGGATTACTATTGTTTTTGTTTCTAATCATCTTCTGGTAAATCCATCTTCCAGACAATTGGCATGAAATAACAGTAAAGTAACAATGACTAATTATAAACAAATAAGTAAATATGTTCCCCATATCTCAAGATTTAAGATAAGGCGTTTTTTAAAAGTCAAAAATCTAAAATGGGCTGCCTGAAGATAATAAGAAGATCGTAAGTCTGATACACAACCATGAACATGTCAAAATATTTGTACTTGAAACACGATATTACTACCAATGTGAAATACCCATGTAGTTCATTTCTTTTGCCCCTAAATTAAATTTACCCTATTATCCCATCATAAGGTATCACAATTCTAGGATTACCTTACTGAAACCAATAATGTTAAGATCTAATAGTGAATCTCAGGATCTCATTGGACCCCCTCCCCTCCCCCCAGTTTTACATTTTCCTCTGAGGAAATTTGTCTCACCCCCTTCCCAACACCCATGGCTAAGTGCTGTACAAAAGAAGGAACTCATTGTCTTTTTAATGAATATATATGTGCATATAGGCGTGAAGAGAATACCAGCTGATTCTAGGGCTCTATAGAACATTAAGATGCTGATGCCTCTGTCTATTTTGCATTTTCTAAAAGAATTATGGGCTGTGTAGAGCTGTATGTTCTAGCTAGTAATCCTGTTAGTGAAAACAAAAGGTAGGGAAGGATATATCTATTGTTAAAATAATGCCTATACTGGAACACTATACCACTTTGTCGCCTTCCAATGAATATCCTTATTGAATAAATTAATCGGGCCATAGCACCATAATTGATCTTGGCAGGTGAATTCATCAAGCTTGAAACATAGTGCTTAAGCTCATGTATAGATTTCATCAATGGTACTTTACTTACAACGAGACGTGACTTGAGATTGTAACAGTCACTTATGAGGGGCAGTTTAGGTGTGAAGGGGTTGTCAGCCCAGCCAGCTTGCGACGGAACAGAAACGGTGTGCAACCATACTTAAACCTGAGTTAAAACAAGGCAATTACCGGTAGTAAGGACGTGTTTAAGACTCTGTCCTGATGGACCTGTTTCCTCTTTGATTCCACTGCACTGACTCAGATTAAAGGGTTTCTATTTAAAGGTCCCTGAGATATGAACACCGCAATAATGACTTCTGTTTTCAGAATATCTAACACAATTACATATCGAAGACATGATATAAAGCCTATACCAGCCAACTTGTGATGCAACAGAAACATTCTGCAACCATACTTTTTTAGTCGGTTCGTTACTTACTAAGATGGCACGTAACTATTATATTATTGATGGTAAGGTTAAAACCTCATCAAATCAGCGTGTTATTATAACATTATCATTTGGTGAGGTTTGGACGAAACCAAAACAGATCCTTATTTTAAAAACATTCTGTTTGGGTTGAGGAACATAACCAGAACGTTGTAAAAATGTCACAGTGCAACATCATGGCAGTATTTTGCAGTGACGTAATTGGGAGTCATCAAAAGAATGTAACAAGAACCAAATACAAAACTAACCAAAACGCTATGTTAACATCGCATCCTTTAGTGGGAGATCCACCTCACAAGTTTGTTCACACTATTATGTTTTTGTTTTGAGGGAAAAGTGGGGGGGTGGGGGGGGGGTGGAGAATTATGGTATATCTTAAGTAGGTTATTCTTTGGACATTCATTGTTCACATGTAGATGTTTTATGGAGACAGTTAAAAGAGAGTTTTGGGCATTGAACAACTGAGCAGTCAATATTCATTGATTTTCTGAATTGGCAAGTGTATATATTTATGACACATTTTATTAAATCTATGAATCTTCCAATAACATGTAGCTGTACCCATATACCTTTTGTCTAAGTTCATGTATATTGGAACTCAACAATTCATCATTCAGCGTGAAATAGTTCATAGAGAGCATGAGTAGAGGTGTTAAATAAGGAGGCATCAGTAGTTGTCAGGTATGAGGGTAGTTATAATGGGGTGCCTTAACTTGATCCAATGGCAGCCATGTGGTGCACCTTACTTTCCCATGTAACAAAGTCTTCCTGTAAGCAAACGTACCATTGATAAACCTTATACATGTGGTTAAGCACTATCTTTCAAGCTTGATGAATTCACTCGCCAAGATAAATCATAGCACAATGACCTAACTAATCAATTCAATAAGGATCTTCTTTTGAAAGGGTATGTTCTTCTAGTATACACCTTTTTCATTAAAATGGTGCCCCCTGGTGAATTAAATTCAATCAATGTTTTGGGGCTTTCCCTATAGTTAACCTTAACCTATGTGAAGTGAGTTGACCCAAAAGCTCCCAAAAGTAGGCACGGTGGGGGACTGCACAGTTTCATGGGAAAGGTGTATAGGTCTATTTTAAGCAGCCTTCTCCTTGATGTTACAGCCTCTTTTTTTCTCATTCAGGACAGAACTAGGTCACTAAGCAGGGCACTTGTTAATACACCGGTCCACTAGAGGGCTCACACACAAACAAACAGACCTGTGTCATCTCTCGACAGAGTATTTAAGCGCTCCGTCTGAAGTGTGTCACGCGCTCTCCACTGTAGAGGATGGAGTGTGTGCCTGACCCAAACAAGTCCTTGACTGTTGCCTCCCTACTTGGCAACTCGTGCTCCTAATGACTTCATTTGGTGGTACGAGGCCACGACAAGGGCGGTTGGCACTCGTGGCCTCCTCTGTGTCGAGGCCATATCGCGGGCCATGTTGACTAGAGACATGTAGTCTTTTGTGACTTATTGGATTTCTTAAGAAACATGTTTGTTACACTCACACAAAACGTGCAAGGAAGGTTGTGTGTCGTGGACTGGCACATGATCCCTTTCGACTTTTGAAAAATGAGCTCAGGACATAGTTCCATAAAAATTTGGTGATAATCATGTTGAAGATATGATACGATACCAAATAATGTTATCGTCAGATGAAAGAATTTTTTTTCTCTTTTTTTTCAGTCCTTCTTTTACTCAAACTTAAACTTTACAGCATGCTTTCTTGATCACATACATGTATTTTCATATGTGAATAATTGTGGGGGGAAATGTTTTTGGAATTGCGATACTTTGAAATTATTGTCACAATACTGCTGTGAGGCCTTGGCGATAATTTTCGGAGTATCATTAAATTTTTTATGGACATGCTTTGACTCGCAACAATTATTGCCAAATTGTTATGGAATGGTCACCAGATTTTGTGATATCCTGGTGTTTCCCCCCAGTTTTGTGACAAAAGTTGCAAGAAATTGATGAACAATCTCATCAAACATGCATATTTCAATACTATATGCTGATGGGCAATTACTAAAAAAAACATTATGAGTGTGGTTAAGCTCAAGTAGAAATGGGCTCCAAAGTGCCCGAGAGGTGATAAACACAAGGTGATAAATACATATAACCAACCAAGAAGGGAGTACGAGGGTGGTAATCACCACGAGCCGGGACCCCGATATCAGCCCGAGGCCAGGGCCCGAAGGGCCGGCCGAGGGCTGATATCGGGGTCCCGGCGAGGGGTGATAACCGCCCGAGTACTCCCTTCGAGGTTGGTTATGGATTTATTATACCTTTTCTGTTAGATCTGAGCTCCCAAGGAAGGATGTACAGCAATCAGTGATGGTGGGACTGTGATGCTGCACATTCTTTTTATGTTTTTCCATATAACTCTTTTGATATCCATCAAATCCACAAACAGTAAGCAGTCAAATGTAACTAGGAACGTTGTGCAGATAATGCAAATGTTTTTTTTTTATTTCCTAATGATTTCATTTTTTCATGAATTTTAGAAAAATAAAAAGTGTCTGTATCACACTGCAGTGTGATACAAGGCTGGTTATCACCCAGGTTTGTATCACCCTGAGTTAAACTCTTAACTACTAAACTTCACCCTAAGGTATAATAAAGGTATATCCCGGGCAACGAGTATAACAAAACACCATTGCTCTACAACATAAAAATATCACCAGACGAAGGAAGAAAATGTCACTGGGGGACTGGGGGGGGGGGGGGGTGGAGTTTATTGCCACATTGGGATCAACCAAGAGAGTGGTGACAATTGTTACGTGGAAAAATAATTTCAGAAATAGTGAGTTATTTACTTTTTCTGTAAAATGTTTTGGCGACAATTGTTCCAAAAACTGGTCAGTTGTTAAAGGAAACCAGGCACTGATATCAGATAATCTATTGAATCCCTTATCCATTTTATAAAGGACGTCTGTGGATGACGTCACATAAGGAAGTGTTATATTTATGTTTCAAAATCTAATAACCCACAAAGAATCAATTTGATAACTTCAAATACTCCCTAAATACATGCAAAATAGCATTGTAACTACCTGGAAGGTAAGGAACACGATTATATAGACGTTCTGCAGATGACGTCACAACTGCCCATTATGGACTGGCTGCCATATTGGTGATCAATTTAAAATCAATATTATTTACATTTCTGAAGCATTTGTCTTGCATTTTTATAGTACTTTTAATCGGAATAGTGTTAATGTGTGTCCTAACCCCACCCCCTCTGGGAGGGGGGACTTAAACTTGCCAAAGAGGAAAAAAACGTCACATGCATGTACGCGAATGCACACCGGTTTAGTTCTTAACCTATATATATGCTGATCAGCCCCCTTTCCAAAATCCTTTATCCGCCTCTGCCGGATAGGTTAATGTCATTTAACAACTGCACATGAAACATGGCAGTCCTCTAAACAGTCAAAATGTTTGCCACTTGCTTAGTCATTGTTCACTGAGTCATTATATAAGAATACAAATAAACTGAGAAAATAAAGTGGTTTTGAGGGAGGGCTCTTCATTTCTATTATGTGACAACACAAGGCGATTGACAATAGGGAAAAAACACACCATCTGCTCTCTCTCAGGCAAACCTAGAGCGTGCAATCAATATATGACATCACACATATACATGTTGTTTGAAGTACACGTGTTGTAAGTTTCAGGCCCGTATCCAGGTTCTGTCGTGGGGGCGGGGTGGGGTGTGGCGTGGGGGCGTGGCGTGGAACTTTTCCTTACACTTTCAATACATCCAACCTAAAAATTGGGGTGGCGAAGTGCACAAAGTGGAACTTTTCAAGATTTTTTTTAGAATTTGTTAGGATTTTTACATGGAATTTGTAAAGGAAAGGTGGAACTTTTTGACAAATTTGTAGGGGGATTGTGCCCACCCCCGCCACTCTCCCTGTATACGAGACTGAGTTCTCCTTCCTCTTTGTGCTGGATCTTTGTAGTTCTTTATCCCATATATAACAGTTGGATGTAGCTATACATCATAATGATATGAAACACAACACAGGGGTAAACCACGTAAGAACTGACATCTTGGTGAGTGTTTACACCTTTACAATAACTATGCCCCGCCCGCCTTTATTTTCTGCTTTGGAAGTTACGTTTTACCACCACACCTCTAAAACCTAGGAATATCGGACAGATTTAGAAGATGCAAACCAACACGATAACCCATGGTTTGTTTTAGTCAGAACTTAAAATACGTTCATCTGCCTTTTCATTGCTGCCCGTCCTTATAATCTATGTTTATTTTGCAACATATCAGAACATGTAGAACCTATTGTTGGCGCCAGTAAACTAACCCACTTTCGGCATCACCCCAACCTCCTTCTCACGACAGTTGTGGAAGGAAGAACCTTCCGCCAGGATTCATCTACTGGTCTCGATGACGGACCATTTAACTGGTCAGCTGCACCAAGCCTTGGGTCAACCTGGACAGGTACCCCCTCCACAAACTGAGGAGTAGGGACAAGTTAGCCATTTAGGTGTACCTTTATATGAACCCTAGTGATGTAAAAGATGTGAAGGACATATGTTTAGATTGATACCTATTATCACCTTGACTGACGTGCCTGGCAGAACATACCCTGAGACTATCTGAGGCCCAGTGCGCATGTGCCCTGATGCAGGTGGTAGAGGAATCCTGGCCGGTAGATAAATCCTGTGACACAATCACCAGCTATTTATCTCCTTTATTTGGTCATACAGGGACAGAATCAATGACAGCCCTTGTCTCGTCATACTATTTCATGTCAGTCATTTGCATCAATCTGCCTTTTTAGGTGATAAGCAGTGTTTGTACATGTCTCATCAATATGTTTGTAAAGTATGACTTGATTGCATGTCCCACAACCATATCCATCTTCTAAGTGGGAATGAGCCTGTTAAGTTATATATCCGTCTCTTTAAATTTACTTATGTTGTAGAATATTCACTTTTTGAAACATCCAGGACGAAAGAAACTGTAATTACCTTAAAGCAATAGGCCTGGATCACGAGTATCGGCAATTAGAGATATCATCATCTCCTCCGTGTCTCAAAGCACATACCCACTAAAGCCCCATACCCACTAGGCAATTCTGACCAAACCGGCGGACTCGTTGACCTTACAGTCGACTGATTCTATCAGAATAATCAGCCGATTTTAGCAACAATTCATACGAAACATGTACATTTCAATATTGCATGCTCATTGGTGTTCTGAATTGGTTCACATATTGGCTGATTATCCCAGTTGAATCAGGCGATTTTAGGGCCAACTAGTCTGCTGACTGTGTAAAGATCACCTAGTGGGTATGGGGCTTAAACAACTTTAGCAGCGTTGGGCAATGGCAACCGCTACAGTTGATGCTAAAATCAGCCGATTCCTATGATCACCTGTAGGTATACCGTACTGAAATGTGTGTGTATGATCTGAATTGGCACTGAAATCGGCCGATTCTACCCTTAAAATTGTCCGACTGATCAGTGCTAAAATCGGCCGATTGTGTAAAAGTCGCCTAGTGCGTATGGAGCTCCAATCCCCCCTCCCCCCCCCCCCCCCCAAGGAAGGTCTGGGACAGCCATGGGAACCCTGTCTTTACCGAAGGTTATGTCTATTTCACATCAAACTCTTTTATAATCCCTCATATGGCACTTCTTTGTCTATACAAAAGACATGAGTGTTTGGACACAAAAAGGTAGCTTTTCTTTTGTATCCTACTTGTACTGTGTAATTATCTGAAATAGTGTCTGCATTGGTTGATGAGAACCATTTGAATAGGACAGCTAGCCTTTAGTGATCATAATAATTATAACACAGTAGGTATTTCAAAATGAATTTTGAATGCAATTTTCCATTCATTTTGTAAATCCAAAAACATCAACTGATTTTCTAACTAACACATGTACCGCCTTAGGGAAGAAAACCGCCAATAAAAACAAATAATCAATAGAAATAAATTAATTACTTAAAGACAATAACCAACATTGCCAATATTCTAGGTCTGCTTTAGCATTTCAAACATACAACAACTGAAAATCCTGCAATGTAAGTCTCATATTTTTTAAACCAATTAGATGAATCTGCCACTGATGAGTGTATATATGATCAGTGTCTCATGATTAATGGAAGTGTTTGCAAATAACCACCCAGGCAAGAAGCGACGTAACAGAACCATTCTGCGACCATACCATTTTGGTCGGTTTATAACCCACATAAAACTACGTAGCAGTTACGTGATTTTAGGGGGACGTTATGACATCCCATAAAAAGAATGTTATAATGACGTTCTATGAACATCAGGTTAGAACCCCCTTACAACGTAACATCACAGTGACGTGCCAATCAGGTGTGGTTGAGACATAACTCAAACAGAATGTAACTGATACAAACTAATTATGTGTGGTTATGACCAAACCTAAAAAGAATGTAGTTATGACGTGTTGATTAGGTGACATAGAGACATAACTCAAAAAGTACGTAACTGATACGTACTGACTGAGTGAAGTTGTAACCAAACCTAAAGAGATGTAGCCTAGAGAGTTGTAGCGACGTTTATTTGATGGCTCCCAGAAACGTCGCTGCCACCAAAATTTTGATGTCTTTATGACATTCTAATTAGGCTAGGTCTTAACTGCACCTAAACAGTATGTCAAAAGAACGTTGTGTTTAGGTTGGTCTGAACCATACCTAATGATGATGTCACAGTGACGTTCTTTTAATGTAAGGTTTCAACCCTACCTAATTGTGACATCACAGTGACATTGTGCTTAGGTTCAGTCTTGACCTCACCTAATCACCATGTCTCAGTGACGTACTGGTTAGGTTAAGTCACAACTTAACTAAATCAGAACGTCACAAGTACCTTGTTTCCTAGTCTAGCCATAGCCCTTGATAGTACTGTTTTTCAACACCAGGGGACAGTGCAATACCATTTCAGTTGAGAAAAGGCTAAAGTTCAAGGTTTTGTGGTTTATATCACTGTTTTTCAAATATGTTTAAATGCTGATGAAACAGTATTCCTTATGAAATATTAAACTATCTTCTAGAAACTTATTTATAGTTTAGTTTAATTGCTGAAATCAATGAACAGTACCATGAAAACACCTTTTTCAATCTTTCACAATGGGATACTGAGTGTATCTGTCCCCTGGTCTCATACATGACATTTGCCAGCTATAGAAAAGGCCTGTACGCAAGTACTTACTTAAAAGGCCCCAAGTCACTGTCAGCAAAGCCGGAAACCAAGATTTCTTGTCTTGGGAAAGTTACAGTATGATGTATAGTGTAATGTTTGGTCATAGGTGGGTCACAAAATAACCTTAACAGAACCTGTCACAAAATAACCTTATTGGAATATAATTTGGGTTACAATATGATATTATAATCATCTCGCCAGTATGTTATGGTGCAACGTCGCAGCAGTAGTTTCTAATCCACATAATCTTTCTTTGAAAGTTGCAATGTGACGTCGCAGAAACACGTACCAAGAATGTCATTTTGTGACGTCGCAGAAACACGTGATAAGAATGTCATTCTGCGACGTCGCATTGGAAGTTACAGAGACGTGATTGGGTGCCCTCAAATCTACGTCTATAGAACGTCAAAATGTGACGTAACAAGAACCCAAAAATGACGTCACAATAACGTTATTATAACGTCGCATTCTTGCCTGGGCATCATCTTTGAGGTTATTTTGCCTCATCGATTGTTGTTTACAGTTGAACCACTAATTATGAGACACTAATTATAAGGCATTTACCAATCAGTGACCAGTTAGCCTAAATATGGGCCTTGGTGCCATTTTACATCACCACACTTGTAATTATGACTAAATCGCAATCACAACATTGGCCAGTAGAGTATAGGTTTACGGCAGACAGATGGCACTGGGGCAGAGTACGACTGCGTGTGAATTGGCCGTCTCCACATCCACCTGTTCTCTACCCGTCTTTGTCATTTCAGAAACTGTCTCTTTAGGTTGGCAGGCATCCCAGTGGGAAAGACGAGTCTCTCGATAGATAAAACAATTAGCCCGATCGACATGTGTCACGTGTAAATACGGAACGCTTCTCTCCTGCCTGTCTCAACCAAAGGGTTCTAGATGGATAAATGTTGAAAGGGTGATTCATGTAGTTGAGGGTTTTCTTGTATGGTGCATATGTTCCTTGCTTTTAAACCCCTATCCCTATGAGCTGAGGTATGCATTGGATTTACGCAGATATGTACGCATATTTTCTGGAATATGTTTTAGCCAATCCAGATTGATGCATATGTAATCTAATGGATATCATGATTGGATATCATGATTCGTGACTGATTGGCCTAATCTGTTATTTCTATGTAGGAGCTATGAATGAATATTGTATGAATGTTAAAGAAAATAGCCGTTTTGCCCCTGGCTTGAAGTGTGTCATCATTATTTAAACAATAGTACTTTGAGGAATATTTTCAGAGCATGAGGTTTCCTGTTGTCACCCACTCAGTTTTCAATGGGCGTCTTGAAAATTAAGATTCCATTCTGATACCATTTGGTATAAATTAGAGGTTGCAATTGCTTTGAAAATATTTTAATGTTGATACATATTTCCCAAGCAATCAAAGTATACTTATATATTGTCGTGATTATATTGGTCGAAGATAAAACTTCTTTTTGGCTACTTCTGCTTGTATCTGATTATTTTCAATGATTCCTGACCACTTAATGAAGAAATTCAACTGGAATTCATATTGCATCCCTCAAATGGTTTCCTCCTTCGCAGAATTTCTTTATATATATATCAACCACATTCATTTAGTACAAATGTTCTTCCATGTAGGTATCCAAGCCAGCCTGCGACATAACAGAAACGTGCTGCGACCATACTTTTTTTAGTCAGTTTGTTACTTACTAAGATTGCACATAACAATTACATTAATGATGGTGAGGTAGAAACCTCACCAAATCAGAATGTTAATATAACATTATTTTTTTGTGAGGTTAGGACAAAACCAAAACTGAACGTTATAAGAACATTCTGTTGGGGTTGAAGAACATAACCAGAATGTTGTAATAATGTCACAGTGCAACGTCACATCAGTACATTGCAGCAACATAATTGGGAGTAAACAAGAACGTAACAAGAACCAAATACAGAACCAACCAGAACATTGCCGCAACATCATATTAACGTGACATCCTTTGTTGGGTATTACATCCCCTTCTCCATACTCTGCAGTACCTGTCTTCTGTTTGAAAAGATACAGCTGGAAAACTGAGGGGACCTTCGCATGTTAACCTCCACGTCCTTTGTAGCCATACCAATCAGTTGCTTGTTTGTAGTACAGATTGCCTAATGACCCGTATTGCTAATTTATATATAGTCTGTGACATTTTTACCATAATGTAAAAGCAATAGAGGGGCTATAATTATGTTTACATGCATGGAACGTCTTGTTGCAAGATACCATGTTGCTTGGAAATAAACTAAAGGGGGCAAATAGATAGTAATTGGAAAAATATGCATGTGTCTGGTATTGATGATTATATAATGTGCAACTAGACAGTTTTATGCTTTTGGAACTTACAAAGTTGATCATATCCAAGAAAGACTTGTAATGATTACAATCATACAACGATAATTGCATAGACTGCTGCAGTTTTACATAGATTAGTACATTTCTTTTACCTTGATGCAAAACCTTTTCAAATTTCTAATCCTGATTTAGAACAGCATCAGAATCCGCATATTGACACTCTGAATAAAATATAACACATGTTTTGAGTTTAAGCTGGAAGCATACCCAGCTAAGCATATGACATTATCATAACGTTGCAGCGACATTCTATTTGGTTCTGTATTGGCACTTGTTTCTTAAAATTGCTGTAACATACTGTTGTAATGTTGTACTACAACATTATTATAATGTTCTCATCATGTTCTTCGACATAAACAGAATGTTTTTATAACATTCTGTTTTGGTTTCACCCTAACCTCACCAGAAAATGAATAGTCATTCTGATTTGGTGAGGTTTCAATCTCACCATGATAACTTAATTGTTATGTGCCATCTTTGTAAGTAACAGACTTACTCAAAGAATATGGTTGCAATAAATTTATTTTACGTCGCAACTTGGCTAGGTACAGTCTAACCTCTTACAGTTATACCCATCACACACATAACTGCCCATGAAAATGTTCATTCAGTGACTGGAGCAAAAGGTCCAATGAATATTCTGAGATCTAGTCTGAAAAGACTTATATGAAGCTCCATACCTGCTAGGGCAATTTGGACTTCGGTGATCATCTATCCCTCTGATTGCTGAAAAGTACATACTTATTTGAATCACTGCCAAAGTCGATGGGTGATTCTACCAGCGATTCTACCTATCATATCATGATCAGCAACCAGAAGAAAGTACGATCGAAACAGTCAAAATGGTCAAAGTTGGTATATTGCTTTGGATGCAAGCATCTGGTAAACAATAATTTTTTAACGTAAAACTGACCAATTTTACCTCAGCCCCTTGAGCTCCATATCCACTAAGCGACTTTAGCGGTGACTGGCGATAATTGACTGGGAGGGGCGCCCATGAAATCGTCGGGCAACTCAGGATAGTGTGGCCTCTCCCCATTGGTATGGTTTGCGTTCTGGGCAACCGGTGATGGGGAGCAGAATCTCCGGTAGAAACACTGATAAAATCGACAGTAAAATATAAAACTTGCCTGATATTACCATCGCTCGATGATGCCAATGCTGATTCTCCCAGTCATATATCGCCTGTCACCCATAAAGTTGCTTAGTGAGTATGCGGCTTAACATACAGCTCCTCAGGTTCCTACTTCTCACCAAATAAGATTAAAAATACTCCCATACTCGCCCTTACTCCCCACTGACCCATCATTCTCTCTGCCCTCCCCGGAAGGGAGACAGTTTGATTTCCGTCTCCAACCCCCCCGCCCCCATCTCCCACCTCCTCATCCCTCCACCATCCCCCCCACCCCCTCCTCATCCTTTCACCCTCACACCTAGTCTTTTCATGACCTACTTACCTCTTACCTATTAGGTCCTTACACCCAGAAGAGTCCATGGCTACTAGTGGCTACTTAGAATTTGTAAGAAATTCTTTTATTGGCCCTCTATAAATGGCATAGGGAACGCCTTTGCTTTGATGGTTGTCCGTATGCTGGCTGGTTTATGCTCCTACCTACCATAAACCAGTGGCTGCAAAACATCCTGGGATTTAAGTGGAGATTCCCACCTAAAATGGTTGCTGGTTATCAGTCCTAGTTTGAGCACCTAGCGGACTTGGACATAACTACAGTCTGCCTACCCCCCTACCACATCCCCCATTCCAACCTTTCGCTGATGTCCGGCGGAATATGACACTGGTCGTCCGGTAGTCCCCGAAGTAACCCGGAGCTGGGTGCCGGCAATCTGTGAGTGGGCTGGGTCACTCTCCGAGCAGATATCTTGTCTTCCTTCTACTACCGTCTAATAGGGTTGGCCCCATATGACATTGTGTCATAAGCTACAGCTGATAACAATCTAGTCTGCAAATATCAAAAACTCTGACAGGGACGTAGCCATCCCTAAAATCAAAGGGGGTTCCAAGTTTAAGTGAGGGGGTTCCCAGTTAATCTAAGGGGGTTCCAACCTACACTTTTCATAAAATTTCTCATATTTTGGGAAATCAAAGGGAGTTTCAGACACCCAGCCAGGAACCCCCCTGGCTACGATACTGCCTCTAGAAAGATCTTGAGTACTCGCTGCATTTTACTCTGATTTGGTACACAGTAGTTGATGCTCCTGATCTCCTGACCTCATCAATGGTAAGACAAAGACATGGGATTAATTAAAATACCACCTCTGAAATAATGGTGCCAGAACCCAAAACAAAATTCCAAAAATTCGAACCTAAAACCTCTGCCGGGGTTGTTCACTATTCAGGGGCGGATTCAGAGTCAGTGCTCTAGGAGAGGCAAACCTTGACCCCCCTTATAGAAATGAACAAATAAAACACCGTAATTTCACAGATCTTCCAATTTGAAGATCCCGAGATTTTCTGAACTGGGTCTAGAGGGGCAAATTTTCCCTTTTGAGCACCCTTGGATCCGCCACTGCTATCAAGTTACATACCAAAAGGACGACCCTGTCTTGTGGGCTGATTCAGATAAAATAGCTATTGAAATATCAATAGCGCTTAATATTTTTAATTTGTTGCTTAATTGTCTGATGATTTCAACAGCGATTCAACCACCAGATCTGTCAGCCAGGTCACTGACCATACTCATGCAGTTGTATAATATTCACCTACATGGGCAGTTAACCATATCATCGCCCAGGTGGGAATATGTCCATATGTTCCCAGTGGCACAACCTTATTCTTACCTAAGTCACATATTTGGTCCTTATGCTAGGATAGGCAGGGTAACTGATGCGTGAAGATGAATTTATTCTAGGTTGTTTTGTATTTGTTTTATGCAACCGAGGATGAAATTATAATCAGGTGACAGTACATATGACACTTGAACTTTCAAATGGGTCATTCATGGCTGTATTTCTTTATTCTTTTAGTCCACATCTTTTACCAGACACTCATCATTAACCGATAGGAATTCACATGATATCAAATACTGTGAAAAATTGATATAACTAATGTTCATCTTATCACACAATACTGATGAACAACTTTGAAACACGCTATTTAATAAATGAATACCCACAAATAGAACAATAGGCGTGTGGGGTGGTGAAGTGGTTAGAGTGTCCGCCTGTTGCGCGGGCGGCCCGGGTTCAATCCTGGGCTGGGGTGAGCTCGCTACTATACCCCTCTACATGTCTCCCAGTGGCAACAACTGGGTTATCAAAGGTCTCTGGTAGACCACCGGCTGTTGTGTGTATGGCCCTGTCTATGGGACCAGGCACATTAAAGAACACCTGCCTCGGTAAATGTGTAGGGGTATGGTCTCTATCTTCTCATAGATTCGATCATTCCATAGATACGATCATCCCAGACAGAATTGTAAAATTAAACTCTGTTCTCGCCGTGATATAACCTTAGATGTTGCTACGGTGTTAAACCCCAATGACCAACCAACCAACCAATAGAACAATGCTATCCAACAGCTCTGTAGTTTGGCTTGATATAGTAATCAATTGATTAACTCCCCTGTGTTTGATTGTCGTACATCGTTGTTATATTTCAACCCTTCAACTTCTATGGTTTATTTTCTGTAGCTCTTCAATATGCAAATGGCTGGGACTCAACATATTGATGGTTCTAGATAGTATGCCATGACATTTCATGTTTATTCATCAAGCGCACATGGCAAAATCCAATTATCCATCAAAGATACAGCCATTACTGTTATCACAAAAAAATGAAAAACTATTATTCATGTTTCAAGCCAAATACAAGCATGTCGACTTTAGAAAAAAACTAATATCATCAGAACATATTCTGCCCTCCTTGTTTTTCTCCTTTCTGAGAATTGTGTTATCGTAAATATGACTACAATGTCAAAGCAGTTTGTTTTTCGTTCAAACCCATCAGTCGATATACAACTGACACAAGTGGAATATGCGGAACGATTCCCAAAAGGCGCTAAGTATATTACTGTATAAAAAGATAATTGCTTTGCACCACATGTCTTGTATATCTCCCCTCTTCTTAGTTCAATTTTAAAATCTCAGAGAGCCATATGAAATGTTGCAGTGTTCCAATTTCTGTGGGTGTCCTTCGCTGAGTCCTAACTAGAAGTTAACAGCACTCTACCAAGCTTTGTTTAGTATTTGGTTTGGCGTTAGTGTAAAGTTTAGATATATACGGGGACTTTACACCGTGACAGGTTTTATCTATGATCTTATAAAAGGATCGGTGAACTAGGAGCAAGTCAAGGACAAAGGACAAAGGACACAATAACACAGCAGACAGAATGTGATGTTGAGACCCAATTGCTCTGACCACCATGAATGGTAATTTGTCTTACTAATATAAAATTGTTTATACCTTTTGAATCCCCAATTTAGAGTTCTTGAACTGGTATGGGCCTAAATCTTACTAGAATTGTGTATAATCTCTGCTGTATGAAGGGTGTCCATGTCACAATACCCGTGCTTCTCTCCCAGTCGGTGGTGGGAGGGTGGCCTCTGGCACACATGCACACATTAAAGGCTGGTCCCCACGGGGCGATTTAAACCATGGCGATTAACGTTAGTCGCCCGTCGATTGAGGAGTTAGTACGTTGTCGGACGATTAACTAATCACTGGTGGAAAAAAAAGTAATCGCCACGTTGGGACACACTTCTCTTGAAACTGTCGGTGATTAGGAGTTGGCTTGGTCGTCCTGCCAGGCGATTAACTGCACTAATTGCCGGCGACTAGAGGAAAATATTAAACATGTCAAATATTTCACCCAGAAACCACGGCGACTACTGATTTAATTGTCAGACATCAAGGCGCCAGTGTGTGGTAAGTCGCTGGCCGACTAAACTGCCGATTATCACGTTGGTCGCCGTCATGTTTTTGCAAATTAATCACCCTGTGGGGACCAGGCTTAATAGTCTAAAACAGCAATCAATTCAAATAAAAAAACATTCATAATCTGAACAGTTCAGACGCTTAGATTCCTTTATGTTTCATTCATATGGCGGGAACTGATAGGGTTACATCTCAATGTTCTGATTCATTTCAGAAAAAGAGATATTTGCATTTTACTATTCCACCCCTATTTTAGATAAAAGCGACTGCACACCAGTTCCTTTGGTTTGACGGGGCAACTTGCAAACCCTCAATGTCAAAGTAATGTCCGTGTGTCTCTCCCAGGGTTGTGCTCACATAGATTCCTACACTGGGGGCCCTTTATTTGGGGGGGGGGTGTCCCTATGTCGCATGTTGAATTTAAGAAATGGCCATGTTTGCTGTCAATAAAGAAAAAGTCATGTCACTAGTGTCAATAATATTAACTAATATTTCAAAACTTGCCACTGACATTTCTTATTTTGAAAATTAGAATTACAAAGAAAAATTAGAATATAAAACCTCTTCAAGTACCATCCTATGTTACCAAGCTCCATGTTATTATATATGTCAAATTTTAGAAAAGGATCATGTCACATGTCACTTAGATGGCCATATCACATGTCTCATTTAAGAAATAGCCATGTCGCTGTGTCGAATTTAAGAAACGGCCGTGTCGCAGTGTTGTATTTAGTGGTCTAGGGTCATGCACTGGGCAGCATCACTCCCCCAGAGAACAATATGTCTGCGTTTTGATGAAGTCATCATTTCTTTTAACTCCATACACCTCCCCCTTTTTGCCAGTAATGAATATATTCCGTACCTCCCAGACGCCAGGGTGATTAAATCAGGGGTTTAAGGCGTCCCTTCCGGTGCGGGCTGCGCGCGCAGGTCCCAACTCTCGTCATCCATCACGTGCCGTCCGAGACTTGGTGGCGCATGCGCCGGGGCTATTTACCGGCGCTCCTTGAGTGGGATTTCTTTGTCGGTTTTTAATCTGGGATGTGGCACTTAGTGCCTTTTTGTGTTCTGTGACAGGGATGACTTGCATCGTGAATGCTGAAGAGATGGATATTGTATTGTTGTGTTCCCGCAATTCTCAGGATTTCATTTTCAGTGTATCAAAGTTGTGGCAATCATCTGAGTCCACTCACCGCAGGGATAGACACGAGTGTTTCAGAAAAGATTATGTTTTGTTTTCAAACAGTTATAGATAACAAATACTGTTTTAAGGGGATTAAAAAGTTTTGCAAGGTGCAGACAGATATCCCCTCCTAAGATTAACAACATCTCAGTCTAGGAAATCTTCAAAAGCCCAACATTATACGAAGCGCACTTGAATGTCAAGACTCATGTCGCCTACAGTTCAGTGTAATCTATGTATACATGTAGGATTCTCCAGCTGGAACATTGCTACTAATAAACTAAAATGGATAAATAAACAAGAGTCCTTCTAGCAGAGATGTGAAGACATCTAGCATGTCACATATTTACAAATGATTTGCATTGACAATAACGGTACATCAAACTGATGGAGAGACACCACGAGTACTGCAACTGAGATTTGAGCCTAATGCATTTATCTGAAATCATCGAAAACAACCAGAAATCCTTATTCCATTGAGAAATTCAGTCATTGTGAAATCTACACAAAATTAGACAATCGCTTGGAACGTATCTGACAATGTTAGATATTGGTTGTTAGCAGTCTCTACTTCGACCAGAATTATGTTACTTTACTTTGCTTATAGTGCCCCCCCCCCCCCCCCCGTCCCCTATCCCAACAAGTCGATCCTTTCTAGAGAATTATTACTTGAATTCTTTTAATTTGGTTTTTTTAAAGAATTATTGCACATAACATCTATCAGTCAAAGTCATGCTTTATTCTTTATAAAAGACCTTTTAAATGTCATATTATATTCAACTAAACAATATCTGACCAGATTATGGCCACCTAACACCAATAGTCAGTAGGGAAATGATGAAATAGAAATTATACTTATCAAATTATGGTGAAAATATTGTTCTGATAATATTTTGCTCTGATTCAGATAAGAATATAATTTTTCAAATATTTCCAGTCATATATAACCTTAGACATGCTCAGATGAGTGGCGTCCTGAAAGGGTTAAGTCTCCCCAAGGATTAACACGCCGCTGTCTTTCTCTGCCGCGTCTAACTCGCGACTCCCCCTTCTTAATATGGATCTCAACTCACACAATTTAATTCCATACCAATCAGATCTCCATATTTTCAAACAGCTTTTTCCCCTCTATCAAAGCTCACGGGCCACCACTGGGAATATGGACCCTGAACACGATGACTGGCACTTTTATATTTTCTTGAATCAACCGGAAACATACATGGGTTTTAACCTTTTCCAGACCGCTGAGAAGACAATTTTTACATGTTTTATATTGACATGAGAAATAATAATGCTCATAAAAGCTATTATTTCACACAAATCACAATGTATTATACATCAATGGAAAGATTATAACCTAAGTCTTCTAAATCTATTATTGGAACTATGGAATTGTGATATGGAAGAATTAATGATCTTTAATTTTCCTTTATGTATGTACGGGTTATTATGAGTAATTGCCAAAGATATAATACTGGTTTGGTAGGATGTTTTGAGTAAAAAAGCAATTTTCCTACAATTTTGGCAATTTAGGGCAGTAAAAGATTAAATCATTGCCAAAGAAATATGGATGAAGTATTCTCAAGGAGCTATTCATGGAGAGATAGGTCTTGATGAAAAAAAAACTGATTTTGAAGGGTTAATAGTTAGTTTTCCTTAAGAAATGAGGTTTAACTAAGACATTTATGTGAGTTTGTGTCAATATATGTGAGTTTTGGGTCGATTTATCTGAGTTTTGGGTTGATTTACGTGAGTTTTGGGTCAATTCACATACATTTTCTTATGAAACAGCCTCATTACAAGAGTTTCAAATATGCGTACATTTTCCGTAAGGGCACATAAAACCTCTGTAGCTACGGAGATTGTTGTGAAACAGGCAACAAGGCTATTAAATTGAAAACTACCTGTTATAATGAATGTGTGTATGACCTCATTAACACACTATGTCAGGATTAAACCTGTTATACCACAATATTCTGTATCATTTCATTTCGTGTACACTGACATGATTTATGAAATTCACAAGCACACCAGAAAATCCCGTCTTCAAGGACCCCATATTTATACAACAGGAACGAACACACCCTGTTTAGTGAATAAAAATGAAAGCGATATTAGACTGGGGATTATAGCCTAGTGGCCCCTGCTACACCAATACCATTTTAAGTCCAGCTCAGTTCCCTTCTTTGAATTGGTGCGGGGACCAATAGCCTATGGGAAGCCCATCTGGCAAATATATGGTTCCCCTTCTATCATTCAAGCTCCATACCCACTTAAGCCCCATGCCCACTAGGCGATTTTACCAGCGACTGGTGACGGGCAACAGCAGAATCACTGGTAAAATTATTACCAATTCAGGTCACATGTTAGTATGTAACATTTCAATGTTACATACTAACATGTGATCTGAATTGGTGACGATTTTACCAGTGATTCTGCTGTTGCCTGTCGCCAGTCGCTGGTAAAAATGCTCACACAATTGTTGGTAAAAACGCCAGTAAAATTGGTGGTGAAATATCAGACTTGCTTTATATTACAGTCACCCAGTCAAGCTGACGGCCCTTCTCCAAGTTGCCCGTTGCCATTAATCTTGCTTAGTGGATATGGCCCTTTACTCATTCACTATATTATATATATGGTACTACATTTTCAGCTCAGACTTGTTAAGTGACATTATATCTTGAATTTATGAGCTTGTGGAACCAGTATGATTTTTCTAAGCACAACTGTGAAAGACAGAGCCAACGAGAGAAATGGAAATTTATATTGTAGTTATTTTCTGAATGGCTTCTCATAGCTACAACAATAGCCGAGATGGTGGTGTTCTACTGATGAGATCAGGGGGGTTTCATATATGATACAATCACTGATACAACAGAATATGTAAATAGAATTAGTTCAAACTGAAGGTATTAGGTAGACTATAAGGATATATAACATTACAAAGCTATATCTAATTCATTTAAAACTCAAAGAAGGTCAATGGCAGAGAGAACCATATACCCATAGG
The DNA here is from genome assembly GCA_936440205.1 of Lepidonotus clava. Classification (NCBI taxonomy): domain Eukaryota; kingdom Metazoa; phylum Annelida; class Polychaeta; order Phyllodocida; family Polynoidae; genus Lepidonotus; species Lepidonotus clava. The sequence continues at coordinate 3,500,496 of OW387134.1, forward strand.
GCTTGTACCAGATCACATCTGGGACCAAATATTACCCCCCTCCACTGTGACTTTTCTTTTATGTTGGTTATTTAATTCAGATATTAAGATTGAGTAATGGGTTTAAAGTCTAATTGGGTATATAAAAAGAATATGAGCCCACATTAGTTAACGTATATTTGTCTCTTAAATGCAGTTGTACTGTAGAAGTTAGCTCAAAAGCCTGCATCAAATGAAGCCATATTCATTTTCTAAAATGGCTTCTCATAGCTACAACAATTGCCGTGGCGGTGATGTTCTACTGACGACATGAGGGGAGGCGTCAAATGTGTTCCTATCTCTGCACCGACACACCCACTTTTCCCACTATTTACCGGGGTGAGTTTTGTCTGCCGGGAAGAACCAGTATATAGGTCACTTTTGTTGTGAAACATAATCACCTTTTTCTGACCTGCAAGTAATTTATAGAGGAAAGAGTTATAATGTAAGTCCTAGAAAGATTTGTTGTAATATTGAATTTGAACTTAAAAGCATGTACGGTACCTAAAAATTTTTAAAAGACCTAGCCAAGTATCATACTTAGTTTGTTTTCTAAAATGGCTTCCCATAGCTACAACAATAGCCGTGGCGGTGGTGTTCTACTGACGACATGAGGGGAGGCGTCAAGTGTGATCCAATCTCCGCACCGACACACCCACTTTTCCCGCTATTTACCGGGGTGAGTTTTGTCTGCGGGAAGAACAGGTATCGGGTCACCTCTGTAATCAAATCATGAGCACGGCTACAGGCCCGGGGCCAGCCCGCGGGCTTAAGGCTGATGACGATGATTGCGTTTTGACGAGAACGCCCCGTGCTGTGCCATGAATCACGTGACCGGAAGCACTCCCACGCAGACTCAACCGCCATACCCACTAGGCGATTTTACCGAAGACTGGCAATGGGCAACTGGGAGAATCAATGTTGCTGTTGCCAGGTGACTGTAAGTTTGATATTTTTACTGCAGATTTTACCGATGATATGATCGCCCATCGCCCATTGCCTGTCGCCCATTGCCCAGAAAGCACACCATACCCACAGGGCAGTCTCCCAGCGATCCACTGATAACTCAGTCACCCAGCGACTACACCAGCAATTCTCCCAGTTGCTCATCACCAATCAATGGTAAAGTCGCCCAATGGGTATGGGCCTTCAGTTCTCACTACGTAGGGCATGACTCCTGAATTTCATGGTGACGGCGCAGGTGCCTATTTTATTTTGTGTTTCCGTCTGTTTTGGGAAATAAAGTGACGGTTACAGAATATCTGTAGCTAAGTAGCGAAGTTTACTTGATCTGGAAGACCAGGGTTTACCCTGAAGATTATTTCAGAAATAAAAAAAAATGAAAAAAGTATACCTCCCGCCAAATTTGAAGAAAGGTAGCTGCAGAAATACATTAATTAGAGACCACTCAATGGTCTCGATTATTCTTGGAATACTTTCTTTAATATCTCATACCTGGTTCAAAGGTTGTTTAGTATAAAGCCTAATAGTGGGGTTTGTTAAAAAAAATTATTACTGAGTGGATAAAGGTGCTAAATTTGGTATTAGGCACTTCCCTGGAATAACTATGAAATCTGGAAGGAGGGGCACTTTGAAATAGGATGGATGTAGGGGTTAAAAAACAATATGGTTGACTTTCGCTACAAACAATCTTATATCTCAGCTTGTATATTTACTAAAGACATGTGATCGATGTCATGGTTTTGGGATTATGGGTAAGAGACTTCAATTATATGCAATTTTGAAGTCAATGCAGAAATCCAAAATCGAAGATGGCTGAGTATTCAGCCTCTAATTTTCCTGCTCAAAAAATTAGCCTGTCCTCCAAGATAGACATACTTAGCATGATATATTGGAGGCAGGAAAACTGTCTAATTGTTAATTAACTTTATTCTGATAAGTATAATCGTATGGTAGGTGCATGGGGGGCTCGATCCTCACCTGCAAAGGCAGATTTAACATCATAATCTAACCGTTCTAATTGACAAGTTCTTCCATGTCGGTGATATCAACGATTCTATAGACAAGCAAAGATATGTAACTCCAGGCCATCAACTAAGTAGTTTTTGTGACGGTGATGAAAGTGGTGCCTTCTTGAGAAAGACTGTGCAACCAGATACAACGCATTGTCTGTTTTGCCTTTTTCATGATGTCATCGCAATTTGTTTACGTTTTCAAAAAGAAAAAAAAGACACGCTGTTGTTTTATTTGTATCTGGTAGCATGGACTCTAAAAGATGGCACCACTATCGTCGACATTGCAGCAAAATGTCATGAATCATATATCTTTGTGTATCTATAATATTTTTGATGATATGACACATTCTAAAACATCACTTACCAAATCACTAAGTAGGCCTACCACAAGAGTTGTATAATAATTCCCACAATGAATAGAATTGTGACATGAAGTCAAATGCCTCCTTTAAGTTAGCAGGCATTAATGTCTAGTCAGTTAATTGCTTCTGATGGTCACCTTCTAAGATGAGTGGGAGCATCAGGAGTTTTCTCGAAGATTATTTAGCCATGTCTACTGAGTGTCTACTGAAATTCCATGGCAATGGTCATGTTCTGAACATAATGCCCAGACATTGAAACATATCAAATCACGAACTAGTCTACAGGTAATCCAACCTATCGATGCATGGTCAAGATTATACCTGAGGAATAGACTTTAGAGAATGATGATACAGATATACATTGCAGTCCCACATATAATAAAAAAATATTTCTTTCAAAGAAACATCACAGGATGTATAATATGGCAAAGGCTTAAGTGCATATGTTTTCTCGGTTCTAGGACATAATTATACCCCCGGACACTAAAGGCCATATTACACGCGTTTTTGCTGACATGAAAAACAAACGCAAATCAGGACACCCTGATATTATAAATTGTAATATATAAAAAGGCAAACCAATTGCCCAACACGACCCAACGTGACCCCCAACACGTCCCAAAACGCGTAGTGTAATATGTTACGCATTGGGTAAAATATATATACTTCGGTGCAAAAGGTTGTTCTCTTATACTGCATATCTAGTTTATTGGACGTCAGACTTGAATTCTATCCATAGTATCATATAATCAGGACTCAGACATACACAACAGTGGAGACAGAATCCAATGGTTGTTGCCACCGTCAGGATTCATTAGGAGCTAAGGCTATATTCCACTATGCTTTATTTGCACTTGCGTTAATTATTTTATTCAAGGTAATTGACATTGAAACATTGCAAGTGGAACACAAGGAAACGCAAGGAATTTCAAAAATGCATAGTAGAATTTAGAATTTGCTTGCATTCATACTTGCGTTGTGATAACCCAATGTAGTTTTTCCATGTAGTACTTGCGTTCAGATACAAACATGTTGGTATCTTAATGCAAGTAAAGGTGGGTTTGCGTCAAACGATTGTGTTTGGGAATATATGCCACTGGAAACGACTGTAAAAATAAATGATCATCGGCTGTTTTGGCCGTTCAGGAACAAAAGATTTCTTGATCCACTGAACGACTAAAAAAAATATAATTATTTGGACGATTCTGGGACATTATTCCAATGAATAGAGGTAGAAAACATAGAGAACAAAGGAGAGAACTTTTGGAGGAAATCGTGAGCTGCAGTTGTCCAATAATGTTGAACAGGTTAAATATTTTGTCGTTCATGAATCTTTTCACTTCTGCTGTCATTTACTGTCGTTTACAGTTGTTTACGATTTTTAACTCGTTCAGTGTCTTAGGCTGTATTGAGTAATATGTCGTTCGGTGGAAACCCCACTTGCTTTCCCCAGTCTGAAGGAATGCAAGTGACACTGAACGATCAGTGGGATATAGCCTTTACACTGTATGAACAGCTGAAACGTTATCGTGGCAAGAGCCTAGATTCAAGTTATTCAGTCCTTGGTGATCGTTGCTAGAAAGATAGCCTCCCATAGACCTCTCTCAATAGTGTGGCGCCCTGCTAGAGGTATTGGCCAGGACCTCTATTTTGGGATATGGAGTCCACTGGGCCTGGGCTACAGATTTTGGTAACGAGGCACATTTAGAGTAAATTTAACTGAAGAGATCCGGTCGTGGTATTTAGATAGAGGTCAAATTTTCAAAGATTTCTAATGTTTTAATGTTTCTAAGTAGAGATCGATGTTTCAAAAATGGCCTAGGGCCCTTCCAGTGCGTACGGCGCTACCTATATGCGTGGCGTCGCTTCAATAGCCTCCAGGATCCACTGTTTAGGCGACAATGTCGCGTGTATTGATTCTATTATACACGCGACATGTTAGTAGTATATGGAAATGGGAATTTACAGATGGTCGCGTTGTACGTTTATGACTACGTGAGTAGTACATAAAAATGGGAATTTGAGACTTGCGTACTAATATAAGAAGACCCGCGGGGGGCGTCCGAGAGTGGCTGTACGACCCATAGGGGTTCTTCACGACCCGAGGACGATCCCTAAGGGTCATCTTTATTTTATGATGTAAGCAATTGTCCAAATATGTCTAAAATACTGTAAATGAGGAGCGGTACATACAGGCTAATTATACTCACTGGCCTCTGTAGGCACCGCTCGTCAGCCGTGCGGGTGATAAATTCTCTTGACGTCATGTACATATACACGGTTTAGAGGATACACGTTACAACAGTTTGATTATTATATGAAAATATATATCATTGAATCCTGTGGCAATTATCTATGCATTGTCTCTAGTATAAAGGACGTCGTATACACGTGTATAACAGGTTAAAGTAGGGTGCAGGACGTTCCTTTCCATTCACCCATTCACCCCTTGTTCAAATGTATTTGGTTGTATAATACTTTTTACAGACTGAGCTCAGAATGCGCATTCTGCCTGTATTGAAGTGTCATAATACGCTCATTTTGTCTGTAAAGGGTATTATGGCAGTCCTTACTATGGCCCCCAACCCCATCCCCTTGATGCATAAAAGGATGCTTAGGGAGTGTTGGGACCATGAGAGACTCCGTTTAACTTGGAACTAAACAATCCGTAATTTTCTTAGTACTTAACAATTGAATCATGTAGGTATCGCTATAGACGTTGTGCAGATGACGTCACAACTGCCAAAATTGGATGTCCGCCTTATTAGTGATCAATTTGCTAACATTATTATTCAGACTCTAGAACAAATATTCATGTTGAATTTACCTAAAGCAAACTAACTGAATCATAATTTATTGTTACCACTTAGAACTTTCTATATTTCGTCACATCTCTCTTTTCATGTAACCGGATACCTATTTGTTGCTCCCTCCCACCTGAAACCCCCCCTCCCCCTCCCTCCCCCAAGCTGTCTCACCTATCAATCAGTGGTCATGTCCGTCGGTCGTGGTTTGGAAGTTGTAGCACTTTGCAATTTAGGCAACTCTCTCCTTTCAAGATCCTGGAGACCTTCTCCCCCCTATAACCCCCTCCCTTTCACCTCCGCCCCCTCCGCCCCCTCCGCTCCTTTCCAGTGGCAGATCCAAGAGGAGGGGGTGGCAAAAGGGGCAATTGCCCCCCCCCCCCCTAGACCCAAGGAAGAAAATGTTGGTACAATTATCTTAAAATTGGAAGATCTGTGTAAGAACGGTGTTTTTATTTTTCATGTTCATAGGAGCGCTTAACCTGGATCCGCCCCTGATCCCCCCTCCCCCTGCTCCCCCTGCCCCCCTCTCCTCACCTGTCACGACCTAGACTGAGCTACTTCCACCACCCGGGTCACGTGACCAGGGTCAGACCTCCCACCGCCCACCCTGATACCGGGGGCGGGGGGAGGGAGGTTGAATAGTAGGTTGGGTGGGTGGGTGGGGGGGGGGGAGGTCATGGCTCCGTTTTTAGGGGATTCTTTAGACATATAAACTACACAAAGAAAGGTAAATGATGCGTGTTAAATACTCTCGCTGTACTTTAAAGGTCGCATTCCACATACCATTTTTGATGCTACCAATTTTGCATTAGGTCGATTTTCTCTCAGAATATGACATGACACGTCCTTAATACATGACATATTATATTGTGGTGATCATGGCTGTTGGTTGAGGGTTTATATGTCCTGAAAACTGTGTGTTTGGGCCAAAACATGTTAAAGGATCGAAGAGCGCCCCTTTTTAAAAAATTCTTGACTTTCCAGCCAGAGTGGTACTTCAGCGGGCACAACTTTCTTCTCCTTTCTTTCTTGTTTCCTCAAAACAACACAACTAGTGACGCCTCCAGCCTGCCAGTGGTAAACTTTACCTTCTACCAACCTCATTGATTTCATACCAGCCCCCTCCCCTTACCCTCCCCCCCCCTCCTCCCCATCTCCTACCACCCCCTCACTTCCCACGCGCCGCGCGGGGGATGCCGGGACGGCGCGCCACCAAGCTGCGTTCCCAGCCGACACTTAGTTCAAACCTCCGCGTCCCTCCAGCGTTCCCTCCGCGTCCCTCCAGCGTCCCTCCACCTCCGCACTCTCCCGGCAGATAAAACCCACCCGTCGTCGGCCCTCAGGTCCTTTTCTCGTCGAATCTCGGGGGCTGGGCGAGACGCAGACGAGATTTCACCTCCCAGATCTCTTTCTGAGACGCCAACAAAGTTTCCTGTCGTCTGGAACCGTGACAAAAGAGCGGGAAAAAGGGCGAGTTAGGGCGGGAAGGAGAGAGGGCGCCGAGTCAGGGAGGACTACCACCTCTCCGGGGATTTTCTTCTTCTGGAGGGAAGTTGGAAAGGAGCGCCGACAACATGAAGACCTTTGTGTTCGTCTTTCTGACCAGCTTTTTACTCTACGTCGTCACAGGTGGGTGCTTTTCTTTAAGCTGCCTCGGCATAAATTGTGTATTCAGTTTTCGTACAGGGGCAGGTCACCTTGAGTGCCTTTCAACCCTCTTTAATGCCTGACCAACGGTAAATTCTGAGGGGTTCTAGTTATTCCGAAGGGGTTTTATGTAGATCTGTAGCGTAGTGATCATTTATGTCCGTTTTCCGTCGAGGCCAGGTCACGCGAAATTCACTTTCAATTATTTTCAGGGCTGTATTTCTATCAATTTCCCCATGATCATTTGGACCACAAAAAAATGTACCCATCGCTGATATAATTCTATGGGAATGGGGGAAAATCTCAAGGGGTCCAATTAAATCTGAGGGGTTCCAGTTAGATCTGAAAGGATCTAAGCAGCTCCAAGGGGGTTCCATGTGTATATTAGTGATTCCAAAACACTGAAAGTGATTCGTATAAAATCTGAGGAAGCTCCAAATCAGTATTTTTAATGGTTTTGATAATTTTATTGCAAAATCTGATCGGTTCCAGACACCCTCTGTTTCACCTCTGGGGTTTGCACTGCTCTTTCAGTGCATTATGAAATAAGGGAGAGGGAAGAAATAGTTCTTGTTGGAAATGATTCAATGAAAGGTCAGTAGAACATACTTTTCTGAGATTCCTTTTGGGACTGGAGGTTTTGTACTCAGTAACCAGCAGTGGACGAAGGGGGAGACTTTGTACTAAAATTGTCCTTATACTCTCTCCGTTAAGAAAACTATGATGACTGAATTGCCACAGCATTGCATCAACGAGCCTCCAAAATGTGTAACTACAATATTTTCGATTGCATGGTAGTTCGTTATTCATGAAATACACTTAACAGCGGATCTGTTAATCATGCAATATGTTCTGTATCGTCCATAGTATGATCTATCAATGGAATGAGTGAGCAGAATATCTGCTTAATTTCCCTTCAGGCAAGGGACGGATTCAGGATTTCTGAAATTCGCACCCACACGGCATATCCCACTCCTTCTGAAGTTTGTGTGTTCATCACAAAGCGTATACCTGCATACCAAAGTCTCCGACTCTTAGCGTTTTGCACCATCAGTAAATATCACAAAAATGTCAGTTATTTCAATGCTCAAAATGTTTGTCTAGACCTAGAGCCATGAATCCTCAATGATACATTTCTACGGGAGTCATGCCCCTGGACCCCTTTAGTATGGGTATTTTTGGGGTCAGTGATTAAAACACTTTATTTGCTTTCAGTGAAATTATGTTTAATTTTCCGAATGACAGATTTTACTACCGAGGTTGGCCCGCAATCATGATTATGTTAGTAATATTTATATTACTCTGTCTATAGACACAGAATAGTCTATTAATCTAGACTAGGCACTTCATTCAACTCTGCCAGTTGGTAGGATTCCAGCGGCCCTTTGGATCCAACTTAGAACCAGAGCGATGATTTCCAACACACTTAACTTAAACTATGCCTCGCAGCAGCGAACAATATATATCGCTGTTTTCAGACAAAAATATCAGCTTACAATCGCTCAAAGTTAGGTCTTGTGAATGGATTCTTTATGGCACAGCACAGTTGCTGGCTATATATGTTGGAATTTCAGCTCGATAAAAGTATTCTATATAAGGGTAATTTCTAGCATGAGCGATTGTTTTGCCCAACGATAACTCTTACCGTAAGTTGCTGCTGTTGCAATGCCTTTCTTTGACTTGCTCTAAAAACAGCGAGAAACAGCAGCCCATTGCAGAAAACCAAGCGTAACAAAACGAATGAGAGATAGGGACACGGCAACGTCTCATAACTGCATCAAATCTCATCTCAAATGTGTTTTGAAGTACAAGATATTCACCGTCTGTCACCTTTCACTTTCGTTTTCTTATTTCTGAGAAGAAAGTGTTGTTTATTTTTTAATACAAAATGATTGCGACCGATTTCCAAGGCGTGTTGTTTGTCAGAAATGATCATTACCAAACGTGCAATCTTCCGTGAGTAAAGGGGAGTACCTATTGAGCGACTAAACTAAACTCTGGTGGCTCAATTCTGGAATTCAGAAATGGTGTTCCCATTGAACGATTCGAAGAGAATTCTGACAGTTCCGATCGTTTTTCACCAGTTTCTGGTAGCTCACATTTGGTTGAATCACATAATGGCTACCCCTTTCACATTAGGGGCCTCGTAACCGACTAGGTATAGGTGAATACAGGAAGGTGGTCGTAGTCTAATAGCTTCCTTTATCATGAGTCAGTGTTTGAATTAATAATCATAGTTATCCCTAGCCTTTACCCCAGCCTACAATATATATATATATATATATATATATATATATATATATATATATTAAACATTAGTGTGAGATTGCTGAAGAGAGAACTGCTGGTAAAGCGTGGTAATAATCATAGTTATCCCTAGACTTTACCCCAGCCTACAATATATATATATATATATATATATATATTAAACATTAGTGTGAGATTGCTGAAGAGAGAACTGCTGGTAAAGCGTGGTAGTATCAGAACGTTCAGAATTTCATTAATAAAATTAGTCGAGTATATCTGTCTCGATGTTAACTGTGAAATTGAGTTTTCAATGACTTCTATGAATCGTCAGATTGTCTGGCGAATACTCAACAGCCTTACCTTCTGGCTTAAATTTACGAGTGGGTGGGACTGGGAGGTTGTACGGTCCGTTCTGTTTAAAAACATCTAAGTGCGAGCAAATACTCCACCACAGTCTCCATAGTAGCCCTTGTGATAAGCACCATTGTAGGAACCGCCGTGGGATTTCTGATCTCTCTTTTTAATCATATTTATTCATACCTTCGCAATCTAGAGAACGGCTGCGTTTAAACTAAAAACAGGAATCAAAGGTAAAAACCACCCGAGGAGGTTTTTAGTTCTGAAAGTCCACACTGGTGGCGCTGGTGTGCAACGATCGCCTCTGGTGTGGTGGGGGAGGCCGGGAAGGGGGGGGGGGCACTCTCTGTGGGGCTGGGGGGGGGGGGGGGGTTGTCATTCCTAAAAACGGGTAGGGGGCCTTCCATTTAGTACATACGCAAATTTCCTAAATCTTAGACCCCCCACCCCCACACCCCTTGGACTAAAGTACGCATTGGTATTATACAGGAATGTACGCAAATTTTCAAAAAATCTCACACTCCCTCAACCCTTGCTGCGTACCTAGGCCCTAGGACATATTGATACACTAAAATCTCTTATCTTTCAAATTTAATAAATAACTTATTAATTATAAAAATGGGAACACCGATAAAACAATGCACTTTTACATAATACAAGATAATAATAATAACTAAAATTCATTCATAGGATTTATAAAAAAAAGTTACACTATCATATCCTGACGAAGACTCTCAACCAGTCGAAACATGTGAAACCTTGTGCTACACTAATTGTCTACACTACAATTAATGAAATAGCAAGTCGTCCATCATTAGTGCTTGTCGAGTTTGGTGTCCTATCCGCATTTTTATTTCTATACTCTCATTTAAGGTTTTACTGTAATGCAGTTATAGGCTTTGTTAGCCACCACCCTGAGACTCATAACTTTAATTAAGGTCAAGGTCCAGGTGGAGCCACCATCTACCTGTACCTTGACCAACCAAGCAGAGCCCAATCAGGGAACTTTGAATGCTCCACTGGGCAGTGGGGCTGGAGACTCAGAGCTGTTTCCATGTAAATTTCACATGGCTTTGACCGGGGACCATGCTCTCTAACCTGTGACTGAAAAAATAGTACAACATCTCAATACTGCTCCTATCTTCATCTTTTACTCCCTATACCCCGAAACTTAAAGTACTTTAGGTTAACCCCACCATGGATAACTTATATAGTCATATCCCCTATGGGTCGTGCACTACCCTCTGACGACCCCCGCGGGTCTTATTAAATTAGTCCGCAGTATTTGAAGCACCTGCAGGTTAATTTGGGCTTTTTGGTCGCCAATGTCAATACAAAAAACTATATAATAATTATAGTGTTGCTCTGTACCGAATACATTTTACATTTTCCATCTCAAACCAATAGAAAAATAGATATGTACAATCACAAACTGAAAAATTATCGGTCCTAGTTTTCCATCGTGTTGGACTGCAAATAATTCCATGATTACAGAAAGTGCGTGTGGGTGAAATACTAGAAATAAAATACGTTGTGGGGAGAAATTCCGTGGCCGATCCAGTGGTGAATAAATCGTCCATGTCCCAATGCCTACGATGTGGCCATCTAGTTTGTTTACGTAATATCATTATTATTGGTGTTATTTTCTATTGGAGCATTTGGAGGTTAGTATAATGTCAGATATTATTTACTTCACTGCAGAGGTTAGTATAACGTCCGAAATAACCTTATAATAACCTCTTCTACCACTGGCTATGACATGAATATAGACAGGCTGTATGTCAATAAAAATGTTCTCGAATTCCCTTTCAAATGGTATATGTAGCATGCAAGTTTTCTCTTTTGGTCATATTTCAGATACCAAAATTAGAAATTGACAAATACCAGGTACTAAAAACGGCCCAGTGAAATATCAGCTCACGGCATTCAGAACAAAATTGAAACAATGCGAATCGTGAGTGTCACATCTCCCTCCCACCCTCCAACCACCCCGCCCCCTCCACACACCTACACACACACCCTCCCTCCTCCAACCTTGGAATCCGAGCGGCCACGTTGGAGCATCTTGGCCAATGTTCAAACAGACCTAGTAGGTTTTAGGAGGGGGAGGAGGGGTCCAGAAAACAGGAGGATCAATTTCCACCTGATGTTGATGAAAGGACCGGGGACACAATCAGAGGCCCACCAATCAGGGCCGGGGTCAGAGGTCAATCCGCGAAGCACACCTCAAATACATTGGAGACAGGGGAGAAAAAGAGGGGCAGGGGAGGAGGGGGGAGGAAAAAAGGGAAGAGGAGAGGTAGTCCTGTCAAATTAAAATTGGAAAAGTTATTGAAGTCGAAAAAGTGTCGGTTGACCAGAGGTAGTTTACACAAATTATTAGTTGAGATCTTAAGCGAAATCGCCACAGGTGATATTTTCCTTGAGATGCATTCCTATCTCAGAATCTAATAAATTTGTATCATTCTGACTTGAAAATAGATCATAATGTACGTTGACACGGCAAAAGTGTAGTCTCTGGAATACATTTCTTAAAATTTAATAATTAGCGTAAAAGATCGGAAAAACCCACAGAACTACATTAAACACATGGACAAGGGAAAGGTGAAGAGTGGGAAGCTCAGGGGGAGAGAACAGGGAGCTGGTGCACCTGTCAAATACAAATCACAAGAGTTGAGATTGTCTCTCATTCGACCTGAGGTCATGAAGGTGGTATTTCAAGGCTGTGCACCGATATGGACAGGAGCAAAACAGACAGGCTTATTGTGATGGTTTGCTATGGGCAATTGGTGCTTAGAATTGTTGCATCTCATCCACACAGAAAATGTCTATCATTTTCTTTTATGGCATCATTTGGAGACTTGACTAAGGAAACATTATTCTTATTCATAGTTGAGTTAGATACAAATATTATTAATATGATACAATGGGTCACAGCGAATGCGCCAGATAATGAGATAAACCCAATGGGATTCAGACATGGTGAAAGGTGGCCCTACCTGTCACTTATCACGTTTATATTTAGTACCATAAGGAGTCAGTCAGGCGACAGTCACCCGAACCTCACAGGTTCTGCTTCTAAATGCGTGCTGTAACCGAAACACTAAAACCGACACACGAAGACATGCTGTCTGCACGCTGCGTGTTTACAGGGTTTGGTGGAGTCAAGGCCACAGGGGCCAAGCTCTACTTATAACCCCTCATTATCTACTTAAGGCTCTTTATCGTACTCTCTAGGAGGGGGTGCGGGCATGGATTTGGTTACAGACCATGTGAATTCACGTTGTGTAAGTGTGGCTTTATGTATCAATCATTTTTGTTTGTTTGTTGGGTTTGAACCACCAGACTCAGTGGTTGTGGAGCACTGGGTTATTCACGATTGCTCCTGGATGATCGAATCTATGAGAAGGTAGAGACCATACCCCTGCACTTTTAGCGAGGCAAGTGTTCTTCTATATGCAGTGTCCCATGGGCAGGGCACCACATACAATGGCCAATGGCACTAGGCCTATGATAACCCTGTCATTGACCACAGGGAGAATGTCTGGTACCACAGTAGCAGGACAGAGACTTGAACCACCAACCTTAAGCTTTGGATGATGAAGCCAACACTCTACCACTGTACCACCATAACACCCTCGATCATTTCTCTATGTGCACATGTTTTTGTACCTGGTAGGCCACCTATTGTTCATCCAGGGAATTAGTCAAACGTCTTTAAACCTTGAAACATCTATGTAGTTGTTTTTATGACGTAATTCCGCCATGACAACATTAATTCTATGGCAGGTCATAAACCTGTGCCTAGTGATTTAGCCATAAGACAATGTCAAATTAAGAGTGGTAAATCATCACCCAAAACAATGTGACAAAAGGACTAATGTGTATGAATCTTTGTCCAATGGGTAAGTCAGGGAAGTATGTCTGATTTGTTATCAACCAAAACTATACAAAAAAGGACGAGCAAATCAGCCACTTCAATGTCCCTTGATCACAGAGAAACTTGTATTTTATCACCCGCACAGCCTAGCAGTGGGCCGTACAAGGGTCAGTGCATATTAATGGGCTGTACGTACTGCTCCTCATTGTGACTATATTTTTAGAACATTTAGAGTTTTGTTTGGGTGGTAAAATATAGAAGACCCTTAGGGGTCGTCCTTGGGCATACAGACGACCCTCTGGCCAGTGTATTGCCCAAGGGCTTCGCTCTTGGACAATACACTGCCTGGCGGGTCATCCTTCTGCCCTCTGACGACCCCCGCGGGTCTTCTTATATCAGTATCTAACTGATCTTTGTGAAAAAGTAGGCATTGATATGTATAACAAATTAACTAATATGAACGAACGAAATGTATGAAATTATAAATATGCTGGTTTTTGGCGATCCAAATTGAAGCGGAGAAGATATGGTATCAAGAATGAAGGGTCAGGTCAAAACCCGGTATTAGGTACTTTTCCGCCGGTTTGATCAGGTTTGCTGTGACCTCATAGCTCCTAGCCGTTTTGTTCATAGTGTGGCACTGCTCTAGTTGTGATAAGACCATTGATTTCGCTAGCCTGGTTTGATCCAACCAAACACCTGTGGCCATTGTATTAGCAAAGAATGGTCGGTCAACAGTGAACATAATTGTTGTCCAAAACGATCGCTGCTTGCCCCTTTTCACGCACGCACACACACACACACACACACACACACACACACACACACACACACACACACACACAAATCCTCTAGAATGATGTTTTGCTGCTGAGACTTTACCAAGGATAGCTATAAACTGTCTCGTCATACAGTTATTTACAGAATTCAAATTGATTTATAAGACCAGATTTAAGAGGGGTTTTCTAACAGCTTCATCAAGTTGTCACTGGTATGCATATGGTCAGTGAAGGTAAGGTTTCCACCAAACTAGTCCAGAGTAAAAATTGTAAGTAAATATCTTAAGGAACATTTTGATAAAGTGTTTCCACTGAAAGACTAAAATACCAATAACTGAACAACTCTTGGACAACTTTTTCAAACAACTAGAGATAGAAAAAATAGTGAACAATGAATTGCTTTTAATTGCTTTTGGAAGAAGCCCTGAGCTTCCGTCGTCCAAATTTAACAGGTTGGCTATTTTGTTTTTGGTAAACCTTCCGTCTTGAGCAAGTGTCACCATCTAAGATTTCTTATTTCCATGAAACGATTAATGTGCAAGACATCCTAACACTGTGGCTGGTGGGCGTTCCAATGTAATCTTAAGACAATAATCATATCTTAAATTTTGTCACAAAATGATCCTAAGATATTTCGGTTCCAATGTCATCCTTCCTTTGTACTAAGATAAGAAACTCATTTAATACGATAGGAAGTCCTCTAAATCTAGTTTAATATTTGCTCCTAAGTTAGCCCTCCTATCATATCTTACGATATTATAACAGTAAGATGGTCACCTTGGAACCAACATATCTTAGGATCTACGAGTGAATCCTAGGATCGCATTGGAACGTCCCCCGGATATATAAATATTCCCTTGTCTTGAGGAAAAAGTCATAAAGTGGAAACTGGCCTTCATTCTACAACGGGCCTCAGGAGATCAGTCATATTGGTTCAGACAGTAGTACTTACACACTCTGCCTGCGGCTTCTGTACTAAATGTAGAAACACCACGACAAGGCCCCGACATACCAGTAAAATACACCAAAGTACACCTGTCTTTATGGCTCATTGCCCCACCCCCTCAACCACCCTACAGCTCGGGGCGATTTCTGGTCGTTTTACTCTGTTTTATGGGCCAGTCAAACCATTCTTCACCCTCGTAGCTAGGGTAACCATTGTTATTTCTAAGCCCCATACCCACTAAGACATTTTTACACAGTCGGCCGATGGATTGACACTAAAATCGGCCAATTCTACTCTTAGAATCGCCCAATTTTAGCGTTAATTCAGATCAAACATGTACATTTCAATATACCGTTCTGATAGGCAATTGTAAGAATATAAATCTGCTGATTCTCCCAGTCACCTGTCACTCATCGCTGGTAAAATCGCCTTGTGTGTATAGGGCTTAATAGAGGACGAGGTTATATTCAGACATTGTTCCGTGATTCTGGTAAGAATAGGAGGGAAAACGCGTCTAACCATTTTATAAATCCAGGGAACAAAATCTGAAACCAAATCTGTGGAATTTTTAAATAAGAAGACCCTCCAGGATTCAAACCCACAACATAGGTGTTTGGAGCGGGTCGCTAACCCTTACATCATGAAGCCACATAGAGCCACGACCTAATTTGCTAGTTCCCACATGTCCTTTAAAAAGTTGTTAAACAAAACAGCAATCAAATGGACTGGCTTGTAACAGCCTATTTCGCTGGTTTTTGGTATAGCCTGAAGTAAGTTTAGTATGTAGACTGTAATATGCAAAAGGACATCATCTTAGAAGTAGTAAGGTAATAGGTTTTCACCATTGGTTTTGTCCCCTACCAGCTACGAAATCATCAGAATTACTCAGATGTACCAAGATCCATGTGGATGCAGATACAATATAAAGTTCTGCACAAATACAAAAATGTATACTGCCAATGTGCCTATAAATGGGTACCGAGTAAGAAACTGACAGGTTTTATCCACGTTGTTAAGCCAACGATTTCCCTGGTACAGATTTCTCACAAGATCTCATATATTTATGTGGGAATATGATTATAAAGAAATAATCCACATCAGGAAATTGCATTTCTGAGTTTGATCCAATAGTGTGTTATCATATGTGGCCTTTTCCTAACCTTTGATTAATTCCAACATGGCTCAACAACTTCGGTCAATCTTTCTCAGAGACCTCATATTTTATGATAGCATCTTCCCATTACAAGACCAATGTTGGGATTCAGCCGGCGACTTCCAGCCATATCATATTTGTCCAAACGTCTTGTCAACTATTTCACCCAGGGGACCGAGATGTGGCTATACCCTTCATAAGGGGGACGTTCCCTTCCCACAGTCCACCGCTCAATACCTTCCACTTCCGGTCCCTCGTCATCACTGTATAATGGTTATGACCCCTGCGTCTGCTCCTGCTGTTCCAACCATCATACTCCCCCCCCCCCTCCGGTATCCAATACCACCGAATGAACTTCTAAATAACGCCGCTATCTTCACCACAACGTTGTATACTGCTTGGTAATAGAGGTTTTTCGGCAGGTGCCTCGTATTGAAAAATAAACAGTAATCCAATACCATTAAAAGTAGTCTTCTTTGAAGTTTGCTTTGTATCAATGATATCTGCTCTAAAAAACTGTTTGCAAAAAGTGTTTTAATAATTGTTCAGCCTAGGAGAAATAGCCTCCTACTGAATGTATGCTTTACTGACCTATCCTTAGGGCCAGTGAACTGATGACTTACTGAGTAAACATCCGATTTACTGACTTACTGACGCAATGGACAACTGTCAAACTCTCTGACTCACTGAAACAATTACTAAATGTCTCACTGACTAACCAACTGAGGGAGTGCATGACTAATTGACTGACCGACATACTCGCAGAATGATTGGCTGACTAACTGACTAATCACCTGAATGAATGACGGACTGAGACCCTCTGAATGACCTACAGACTGAAGGAGAAGGAGCGTGCATGTGCGTAATATCATCAGGTTTTAAAGTCCTACCCAGCAGGGAGGGGAAAACTATTTTTCTTTTTTTTTTTACGGTGAGAGGGTCTAGGGCATCTGTTCCCTACAACACTATGTATTGTCCTCAGTAAAGTTACAACTCTGGTTCAACATTACAAAGGTAAGTTTCTTATTATTACATTTTACCTTCTCCAACACTAGAGTGTTTACTGTAATCAATGAGAAGTTTGTAGACTTACTGACTGACTGACTGACTTACTGACAGACAGACAGACTGACTGATTAACTAACTGACTGACCGGCTGACTGACTGACAGACAGACAGACAGACTGATTGACTGACTGACTGACAGACAGACTGACTGACAGACTGACTGACTGACTGACAGACAGACAGACTGAGTGAGTGACAGACTGAGTGACAGACTGACTAACTGACTAACTGACTGACTGACTTACAGACTGAGTTACTGACTAACTGGCTGACTGGCTGACTGTCAGACAGACAGACAGACAGACAGAATGACAGACTGACAGACAGACTGACTGACACACAGACAGACATACTGATTGACTGACAGTCTGACTGACCATTTAATGACTGACTGACTGACTAACTAACTGACTGGTTGACTGACTGTCTGGCTTACACACTGACAGCCTGCCTGACTGACTCACATACTAACTGACTGACTGTTTCACTGACTGACTGACAGCTTGACTTACTGACTGACTGATTGACTGACTATCTGACTAACTGACAGAATGACTGACTGACTGTTTCACTGACTTACTTACTGACTGACTGACTGACTGACTGACTGTTCGACTGACTGACTAAAAGACAGACTGAAAGACTGATTGACTGACTGACAGACCAACTGACTGACTGACTGACTGACTGACTGACTGACAGAGAGATTGACAGACTGACTGACTGATTGTCTGATTGACTGACTGATTGTCTGACTGACTGACTGACCGATTGGCTGACTGACTGACTGATTCGCTGACTGACTAAGTGACAGATTGAAGGTTTGACTAACTGCTTGAATGGCTGGCTGACCGAATACTGGCTCTATGAATTCTTGGTATGATCCTAGCTAAAACAATACCATTACGAGATCATCATACCTGCATGACTGACTGACTGTGATCATAATATCATTTTCCTGCGGTGTTAAGACCAAACCAAAAAAGAATGTTAAAATAACTGCAAGGATCATAATAAAATAAAAAGAACCAAAACAGAATTAATTTAAATATCAATGCGTCATCATAATAATGTGACACCCTCAGCTTGGAATGTACCCATGTAAACGACTCCCTGGGTGCCCACCCACATGACTGCACCCTGTCCCCCTCTCTTCCCCCACCCACGAACCCCTACCCTTAGGCTACACCATTCAGTCGAGGATTATATTCGAGTGAATCGACTCTGGTATGGAGCGCTCCCCATCAAACAGAATCAATACCACATTGGCATACAAAATCACCCAATTGGAAAAAGTGAGGGCTATTTCAGTTTGAATTGTAAGCAATTGGTTTGCTTGGAAACTGTTCTATCTTTGGATTATAAACATATCATTGGGCCTGAAAAGGAGCGAAGGTAGTGGTTAGGCATTGGAAGCATGCTTGGTTGGGAGTTGTGGGTGGGATGTCGCTAAAGATAGAAAGTTCTCTGTGCCATGTACAAAGAGGAAAAACCGTGTGATACCAATAATTCTGATCTCCTCCCTGTTCATAAGCTGTGGTGTATATCTATCACAAGACTTTTCAAACGTAATGTGAGACCGCCTTACACAAGATTTGTTCATATTCCAGAGTTGTTTGAAAATTCATTCATTATGGATGGATATATGATAATTATTTGTTTTATTTCTATAGTTTTTCATTGGGTTTTGTCAACAAAATTAGCCCAAATTAGCCTGCAGGTGCTTAAAATCCTGAAAATCAGCTATACGTGGTAGGGAGAATTGAATAACTCAGGGAATGTGTCTAGCCACTCTAATGCCCCATTTGCCCTGGCTGTCATAGGTCTCTGCAATCTGCGAATATTGGGAACGTTGGATTATCATAGCACACTGTGATCTGATCCTTTGCGAAATTATTCAACATGTTGAATATTTTTGTAGAGAATGTATACAATTCAAGATGAGGTTGCTTGAAAAAATGATCCCAAGAGAGCTTACTTCTCAGTGTGAATGATACGCTTTTAATTTCACTAGATTTTAATCATTTTTTCTACCATGAGATTATGGTCATAAGCATGAGATAAATTTACGCAGGTCTCTTTGATAGAAAGTTCGACAAGGGCGAATGGGGCTTTACCTTTTATCTTTGTGGTCGTTAATAAGACATGTTCCGCGTCCCACGCCGCTTTAAACACGTTGGTTATCACCATGCTCAAAGCATCCCTATAAAAAACAGAACCGGGATTATGAAGACAAATTGTCATTCATACCTATAATATAGTATATAAATCAGGGACGGATTCAGGGAAGCCCCCCTCGCCTTTTGGTGCAAAGGCGAAAAATAAACGTTCTGTGCATGCACACAAATAAGCAGTGCAGATGACGTCAGATGTCTCAAAATGAGATGGCCGCCATATTGGTGATCACTATTACGATCAATATCATTTACAATTTTTATACATTTAGAGGAAATTTCTATGCCAAGTTAACTTAAAAAAATCTCAGTGAATCATAACAATTACTCTCAGTTAGAATTGATAAATGTTGGATTTATTCATAGCCATGTGGGCATAATCACCACGTGGTGATCATCAAAAGGTCATCACGTGACCACATGTGCACAAGGTCCATATGTGGAACTTCCCTCTTTTTGAAATCCTATATCTGCCCCTGGAAATAACATACTTCAATGCACAACTCCCCTGCATAATAGTACAGGAGCCATATCATTTACTTAAGCCGGGTCCCCACTGTGCTGGTGAGAGCGTCGTCATTGGCAGAATAAAGTAGTTTATAATTAATTTGTCGGTCCCAGAGACCAGAGTTTGTCGCCCAGAACGACAAAACACCCCTGAAGTCAAACATGTCTGATATTTTTGGTGGTTTGTCGGCCGACAAACCCCCTAAAAACGGACTTTGTTGCCAGCCAACCTGGCGCCAGGGGAGTTTGTCGTTTGCAGGTTAGTCGGTGAGGTGTTGGTTTGCTCAGTGGGGACCCCGCTTTATGCAGAGATGTCTCAAACGGTCCTTGGACAAGCAGTTGAGCAGTTCGATACAGAAGCACTTCCTAGTGCTCACCCTTATAATGAATACTAAATACTTTTTCATGTCATTATAAGAATAAACCTACAAATACTATTTTTCATCTAGTTAAAATCATTTTACACATCTTTAGTGTGTTTGCTTTACACATCTTGTATTGATCTATGCGATATTTACAGTTGTTTCTATATCACAAATCAACATTGATACTTTATTTTTTCCAAAATACAGTATGAGTAAAAATAATGATGTACACTTTGGGATAGTTGACATATCAATACCTATTTAGGTTTACAGTGTATAGGTTAGCCCAGAAAAAAAAGCGTCTATAAAGTAGTGTTTGATTCAATGCGGCGGTGTACGGCGATGGCACTTAATATTGACTCTGTAAAGTAGGCTGTATACGAGTAGCGGTTAAATCAATAGGCAATAAAGGGAAAGAGGATGTCATGTTGTCTCAGGCCATGGGAAGCTATATACAGGCCTGAGGAGGGGTCTGGAAGAGTTTACTCCTGAATGGGGAAAGCTGGAAGGAGTTTGTATGTATGGATACCACTGTGGTAGGAACTAAGTAGAAACTTCAAGAGCCAACGACTATTTCTATTCTGATGACCAAAACAAGAAAAATGCTATTTGTTGGTTTGAAATCAAAATGTATGGAGAAGGGAAAGAAAGTGCTGTAAGTGGAAGAAAAATGTGAAATGAAAATTTAAACAAGAAAAGAAACAGACAATAAGCCCATCCAAGATTTGGTATATCCGACAGTTTGACAAGGGTTGGACAAAATAACTATAAAAGCTTTTCTCGTTTCCCTACTGGCAGTATTCCACGTACTGACACAGTGTGGTTGACATGATGGAACAGGTAGAATAACGTTGAAGTAGTTCTCGAAATCATTCATATTGATTATAATTCATGAGGTTTCTTGAAGATGAGAGAATGTACTGAAGTTAATCCAAGACTACAAATTGATGATCGCAATTAAATGACTTTTATTCTTTTGAATCATTATTTTGATATTTCTATAACAAATATGGAAGTCGTCCTACATCCAGTCGATGAGTTTGGCATACATTTGTACCTTTTGTACATTTGGAGCACAATTAAATGATTTGGCTTCTATGCCACCTAAAATGGTCTTTTTAAAACTTAAGCCATTCTAAACATAGAATATTAGATTAATTCTGGAACCTTTTGAAATAAAAGTGGAATGGGAATAAAATATTAAAAAACAAAGTTAAATTGAGTTTGGGAAGGGCTTGAAAAGGCCTGCAGAACCTGAGACGTCCCCCTCCCTGGCCACAGAAGTGGTGTTAAAATTAGATGGATGTGATCCTTGTTGTGGGATTAGGATTAGGGGCTCACCTGATCAAACCGGATTAAGGACAGCTCGTAACCGCCCCACCTTAATTAACCCAGCGGGCGGGCGGTCACCCTGAAAGGTGTGATGAGCCGGGCGGGTGAAATGCTCACAGCATGGAATGGCCCAGCCAGCTTGTGACGTTACAGAAACGTTCTGCAACCATACTCTTTTTAGTCAGTTTGTTACTTACTGAGATGGCACATAACAATTATGTTATTGATGGTGAGGTTGAAACCTCAATAGATTAGGATGTTACTATAACATTATTTTTGGTGAGGTTAGAATGAAACCAAAGCAGAACATTATAAGAACTTTCTGTTCAGTTTGAAGAATGTAACCAGGATGTTGTAATAACATCACAGTGCAACATCACAGCAGTATGTTGCAGCGACGTAATTGGGAGTCATCAAAAGAATGTAACAAGAACTAAATACAGAACCAACCAGAACGTTGCTGCAATGTTATAATAATGTCGCATACTTGGCTAGGGGGTTGGTCTAAATTTACCCTGGTTCTGGGAAACAGCTGTTAGTTTGATTAAAATTCCTGCTCCATATGTGAGCCAAAGGACAAGGATCGAGTCAAAAGTCCTCCGCCTAACATCAGCGCCTAATCTAGATTTGGATATTCAGAGCATGAAATGGGATGGTCCAAATTCACCCTGTTTTAATTTTAAACATCTCTTATTTTAATTGGAATTCTTGCTCCATATGTGAGTCTAGTATGATTTGAAGGACAAGGATCAAGTCAATGGTCCCATGCTTACTCTGTGGCCGTTTCTTAACAGAGCTCTGTAGCAACGGTAGTTTATGCGAGCTTACGGAAACTATACATAAGTTTGAAACTCACTTAACAAAACTCAAGTAAATGCACCGAAACTCACGTAAATGAACCCCAACCTCATATAAATCTACTCAAACTCATGTAAGCAAAATCAAAACTCACCTAGCTATAGCATCCAAAAAGGCGATTGTAACTTCATGAAATGGAAAACTCACGTAGCAGTACAGAGGTTTGTTATGAAACAGGCCCCTGATCTCCTAGTCTAGAGTTGGAAAGTGCATAAAGCTTGTAGAAGCTGAGTGGGTTCCACCTTCTTTGTTCATTTGATGAATATTTATGGAAAAGGGTGTTATTTTCACCTCTAAATTAATATATACACTTACAACATTCAGTTCAAAATTTTGGATATCATTTAATTTTACTTTACCTGTTGAAATAATGATATTCCAGATTAACTATTGCATAACGGGTCCGTACACCCACAACAGTCCACGGCTTTTATAATTAAAGAACTTTTTCATTGGCCCTCTATAAGTAGCAGGGACAATCCCTTTGATGGTTGTTTGGATGCTGGCTGGTTTATGGTCCTACCTGCCATAAACCAGTGGCTGCAAAGCATGCTGGGAAACATGGACTGGAATTCCCACCTACAATGGTTGCTGGTTAAAAGTCCTAGTTTGAGAAACTAATGGAGTTGGATGTAACTACAGTCTGTACAAAAGTAAATCCAAACTAAAACTGTTTATGTGGCACTATCTGCCTGCCATAGCGGGTGGGCCCGGGGGGAGCGTTTGACCGTAATGCGTTTATCTGTGGAGGGCTTTTAATTCACTTCGAATGGGGTTTGATTTATTCCGCCCTCTCTTTTTTATGGAGGTGTAGGTGATGCATCATGGGACACATTGAGAAGAGATGAGTGAATTGTGGCATGACACCACTGTGGTGTTGCGTATTAAAGGTTGTATTCCGCTTCGCAATATTATCTACCGCGAACATAGATCAGGGAGATTGGTCAGTTGATACCTGACATTCTATTTGAAATCATCAATGAATGATTTTAGTTTTTTTTGAAATATTGAGTGAATTGTGGTATGTCATCACTGTTTTGTAGTAAACGTATTCTGCTTTGCGATATTATCTGCCACAAACATAGATCAGGGAGATTGGTCGCTTAAGGGGACATTCTCGTCCGTGAGTTCAAAGAGATACATCCGCCGACGTAAGCCTAGCAACACGATGGCCGACAATGGGTTTTGCACTTTTGGAACGTAATCCTACGACATTATTGGTCACGTCATGAAATTGGCGCATAACTACGTCCTTATGGATGAGAAAGTCCCTTTAAATGATTTTTATTTTCTATGAAATGACTAGTGAACTGTGGTATGACAATGCTGTGTAGTGTTTCGCACAAAAAGTGGTTTTCCACTTTGGGATTTTATAGACCAGCAAGAACACAGACCAAGGATTTTGGTCACTTTATTGACTTGAATTTTCTATGATTGTACCACATATTGATAGAGTAATTATTAAGGCTATATTCCACTTTGGGGTAGCTAGCATTTGCAGTCACTTTAATTAGCCACCTCAAGCAATTGGTGGTTTTTACATCAACATGTTGGTATCCCCGACCACAAGCAATCCATACAAAAACTATAAAATAGCAGGGGCCACAAGCAGGGGCCACAAGCAGGGGCCACAAGCAGGGGCCACAAGCTGGGGCTGCAAGCAGGGGCCGCACGGACCTAAAATCCACTTTGCGGTACCCTACGGCTTGTTTGCAGCAGTTGGCCTGTGTCTTTTCATGGTGCCACAAACATATACCATATAGTGGAATATAGCCTTTAGAGAGATGATCATAGTCATTTCATGCCAAGCTGGGAAAGATATCTTCATTTGACAGTGCCACAATACGCTTCATAGTTATTTACACAGTATAGTTAATGTCCATTGATTTTGATCCTTTTATGGCTAATTGATTTTGATCCTTTTATGGTTAATATCATCAGTGCAAAATAAGAAGAAGAACAGGAGGTGCACAGTCTCCATAACATTTGTTCTCTGATCCAGATGGACCAAACCAGACTTAAAAACATTGTAAAGGTCTAACACGTGGTAGATGTGTTTTTGGTATTGGGACCCATGTCCCAGCAACATGCATCCTGCGAATTTCACCTGTGAACCTAACCTTAATTTACCCAAACATGAATCCTTGTTTTCCTTGTTATAATATGTCAAACACCTGATATGGTAGGATAACATTGCTTATCATTATCTTAAAAAAAAAAAAAAAAAAAAATACATGAGTAGTATACAGTTGTAAACTAAATGTTTGTAAAGCAAATGAATATCAACAATATTCTTTCTGCAGGTATACTAAAAATACAAGTTAACAATTTCCCCCCCTCAAGGATAACACTTGACAAAAGCAAATGCTTTGGAATTACCTACAGAAAGAAGAATCCTATGTATCCAAAGAGTATCTAAACTCTCTTTGCCATTCCATGCACATCTCTCTAAATAGCCCATCACTGTTTTACTGTACCATTACATGGTGATGTATACTCATAGAGTCTGGTTTCTAAATGCACTGTCCTTAAGGGATCGATACAGTTTACAGACCATTGAAGGCTGGAGAATAAAGAACCAGACTCAGACAGCTTTCATGCTGGTCTCACTCTGTCTTAAGTCGCGTCCCCACTTGGGCGACTAATGTCAGTGATTAGTGGATATAAGTAGCTTTTACTGGCAACCAAGGAGAAAAAACTAGTTGCCGGGCAACTAACTAGTCCCTAGGCTACCAAAAAAACTAATAACCAAGTTGGGATACTCTTGCTATAAATATTATAGCGACCAGAGGACACATTGGTCCCCAAACCTGGTGACTAACTGTACTAATTGCCGGGGACGAGAGAGAAATATTTTGCCAGCAAATCACAGCAACTAGCAGTTTAGCTACCAGACAGCATGGCATCTGTGTCTAGTTAGTCACCAGGTGACTAACTACCTTAGTCACTGATGACTAAGAAAATCCAATTGTCAAAATGGGGACCAGGCTTTAGTTTACCCGGTGGTCGCAGGGTGGTACTGTGGTGCTAAGTTGACAGCCAAGTGGGCGGTCTCTGGTGTTAAAGGAGACCGAAGGGTCAATGGCCCCTAGGGGATGGTGTGGATGTTTACTGAGGCTCCCACCAACAGGGGCTGGGGCCTGGATTTGAAGGACCAACAGGTTCCTTATCTTTCAAGGCTCTGCACAAATTACTTTCTAATCCAGTTTTGGACTGTAAGTGAGAAGAGCAACCTTATGCTTAGAGGCTGCAGTGAGAGACAGACGGCAGTGACGGGCAGGGGGCAGTGAGGGGCAGGGGGCAGTGAGGGGCAGGGGGCAGTGAGGGGCAGGGGCCAGTGAGAGGCAATAAAAGAGGGGCAGGAGGAAGTTAGGGGCAGGAGGCAGTGAGGGGCAGGAGGCAGTGAGGGGGAGGAGGCAGTGAGGGGCAGGGGGCAGTGAGGGCCAGGAGGCAGTAAGGGGCAGGGGGCAGTGAGGGGCAGGAGGCAGTGAGGGGCAGGGGGCAGTGAGGGGCAGGAGGAAGTGAGGGGCAGTGAGGGACAGGAGGCAGTGAGAGACAGGAGGCAGTGAGGTGCAGGAGGCAGTGAGGGGCAGTGAGGGGCAGGAGGCAGTGAGGGGCAGGAGGCAGTGAGGGGCAGGAGGCAGTGAGGGGCAGGAGGCAGTGAGGGGCAGGAGGCAGTGAGGGGGACAGTGAGGGGCAGGAGGCAGTGAGGGACAGGAGGAAGCGAGGGGCAGGAGGCAGTGAGGGGCAGGAGGCAGTGAGGGGTAGGAGGCAGTGAGGGGCAGGAGGCAGTGAGGGGCAGGAGGCAGTGAGGGGCAGGAGGCAGCGAGGGGCAGGAGGCAGTGAGGGGCAGGGGGCAGTGAGGGGCAGGGGGCAGTGAGGGGCAGGAGGCAGTGAGGGGCAGGAGGCAGTGAAGGGCAGGGGGCAGTGAGGGCAGGAGGCAGCGAGGGGCAGGAGGCAGTGAGGGGCAGGAGGCAGCGAGGGGCAGGAGGCAGTGAGAGGCAGGAGGCAGTGAGGGGCAGGAGGCAGTGAGGGGCAGGAGGGGAAGGAGGCAGTGAGGGGCAGCAGGCAGTGAGGGGCAGCAGGCAGCGAGGGGCAGCAGGCAGCGAGGGGCAGGAGGCAGTGAGGGGCAAGAGGCAGGGAGGGGCAGGAGGCAGTGAGGGGCAGGAGGCAGTGAGGGGCAAGAGGCAGGGAGGGACAGGAGGCAGTGAAGGGCAGGAGGCAGTGAGGGCAGGAGGCAGTGAGGGCAGGGGGCAGTGAGGGACAGGGGGCAGTGAGGGGCAGGAGGCAGTGATGGGCAGGAGGCAGTGAGGGGCAGGAGGCAGTGAGGGGCAGAAGACAGTGAGAGGCAAGAGGCAGTGTGGGGCAGTGAGGGCCAGGGGGCAGTGAGGGGCAGGAGGCAGTGAGGGGCAGGAGGCAGTGAGGGGCAGGAGGCAGTGATGGGCAGGAGACAGTGAGGGGCAGGAGGCAGTGAGGTGTAGAAGGCAGTGAGGGGCAGGAGGCAGTGAGGGGTAGGAGGCAGTGAGGGGCAGGAGGCAGTGAGGGCAGGAGGCAGTGAGGGCAGGAGGCAGTGAGGGCAGGAGGCAGTGAGGGCCAGGGGGCAGTGAGGGGCAGGGGGCAGTGAGGGGCAGGAGGCAGTGAGGGGCAGGAGGCAGTGAGGGGCAGAAGACAGTGAGAGGCAAGAGGCAGTGTGGGGCAGTGAGGGCCAGGGGGCAGTGAGGGGCAGGAGGCAGTGAGGGGCAGGAGTCAGTGAGGGGCAGGAGGCAGTGAGGGGCAGGAGGCAGTGAGGGGCAGGAGGCAGTGATGGGCAGGAGGCAGTGAGGGGCAGGAGGCAGTGAGGGGCAGGAGGCAGTGAGTGGCAGGAGGCAGTGAGGGGAAGGAGGCAGTGACGGGCAGGGGGCAGGGAGGGGCAGGGGGCAGGGAGGGGTAGAAGGCAGTGAGGTGAAGGAGGCAGTTAGGGGTAGATGGCAGTGAGGGGCAGGAGGCAGTTAGTGGTAGACGGCAGTGAGGGGCATGTGGCAAGCGGCAGTGAGGCGTGGGGAGCAGTGAGGGATTTTGATGTATATGGTTAAATAATGATACAGAAGGTTTAACATAATATAAGGTTGAATGTCAGGAGCTAGTGAGGGGCAGGGGGCAGTGAGGGGCAGTGAGGGGCAGGGGGCAGTGAGGGGCAGTGAGGGGCAGGAGGCAGTGAGGGGCAGGAGGCAGTGAGGGGCAGGGGGCAGTGAAGGGGCAGGAGGCAGTGAGGAGCAGCAGACAGTGAGGGGCAGGAGGCAGTGAGAGGCAGTAAGGGGTAGATGGCAGTGAGGGGCAGGAGGCAGTTAGGGGTAGGAGGCAGTGAGGGGCAGGAGGCAGTGAGTGGCAGGAGGCAGTGAGGGGCAGGAGGCAGTGACGGGCAGGGGGCAGGGAGGGGCAGGAGGCAGTGAGAGGCAGGAGGCAGTGAGGGGCAGGAGGCAGTGAGGGGCAGGAGGCAGTGACGGGCAGGAGGCAGTTAGTGGTAGACGGCAGTGAGGGGCAGGAGGCAGTGACGGGCAGGGGGCAGGGAGGGGCAGGGGGCAGGGAGGGGTAGAAGGCAGTGAGGGGAAGGAGGCAGTGAGGGGCAGGAGGCAGTGAGGGGCAGGAGGCAGTGAGGGGCAGGAGGCAGTGAGGGGCAGGAGGCAGTGAGGGGCAGGAGGGGAAGGAGGCAGTGAGGGGCAGGAGGCAGTGAGGGGCAGCAGGCAGTTAGGGGCAGCAGGCAGCGAGGGGCAGGAGGCAGTGAGGGGCAGGAGGCAGTGAGGGGCAGTGAGGGGCAGTGAGGGGCAGGAGGCAGTGAGGGGCAGCAGGCAGTGAGGGGCAGCAGGCAGCGAGGGGCAGGAGGCAGTGAGGGGCAGGAGGCAGTGAGGGGCAGGAGGCAGTGAGGGCCAGGGGGCAGTGAGGGGCAGGGGCAAGGGGCAGTGAGGCATTGGGAGCAGTGAGGGATTTTGATGTATATGGTTAAATAATGATACAGAAGGTTTAACATAAGGTTGAATGTCAGTGTTGTTGATACAAGTTGGTGTTCTGGAAAGGGCCAGTGAGGGACCGAAGGCATCAATTTGCAATACTCTATGAGGGAAAAACAGAAGGAATAATGCCAAACCGTCACTAGCCCACCAGTTATTCTTGGACACCATTTGCAAAGCTACTTAAGACCTGATAGTTGGTGTCAGGCTTCTTTCCACACTGAGTCCGCTGATAACCTGGATTCACCCCCTGTTCACCCCACAGACATTGGTTCACATAGTCTGACTGCCCTTTGCTAACACTGTGCTGCTGATCGGGCAGAATATAAAGCTGGATTAACACTCTTTCTCCTATCTCTCTTGACCTTTCCCTGTGGGGTATTTTGAACAGTTGTTTACTAAGGGTAACTGTGTGGGATTGCTGAGGGGTTGGACCTGTTTTGGGAGAGTTTCCATAGTAAATAGTGAGAAATACAGATGGTAGAATATTTAAGATCTAAATATACTAAGAAGATCACGAGACTACTAGGGGCATTGGCAGGTACTACCCAAGAAAATAAAGGTTGTTATTATAAAATTAGTATAACGTTCTGTTTAGTTCTGCTTTGGTTCTTGTTATGTTATTTTGATGGCACCCAAAAACGTCTCTAGAACCTAACATTGCAACATTGTACAGTGACGAAATTGTGACATTCTTATAATGTTATTATAATGTTCTATAAACTGTACTAAACCATAATGTTATTAAAACATTCTTTTTTGTAAGTCTCAACTTACATAATGAGGGGCAGGATATTTTCATTTCTTTGGCTAGCCATTTAGAAATAGGACTATCTATTTGTTAATGCTGAATGATAATACCAACAACAGACAAGTTAAAATCCTATCTTTGTCCTTCCACAAATAACCATGCCATACATACCAAGAGCTTGACCCTCCCCCTGCCCCCCAAGCCCCCTCACCCTGCCCCTTGGCCCCCTGTCACCCCCTATTGCCCGCGACCCATCACCCCCTTTGCCGTCCGCGCGGACTATAACTGAAGTGAACATTGATATCACTCCGCCACCGCCCGGACTATGACTGATGTTAACACTGATGTCACTCCGCGAACAGATAAAAGGGTGTCCCTGCCTGTGACGTCATGAGGTCACCTGACGTCAGGCAGAGGTCAAGGTGAGGTCATGACCCTAGCCCTGCCACCCAGCGGGGGAAATAAGAACTAGATATGGGAAACAAAGATCAGGGAATACTAGCATAGGAAGAGAGACATGCCTTCGGATGATGTATTTATATTTCTATTCATGAATGCTAAATTGTACTCATGCACTTTGGAAAGAGTAGATTTTTTTCAAATTTCCTTCAAAGGCGATTCATGTTTATAGTTCAGTGCAGTCCAATATTTCGAAATTACTGTGAGAAAACAATGTAATTACTTCACTACATGACACAATTCTTCCTTTCTTTTCCTTTGAAAAAAATGGTTGCAGGCACGAATCTGTAGAAAGAAAGCAACATTTACCTGATGAATTCTGTATGTTATACTCTCTTCCCTGCCTACCAGGGCCTTCTATGATGTATACATGTACACAGGGTAGCCTGCAGGCGTGATTTGTCAAGCTATGTCCTTTTATTCAGAACTGGGTCCCAAGTGCCCTTAGCTACATTCTGGCAGCAAATGATGTCCCGTTCTGTAAAAAAAAAAAAGCAGCACACAGTAAGGAAAGAAGGAAAAGAAAGAACATTTATTTCATATATTCTGAATTGAGCCGAATGTACTGGGTCAAAGCGTTTAGGAAATTGGGCAAACCACTCCAAGGTCAAGGTCAATGTCAACTTAACTTGATACTAAGTTGTAATAATCTGATTTACATATACACTTTTACATTTAGTATTTATTGAACAATAGGAAGATCACCAATATGTCCTTAGCCCCTTTTCTCTGAATGTGATGTCATCTGTACATTTTTGATGTGACTGTGATCTCAATCCCCACTCTGTAGTCAATATACTAGCCCGCCTTCTCAAGAACATCTCCCTTCGAAATCGTCTTCTCCCATAGACCCAGTCAGCCCCTCCCCCGCTTCACGTTGCCTTTCTAATCACGACATAGCCGAACGTCACTACTAACACAATTACAGCCAAGAAATTGTTTGTCATTATTTTCCAATTTTCTGATAGAGCCTTGCAGAGATTTTGCCCCCCGGCGAACATACCATCAGAATACATGGACAGGAGCTGCAGAGACCATCTGGTCCGCGCATGTGTACTGTTTACATTATCGGAGACGCCACTCACATCTGTTGACTTCCGGTCTCACCTTATTATCGCCCTCCGCAGACTGAGTCTACTACTACTTCTTCTGCTGTATAATTGTCTCAGTCCTGATTCAAGACATAGGCCTATGTTACTCCTTCCTATGTGTTTTACTGATAGAGAAAAGCTCAACAACTTACAATGGGAAATTGTGAGTGACGAAGTATAGATGTGTATACATTGGTAGCATTATTCAGTATGTACTCAACCATATACTCTGATACTCACCATATGGCCACTTTTGATTACCTCTATTATCACTCAACTTGTATCACTCTTTATCACTCATTCACTATACCTCTAGTCATCACTCACGTTGTATGCCCCTATTATCACTCACTCTCTATATATCTAGTAATCACTTAAACTGTTTACTCCTATCATCATTCACTCATTATACTTCTAGTTGTCACTCATGTCGATACCCCTATTATCACTCACTCATTATACCTCTAGTCATCACTCAGACTGTATATCCCTATTATCACTCACACTGTATACCCCTATTATCACTCACGCTGTATATAGGTCTAATATTACCCACTCAATATGCTCTGTCTTTCCTATTGACCCAGCCTTTGTCTTATTGGATGTTCATGTTACCCCTGCTAATAGAGGTATTGGGTTGATCGCAATGTTTATTGGATGAAGATTAGTTTGCCTAAATGCCTAAACCCTATTCTACATGGTGTGCAGTGCATACACCAATCAATACCTTATTGATATCGCTATAGATTACATGGCTGTAGGGGTTGTCTTTTTTCCCATGCTATGTATGCACAACATAATGTTATTGACAAAAAGACCAAACTACTACGAAGAATCCAGAATGCTTATGGCAATCCGCGAGGCCTGGCATAGCCTGAGCATTGTCCAAATGAAGTGCAGGCCAAGTTATCAAACTAGAAAATGATACCCTGTAATGTACATTTTGACTCCCAATTACAGGCTTAGTTACGAGTTACGGAAAACTGATATACAGAACTTTGCATTTTATAACTTTCCTACGAACCTTTCCCTCACTGTACCGTTCAGGAGTTTGGTTTCCAGACCGAAATTTGAGATTCTTTTATGAAGGTCCCAGGGATATTCCTTACATACATTGTTTTTTTTGTTGGTGCCCCTCACAAAGGTTTTAAGACCCATTACTAATTTTCATGCCCATTAGGGATGTTTTCCTTATTGTACTCTAATTTCATAATCTCATATGATTTCTTTACTGGGATAGCAAAACCTCTGCACCTTCATTAACTTCGGTCTAAGCACAAAACATGCTCAAAAAGTTTCCTAGACACCAGGACAGTCAAAAAGCAAGAAACAATGAAAGAATATAGTTTCTAAGAAGAACTAGAATAGTGGAAGTTAGTTTTGGCTGTTGGTTGTTTTGTGAGATAAATTATGAAAATGGCATCACCTATGACTTCTAAATGCGGGATAATTCTCATTATCCACTGTGATACGCCTCCCAACACAGCAGAAACCAGTACAAATGTATGTGATACTAGATGCACCTGCTGGGTCTCAACAACACACAAAGATAATGTAAGAAAAACATTCTGATTTGTCATATAAAGTACTGTTACATGAAACTTTTGTCTGTAACAGAGTGACAAAAGAAGTATAGTTCCAGTGCTATTGCGTCTTACGATGGCTATGCATGTCTGCATGTCCCCCTATACAGAGAGCTGTTCCCAGACTACACTACTATATCTGCCAAGGGTCTGGTTTCTTTGCACTAAATCCTTACAATACCTTTATATTGTCGGCCGCGGTCACCCTACCCTCTGACACCTGTATGTTAAAGGGCTACTATGTACAAGTTGTCAGGTCATCTTAACCTCTGTCTCAGACAGTCAGGGACAAAGGATCTGATGATCTAGTCCATAGAATGACTTAGAGGAAGACTATGAATCCCACCCGTTTCTCATTTTGCAGTGCTCTTTACCCAGCCAGCTTACGATGTAACAGAAATGTTCTGCATCAATACTTTTTTTAGTCAGTTTGTTACTTACTAAGATGGAATGTAACAATTACATTATCGATGGTGAGGTTGAAACCTCATCAAATAGAACATTATTATCACCTTATTTTTTGGTGAGGTTAAGACCAAAGCATAACAGAATGTTACAGGAACATACTTTTTGTGTTGACGAAGGTAACCAGAATGTTGTAATAATGTCACAGTTCAATGTCACAGTAGGCTGCAGCAACATAATAAGGAGTCATCAAAAGAATATAACAAGAACCAATACAGAAACAACCAGAATGTTGCTGCAAAGTTAACGTCGCATCCTTGGCCGGGTCCCCTGGAGATGTCCCGCCTGTAGGTTTGTCATTCTGATATATTCTTTATGAATCACATGGTTTCTTACTATAAACAGATTTCCTAATAGGTAAGAGGTTTTGGTTGAGCATGGGAAAAAGAGCAAAAGTTACTCTCCACATAATATTATAGGGTTGAACATGAGCAAAGGTTATCATTATCAGTTATAATTGTGTACCTTTTAGGGCTGCTTCTGTAATTAACAGAACTAAGTAGAAACCATTAGCACTTTGGTATGACCCTAAAGGGACATTCCATGTCAGGGACATGGACTAGGGACACCTATTCTAGGGACAAGACTGCATATTTGTCTGAGATATGGGACCACAAATTTGGCATCAGATTTAAGGGCTCTAATTTTGCTGCAAAATTTGGCCCTACTTCATAAAAATTGAAATACCGTTCAAAGTTTTGGGAATTTGACATTCAAATTTGAAATATCTTTATTCGACATGTTTAGGAAGATATTTTTAGGGGTCAAAGAAAACCTGAGACAAAGTTTATGGGACCCTCCAAAATTTGCTTGAATTGACATGGAATGACCCTAGATAACTTACAAATTATAACATGTGGTGGGGAATTTCCAATACCAGGCAGGAAACATTTTTATTTTGTTGTTGTCAAATAGCCTTTGATAGGTAGTCAGTTGTGCTTTCATGAAGTTTAAGCCCAACCGGCCATCTAACAAATGCCCTTCGTGTGGCTGGGCATTTAAGGCAGGGCCCCGCACTAAGGACACAAACCTTTATTAGACCCTGAGACAATGGGGCAGACCTGAGTAGGCTAATCGATGGCCCCCACCTGGGCACCGTCACACGCAGGGCACACTGCGGGTTCCCAGGTAGATACGTGTGTCGGCGAGGGATCAGGGATCGGATTTAGTGAGTGATAATAGGGGAATACTGAGTGAGTGATAATAGGGGTATACTGGGCAAGTGATAATAGGGGTATACTAAGTGAGTGATAATAGGGGTATATTAAGCAATTGATAATAGGGGTATACTAATTGAGTGATAATAGGGGTAGATTCAGTGAGTGATAACAGGGATATACTGAGTGAGTGATAATAAGGTTATACTAAGTGAGTGATAATAGGGATCTACTGAGTGAATGATAATAGGGGGATACTAAGTGAGTAATAATGAGGGTATATTAAGTGAGTGATAATAGGGGTATACTGAGTGAGTGATAACGGGTAAACTAAAGGAGTGTTGATAGTGATTATAGGGGTATACTAAGTGAGTGATAATAGGGATATACTGAGTGAGTGATAATGGGTAAACTAAAGGAGTGTTGATAGTGATTATAGGGGTATACTAAGTGAGTGATAATAGGGGTATACTGAGTGAGTGATAATATAGGTAAACTAAAGGAGTGATAATAGGGGTATACTGAGTGAGTGATAATAGGGGTATACTGAGAGTGTTATAATAGGGGTATACTTATTGATTGGTAGTAGGGGTATACTGAACAAATAATAATGGGCATATATACTGAGTGAGTAATAATAGGGATATACTAATCTGGTGATTATAGAGGTCTAGTAAGTGAGTCATTCGGGGAGTACAAAATGAGTTATAGTAAGAGGTGAAATTAGCAACTGATATTAGGGGTATGGCAACCAAGTGATGCTAACTTTAAACAAGGAGAGTCTTAATGGGGGTGGAAGAGTTGAGTGACAAAAAAGGATAGGAAAGTGGAGGACAATAGTTTAAATGTGAATGGAAATATGACATCAAAAATGTTATGATAGGGGTTACCCAGCAAGTAATAAGAGGGTTTACAAAGTGAATGATGATACGGCCCCATATCCACTAAGCGACTTTTCCATCAGCAGGCAATGGGTGACTGGAAGAATTGCTGGTAAAGTTGCCGTCAACTCAGGATCACCAGGCAACTCCCCATAGGTATGGTATGGTTCTGGGCAATGGGCGACAGGATTGGCGGGAAAATCAGCGGGGAAATTGGCAGTGAAATCAGTATGAAATATCAAACTTGCTCAATATCACAGTCACCCGGGGATGGCGACAATGACTCTCCCAGTCCCCCGTTGCCCAGCATTGGTAAAATTGCCCGGGGGCTTTGGCACTTAAGGGTACACAGGTTGAGTGGTGAACAGGGAACTCCCACATGTATGAGAAGGACTGGGATTAGTCATCAGGGATTAGTAATCAGGGATTAGTCATCAGGGATTAGTCATCAGGGATTAGGGAGGTGGTGGTAATCTGGTTTACAGTCAGCATGGATTAGACTACTGAGATTAAGATGTATCATCTTATCCCTCTTCATTAGGGGGAGGGGGATGTCATAATCCAACTAGTGAAATTAAGTTCTAATCAATTATTGGGACCAGTGTGAGACTGAACAGGGAGTGTAGTATTGCAGAAATGACATACAAACAATCATACTCAGGCATCCTAGGTTAGATTGTTGTATTATAAAAAGGACTAAATTCTGATTGATGCTTTATTTCAAAATGCAATTTTCACTGTCTGAAGAGAGGGATGCTCTGTCCTTTGTAAAAACACGATATGGCATTGACGTGTTTGTGTTTGAGCTCATAGGAAATACCATGCGTTCACAAGTGTAAACTGAATCAATGAGTGATACTTCATTACTTCTATTGAGCATATGATATATTGATTAGTTTGGTCCCAGTTTTTATATCTAGTACAGAAAAGAACTTGGCATGTGCCCCTGCAGTGTAAAATCCTAACGAAACTTTGTAGTAAGTGTTTCATAAATCCCTTGTACATGCCTTCATAATCTTCATAAATTGCATAAAAAGAATCACTGTAAACTATGTTACTCTGGTTGTATTATTACAAGAGTCAAAGCCAAATGTCACATGTGTGTACAATTTATGTATGCCATTTTAGAACTTAGCCTGTATATGCTGAACCCCCGCCCCCCTTTCGGAAATCCTGTATCCACCCCTGATCAATGGCTTCCATAATAGCACAGAATTTCTCAAGCATCCACTGCCAATCAAGACATGCCTTGGTTTTTATAATTTGGAAAATTCTTGTACATGCAGAGAGTTAAATCAGCAGCAGGTAAGGCTGACAGATTCAGAATCTAAGAAGGCGGACAGAAGGTCACGTTATTGCCGTCTGCAGGAACAGGGCCCTCAGTTCCCACTCAATCCCCATTTAGCCTGGTCAATGTTTGTATCACAGATGCCCGGAAAAGATTATTTATGCATTCGCAAATAATCTAAGGTGCAACAAAATGATCGCAATCTAGCGAGACTGAATGCTTGGCATTCACACTTAGAAGTAAGCTCCCTTATGATCATTTTCGCCAGTAATGTCATTTGGAATCACACATGCTGAATGATTTCGCAAGGCACCATGTCACTGCCAGCTGCGATAATTGAACGTTTCCAACATTTCGAACAAGACCTACAACAAACCATGTCCACCAGGGCAGATGGGGAAATTCCTAAAAACACCACTATTAATGTAGTATATGACTGTTATAGGGCTCTTATTTCAGCATATCGGTGTACATTAATCATAAAGCATTAACTTTCACAGGGTTCTATATGGTTTGCCAGTTCTAACAGCCCTCCGTCTACCCGCCTCCACGGCCCAGCCCACTGTGAATGGCCGACTGATGAGAGTGTGGCTTTAAGCCCTTAATGTGCCCATTTATCGCCCAGTTAACGACCGTTTGTCCTCACACCCCTCCTTTAAGTGCTTTCTTACCCCCGTCTTTACCTTGCCTTGTACTTTTTGGAGGTTGACACAAAGGCCGGAGCGCCAGTTAGCCGCTTTTAGCTAAGACCGTTTTACCAAACAGGCATCCTAATTGGATAGGGAAGGAGGGGTGTAACAATTTTGGTAACGGTAATAAGACACTATGAAATCTGTTTTTATTCATTCTATCGTGCTTTAACAAACAAGATTAATTTTTATTACGAAATTCAGGGCATGTCTTGATTGGCAGTGGATGCTAGAGAAATCCAGTGCCATTATGGAAGCCATATTGATCAGTATCAGGGGTGGATACAGGATTTCCGAAAGAAGGGGGGGAGGGGGTCAGCATATACAGGCATACATTTCCCCCCTCTTTTTGTAGTTTAGGGGTGCACCATATATGGGGGTGCGGGAGTCAGGACCCCCTGGACCCCCCTAGATCCACCCCTGAGTATTATGCCACATTGTTACTTGGCCTACATACACTGTAATAGTCAGCAGCAAACAACGGTGAAACTTTGTCGACAGCCAACCAAAATCTGTTGGCGCCAGACTTGAGATATTGTCATTATGTTGAAATGCTGTGGACAATCAATATAACAAGTGGGTAAACTTGTTTTTGAATTGTTCAGGGTTTCAGGGCCACTGAGGGGATGTGGAAACCGGCCTTTAGAAGCAATACTGGCAGATCAATTCTTATCCCAGTTATATCTGCTTTATGTCAATATAAACCTTATTAACCAGGGCTATCAATACTACACACACACACACACACACACACACACACACATATATATATATATATATATGATCGGATATATTGCAATAAAACTTAATTTATGAACCTTGATTGTGCGTGAATCCCGCACCCTACCCCCATTGTATCTCCTTAACCTCCACAATAAAGTGAAGACAACAGGATTTGAAATTATGAGAATGTTAAATAATCTGCAGACAGTCTTCCACTATGAGACACCGAATGTGGCCCCTACACTCAGACACTTCACCCCTACTGACAGAGGCAGTGTTCTCCCTTTCCCCTTTTTGTTGGGCCACGTTTCGTGACAAGGCACATCCCAAAAA
This sequence comes from Lepidonotus clava, assembly GCA_936440205.1. Taxonomy (NCBI): domain Eukaryota; kingdom Metazoa; phylum Annelida; class Polychaeta; order Phyllodocida; family Polynoidae; genus Lepidonotus; species Lepidonotus clava. Next base: position 3,538,376 of record OW387134.1, read on the forward strand.
GGGGGAAACAGGATCTCCGAGTCTCACATAAAGGGGTGTAAACCCTGAGAGGCGACACGGAGACACAGGTAGTTCTGTTTTAATTCAGCATGGAACATGTGGCATGCTGGTTTGACAGGAGGCAGACAATAATACATGGGACAGGGTCATTTTAATCTAAGAGTGGGACATGGATGTTCTTTAATGCTGTGCTCCTGTTGCAATGGGTCCCGTTGTTGAATTGTGGCCGTTCTGCTTGGCTGACTTTAATTCTGTTAACGGTTCTGAGGAATAGACATTTAGATATAAAATTCCTTAGATTTTCAGCCAGGAAATATTATTAGAAATGGGTAAAAATCAATGCTGGATTTTTGCACAACAGCGAGACTTTTACCAAACCCTCGCTGTTGCTCTCGCTGTTGCGAGGGCTGGCTTAGGCAACTGAGCACAGCCCAGAAAAAATGATAAGAAGTGGGTAAAAAAAAAGAGCGAAAGTTTGACCAAACCCTCATTTGCTGTTGCGAGACTTATCATGCAATGGACCACAGCGGTCTGTCATATAACCAAATCCTCGCATCCTCGACTGAATTTCATGTATAACAGCGAGACTTTGACCAAACCCTCATTACTGTTTGCACTGTTTTGAGACCCAATATCTAAATCCTCCTTGTAGTCTCGCTGTTATACATGAAATTCAGCATTGATTTTCACCCACTTCTTATAAGTTTTCCAGGCTGAAAATGTAACTAATTTTATATCTAAATGTCTATTTTTCTATCTTAGAATTGATTTATACATCGATTCAGACCGATGGGTAGAGGCTTTAGTGTCTAAGTTTTTTTTCGACTGAATGTCAAAAGACAATTTTGCAAGCTAATTGTTTCTTTTGGACATGTTTCGAAACAGGTTCGATGATATCTGACGGTAACTGGTCTGTAGGTCTATTCCTCACAGGAACGGATTTGGGGGGGGGGGGGGGGCTGAGGCGCCCGCCCCCCCCCCCTAATTTTGGCCAAATTTAGATGTTTTTAATGTAAAATTCACGGACCAGGAGGTCCAGCGGAAATTTTCATAATAGGGCATCCCCCCCCCCCCCCCTTTTTTTTTGAAAATGTCTGGATCCGTCCCTGCGGCACATATTCTCCTATGCTGAATAGTTCTTCTTTTATAATCTTTAACTGAGGCCAGGTGAAGGCATGTGGAATTGAATTGCCTGTAGTGTTGCCTGGACCATGGTCTCTACAGGTCATTGACCATTGTGGTATAAGTCTTGACTCATATCACCTCTCCGGAAATCGTTTAACCGAATTCCTGTGTCTCAGTCATTTTCTTTTTCTTTTCTATAGTAGACAATATTATAGGCAAATTTAGCCTTCTATTGTCAATTAAAGTACTTTTTTAGACCGAGGACCCTTCTTATGAGAATAGATTGTCTGGTCAATCGGTAAAGTAAAGTGATATTCCAGGAAAAATATAATGCTATCATAATGTTTTTGCGACATTCTTGTTATGTTCTTTAACAATATAATAACGTTATTATAACATTCTTTGTTAGTAAGGTCTCAACTTCACTAAAATATATTGTTATTATAACATTCCTTTTTAGTAAGTCTCAACTTTACCTAAAATAACATAACTGTTACATGAAAATTGGGCAGGTTACAGACTAATCAAAAATGTATGTTCACAGAACATGCTTGTTGCGTCACTGCTTGCCTGGGATGTAACAATCTCTTTAAAATCTTACATTGGGCAATGATTTCAACCAACTCAGAATTCAAGACTGGACACCTTCAACTCTTTTTATTTCTCCTCCTTACCTTATACTGAAAAGGAAAAGGGGTAAAGAATGGGGTCCTGATCCCCCCGTCCCCTTTCCCTGTGAACGACTAAGGGCTAATTCACCCCTAACGCGCAATACGTCCATTTCCTTCCCCGTAAAACTGCACCTCCTCCTTTCCCCACCTGCCCTACCCCTTCCCCTCCTTCCCCTCCCCCTCCCCTCCTTCCCCTCCCCCTCTCTCCACCTTTCCCTGTCATTTGGACGTAACTCCCCGTGCTTTGGTCCCAGAGACAAGGAGCCTTGGGTACACAGACATACTGGGCCCTGCTCACGTAGGGAGTAACGGCCTTGATGAAGGTATAATCAGGCAGTTGGGAGGCGTGTCAGAGAGTGGGGAGAACTTTGAGAAGGTGGGAGTGGGAGCTATGACAAGTAGTGTTGTCATAGTGTGGTTTGTGCGCAGCATTGTTTATTGGTTTATCACCCGCATGACCGACGAATTGTACATACAGGGGAGAATATGTCTTGGCAAGCCGTAAACACCGTTCATCATTTCCATGCTTTTTGACATTATTCTTAATTTTGTTTAGGTAATAAAATAAGAAGTACCTTTGGGGTTGTCCTCGGGTGGGCGTATGACCCATTGGAATCAAACAAACCTCTCGCTTCGCCCTCGGTATGTGACAATCCCCTATGGGTCGTACTGCCACCGATGGTCCTTCTTTGTTATAATACACCTTTCTTGTGAGTTTGCACAGTAGACCCTGCCATAGACGTCTTGTACCCAACAGCTCAGGACCGATTCCATCAAAGCCCAAACCCAAAAACCTTAGTTCAGACATATCCGCTAGTAGGGCGTCACCTTTATGAGAAACTGTGAACTTAGGTATATACCCAACCAAAGATACACTGAAAACACAAAGTCTTAAGAGAGCCACTTTAAAGTTGTCAGAGGGTTGTCATAAGTGACTTTTGGGTTGTCATAGGTAACTTTTGGGTTGTCATAGGTGACTTGTGGGGGCAGAGCAGGGCTCATTTCAGGCCATTGATGCTGTGTGACAACCTTGTGACAATCCTTTGACAATTTGGGGGTGGTCAGAGGGTTGTCATTGTGAATTTTGAGGCTGGATGACAACCCAAAGGTTGTCATTTTCTCCTGACTACTTTGGCCAAAAAGGTTGTCAGAGAAACAAAAACTGAGAATTGGGTTGTCATAGGGTTGTTACAGAACATAATGAGAGTCAAAAGTGCTGCCTGACGACCCTAGGGTTGTAAGTGAATGGTGCCTAAAACGACAGCCCAAGGTTGTCATGGCCTCTGTCTATGATAAAGTATTGTAAGTGAATGGTGTCAAAAACCATACAACTCATAGGCCTCCTACGTGTAATGGCCATACCTAACAAATTGTAATAAGATAATAGGAAGCCATTATTATGGACTATGATATCTGCAACATGAAACTATTCATAAATAAGATTTTTTGTATAAAAGACACAGACAACATTGGGTTGTCGTTTTTGGCACCATTTTGACAACTCTGTGTTTTCAGTGTATGACGTTATGATAACTTTAATACATCGTTCTGGATTGATTCTTGTTACGTTACACTCTATTGCTAATTTTACAATTCGGAAGGCCCACCGTATTTCTAAAGTATCTGTTACAAGAGACAAATTGCTGAGGTCCCTGCAGTATTCTGTCTTCAGAAACGAATGCTTGCAACAGAAGGATCTTTGTACATTTGAGTCTAAGCTCCTTGGAAATATTGGGACGACAACAAAAGAACACCAGGCAGTTATGGATCGTTTTAGCCCTGTTTCCCGTTTACAGTTCCATCCGGCGATGGCGGGGTTCCATGATGTGTGAATTATTGGTCTGTTTCTGTAAGGCCATGATCCACGTTGCAATTTGGACCGATTTTGAACCGATTTTGAAAATTTGGTTGTTAAATAATCATTTTATCATCTTATACAACATACACTTTTCCAAAGAGTTTAGAATAATACATATCAGAAAATCTTTATTTTCATCATGCAAATTGATTCCAAATATGTGAAAAATGCATGAGAAGAAAATCGGTCGGCACAAAATCGCAACGTGTATCATGGCCTTAAGTGAAACACACTGCTAGGTATGGTCCTGGTGTACACATCTGTATGGACAGAGAGGAGCGAGAAAGAATCGTTTTCAATACCTAAACGCCTCAAAGTCTGGTAATGTGAGTATGTAGAGGAAGATATTTTACGCCAGATAAAAAAAAAATACCAAAAGTGATTCTGCAGCTGAAGGCAGATACAATAGTTTGTAAGATTGGAAGGTTGATATGATTATGATTATCCCCTGGACAAGCATGTATGTACCCCACAAGAAATACAGGAAACCAAATAGCTATAACTTATATAACTACTTTTCAGTGGAGGAAAGCACTAAGGTGTATGTTAGACAGGTTTCTTTTTGTATTTGGGTTTCTTTGGGGGGGGAAATGCATTTCATTAGAAATACACAAAATTACTTTTTGCAATCTGCAATGAGGCAAAAGGACACAAACAGGCCATGAAGCTTAATGTGAAACATACAATAGATATCATTTGATACGAGACAACCACCGCCAGCATTACAATAGACCTATCCACTTTGGAAAGTATTGCTGAGTGTATCTGAGTGAATGAGTTAGTACTTGTGTTTTCTAAGTCAATAAGGTGTTGATAACTGAGAATACATTATCATTTTCTCTCAATTAGGTAATTACCTCCATTTAAAGTGAACCAAAATGAGGTATGCTTTTGTTATTTTAAGGTGGGACATTGTAAACAAAGCTGAAGGGCTTTAACACTTTTCCCTATGGGAAAATGCCATTTTTACTTTCCAGTCCTACAACTACATATTTAACATCATATTGAAAGTAAAAGCTTATAAAGTTGCGTTTTGGGTAATATATATAGTATACTAGGAAAATTACTGTGAATCAAGTATGATGAACATTTTCCTAAAAATGTTGATGTTATAGAAAGGGGTGGGCTAGCTAGCAAAGTGGACATGTCTATTGCAATAGCTGTCTCCTCCAAAAGCTAACCAAAACATTGAAAATTCCATTTCATGACAATTGAAAAACGATACAGTATCCATTGCCGTGACCTCCCTCTTTAGGGACGCTCTAAAAACTCTCAAATCGACGCTGACCGATTGATTTATCGCCCATCAATGGGCCGAATTATGCCGAGTCGTGTACGACACCGGCCGCCATGTTTGTTCGCTGGTGTCAGGCCTTCTATCATTGATAAAGTGGGCGCCTCGCGGGGAACCAGCGACCGGAAGTGAGCTGTGAATTGAGCTGAGTCATGGTGTAGGGTTAAGTGGTGACAGAAAGGGGTGGAGGGGAGAGGGGTGAGGGGAGTGGGGAGTGGGGGTGGTGAGGGGTAAATAGAAAAAGTAACAGTGAGGTGGTTAGTGTGAGGTGGGATTGTGAGTGGGGGAGGTGTAGGGGGTTAAGGAGGGGAGTGTGTGTGTGTGTGTGTGTGTGTGTGTGTGTGTGTGTGTGTGTGTGTGTGAGGGGGGGGGGGGGTCTCGAGGGGGAGGTGGGAGGAGAGGGGAGGGGGGGAGGGTAAATAGGAAAAATAACAGCATGGTGATCAGGGGGAGGTATGATTCTGAGTGGAAGGGGGAGGAGAGGGGGAGGGAAGGGGAGCGGGGATGAGGCGGTGGGGTAGGGAAGGGGTGGGAGTAATTTTGTATAGAGGGGAGGCTGAAACATGTTGTGGTTGTCACAAGTATTGATTTTGAGTTTTGAGCTCGAGCGTTTGACGTAGCGGTCATAAACAGCGACCAGATTAAGGTGACTTAGACATGGTTGGTTAGCAGCCATTTCGCACAAACTGCGATCTCCTTTGATATATAATTATGCGCACTTAATTCTGAATAGCATGTCTTTAGATTAGTTTCTTATTTATGCTTCTATCTATGTCTACCAGTATTACAATTACGAAAGTTAAAGTAAAATTAATATACAGTGCAACAAACCTACTTTTGTCTTTTCTTAATTCTCCTTTTTTTAATAAGGTCATATTTCACTACTGTTTTGCTTGCACTGGGTAATTATTTTACGACATTTGCTGCCGCCACAAGCAAAATGAGGCACCCCAATAATCATGGAATATATATGGATTTACTTGCATTGACACTTATGTTGGGTCAACCCAAATTATTTAATCAAGGTTCTTCATGGGATGCTTGCATTGGCAGATACCAACATGTTATGATACCAACAACGCATTATAGATTTTAGAAGACTTATTAATGTGCCTTCTCTGTAAGGTCTTTAATCCCTTCATGATCACCCCTAAGCCTATCATAGATCACCGCATCAACTCAGTGGAAAAGACTCCGGAGTAAGGGGGTGGGGGAGGGTGATCTGCATAAACTTGCATAGGCTGAGTAGCTAGACAATCTCTTTGAACGTAACATGTAAACATGTGAAGTTGCAATAAAAATATCATATACATACAAAACAAAACAAATAAAATGTTTAGGTCCGTGCCAAAAGGACGATGGGGTCGGCACCCTGTGGGAGGAGAGAACGACTTTTCTAGGCCACTGGGTACCAGCTTTAGGTTATTGTTGGACATGACAGGATCAGTGGGCAAGGAAGTTCCTGGTGTCCTACACTGATAACCTACTGCTGGTACCCAGATGCCCAGAAAAGTAGTTCTCCTCCTAAATGCATAATCAGCTAATATAACAAAGAAAACTTCAAGAACACTTCAGTTTAAGCAATTGTGGTTAGCAATGATTGAATTGTTTAATACGACATCATTGTTGTGGAATATTTTCTACTTTCGCACATTAATTTTATATAATTATTTTCCCAGTTGAAAATCTTTGGATTTCTAGATCCGAATATCTATTTTTCAGAACTTTTTATACAACAATTCAACAGCAGGACACGTCCCTTTTGTTAGGTTTCACATTTTTTCACTTTTCGAACAGCGATGGGTCTCGCTGTGGGTGCCAACCCGCAATACAGCAAAACTCATTATGCAACGGAGCACTAGGAATTCACATAAGACAGGACAGTATGTGCAGTATGAACTAGACCAGACCAGACTGAGTGGTACTGTGCCCAAGCACTGACGTCTCACATTGATCTACACTTACCATCCAGAGATCTCAACTGCACCTATTTTGTAATTTGGCAAATACAACTGTACTCTAGTGTCTAGGCTGGAGAGATTAAAGGGAACTATGTACTATACTACCTATCTATCTGGAAGAATACTGCTACATTTAATGTGTGTGACATAGATAATGATACAGTTTATTAACAATGTGGGATAGTGCTGTACAGTGTTATTTATTTCCATACAAATCTTAAATACATAAAGCCCCATACCCACTAGGCGATTTTACCGACGACTGGGGACGGGCAACAGCAGAATCACTGGTACAATCATTACCAAATTAGCTCACATATTAGTTTTTAACATTTCCATGTCACAAATTAACATGTGAGCTAATTTGGTAATGATTGTACTAGTAATTCTGTTGTTGCCCGTCGCCAGTCGCCAGTAAAATCGCCTAGTGGGTATGGGGCTTTATTCTTCCTCGATAACTTATAGTTGGTGCCCTGATGCCTGGGAAAGAACTTCTCCTTAACGTGATATAACTCCTCCTAGAACCTTCGCTGTTGCAAAGGTTTGTTTATGCGATGGGTTACAGACTATATGTAGTTTTGACACATAGTAGTAGAAGGGGACATTTCTTGTCATCAAAAGAAATTGTAGTACATTGGGGAAGTGAAGAGAAGGGTTTTCTTTTTATGTTCAGGTCACTGTGTCATTAATAACACATTGCCTACAAAATTACCTCTGCCATAAACCACAGAGTAATCTCAGAATGCCGGTATGTAGGTAGTGGCGTACACAGCAGAGTGAGAGGGTGTTCTGGTAGCACAGTGGTAGTGTTGGCTTCGTCATCCAAAAGTTGGCAGTCCAAGCCTCTGTCCTGATGCTGTGGTATTAGACATTCTCCCTGTGGTCAACGACAGGGTTATTAAAGGCCTAGTGCCATCAGCTGTTGTATGTGGTGCCCTGCCTATGGGACACTGCATATAAAAGAACTCGGTAAAAGCCTCTATCCTCTCATAGATTCAATCATCCAGGAGCAAGGGTGAGATACCTCAGTGCTCCAGAACCACAGAGTCTGGTGGTTCAAACCAACAATCAAACAAACAGCAGAGTCCTTTCTCACGGACTATCTTTTCTGGTGCAGAGGTTGAGTGCACTGAATGTTAGCAGAGCCGGAGATACAGCCTTTCCAATGAGCCTGCGAGGCATCAGCCAATCAGAGCTCTGGAATAATAAGGCTCTAGTTGTGAGCATACCCCTGCTAAGTCACCTTAGTACTAGCTAAAAGGTTACCGGCGTGCACACTAGGGGGCCGTCCATAAATGACATCATGCTATTTTTGGCCATTTTTGAACCCCCTTCCCCCCTGTCATGTTTTGTCATGCAATCCCTGCCCCCCCCCCCCTCCAGAAATAACATCATATCAAGTGCACACACACACACACACACACAAACACACCCCTCAAATTGCAGAAACAGGGTGGACAAAATAGAGGCCCCAGGCCCCAAAAACCAGGCTCCTTGATTTTCTTGCATGGGAGCTATATATACCTTAACTGATAATAGAAACTTCAGCATTCAATATCCTTATCCAACATACAATTATTCTCTGAAATTCTTCTTTTTTCAACATGATGTCATGCACCACATTAATCCCCTCCCCTCCCCTCATGTTTGGTCATGGAAGCATGAACTCCCCTCCCCCCTGCTGCATGACGTCATTTATGGATGGCCCCCTATCAATAGTCACAAACGTGAGAGGTTCAATGCCACCCTGATTTCGTGATTGATTGCAGAACCCAGATCCTTCACCTTGCACTCGCACCGACCAAACACAATCACAACAAAGCTCACCATTTTATGAAACACTTCTTTTATCTCTCAGAATAAAACCATTTCCCATGCATTGCTTCCTCAGAACTTCATAAAAGTGTTGCCTTTTGAGTTGACCTTGGCCGATTGACCCGCGCTATCCTTCGTGCAGCGGTCACTTCCGAATCGATCTAATCCTTCTTGACCGGGTCACCCTTACTGCCCTTATAGTCAGCCTATAATGTTCTACTTGTACTTTTGAGATTTATCAAAGATAGATGGTAGCATCATTCGCTTATTATCAACACTCAACACAGGTTACATCCGAATTTCTCAGTTTGATTAACGTTGGATTCATAGCCTTCAATGTTAAGACGAGGGTTGTTTTCCGGTATTCCATTAGACAGTCAGGAACTCTGATATAGAAATAATCAAAGTGTGTCTCCAGAAGAAGATGATGTGTTTGTTTTTGTTCTTTTTTAATCAAGAATATCTATACAGCATTGCAAGAGCGTCAGCGTGGGTGTTAAACCCTGATCTACCTGCTCTATGCTACCAGCTAGAAATGATTAACAATTTAGGTCTATAATGTTTTTACAGATCTATACATTTTTATATCAACATTCAAAACTTGCTTTGTTACAGAATGGTTCACAAATTTATGTTTGGCAAGAACATAAACATTGTACTTGAATATTGATGTTGCAATCAGACAAGAAATAAGGATTTTAGGGTCAAAAATGCTAGTTTTGGAAATCTGGTATGCCCATAAATTAGCTTTGACTACCCCTTTAGAGAATTACCCCCACACAGCACACGCTGCCCAACCCCTAGTCTTAAGCCCCATACCCACTAGGCAACTTTCAAACAATCAGCTGACCGTGCAGTGCTAAAATCAGCCAATTTTAAGGGTAGAATCGGCCAATTTTTGCACCAATTCAGATCAAACACATACATTTCAGTATGGTATACCTACATGCGATCATAGAAATCAGCCGATTTTAGCACTGACTATAGAGGTCACCATCGCCCGCCGCTGCTAAACTCGCTCAGTGGGTATGGCCCTTAAGATGTACCTTGACCAATTGATCAGCACATACTGTCACGCAGTGGTCATTTCCCGAACCATCCGCTCTCCCTTGACCTCTACTTGACCCTGCTGATCTCAGCACTTTACCCCCTCTGGTGACGAAGGGACAAGAAAGGTGTTGTTCCTTCTTACAGTAAAGGGCTATTCCCACTAGGCGATTTTACTGGCGATGGGTGACAGGCAACTGGGAGAATCGGCCGATTCTTATGATCGCCTGTGAGTATGATATATTGAAATGTGCATATTTGATCTGAATCAGCGCTGAAATCGGCTGATTTTAAGGGTAGAATCAGCTGATTTCAGCGCCGATCCATCGCTCAACTGTGTAAAAATAACCTAGTGGGTATGTGGCTTAAATCCATATTTACCTGTACCAGGTGTGCCTTGTTCGGCAGCCTCTCGACCCTTATTAAGGCTACACCTTGGCCTGTGTGCACAGGGCTCCTGTGTGGTCAAATCGAGCCTGGATCAAAAGGAATAGGAAATAACTTATAGGAAATTATAGCCTCAATCGCCTTTTTGAACCTCAAGGCAGTGCGAAAGGAGTGGAAGCGCATCACATCAACCTGGCTGATCAGGAGAAACATCTGTCACATAAAGTGGTGCATTTGTAGTAAAACTATGTGCATTTGTAGCCAATGTCATTCAAATACACATTCTAGGGCTTATTTTCATTCAGGCTTACTGGCAGAAGCGAACTGATGAGCTTTGAAGTGTTTTGATGTGCACCATAAAGGATGATGTTAAAGGGGTATTAGTAATTCTTTATGTGGTGCAGGCGTGAGCACCAATAGAGTGAATGGTAACCAGCTACAACCTCTCTGTACTTGGTCAAATCCTGATGAAGACTGTCAAAAGTAGAAACATGTCAATCTGCCGCAATTTTATACAAATGTTATATTGAATAAATCATCAACGCTGTCCATCAACACCGTGTCAAGTTTGGTGTATCCTCAGCATCTTTAACTTCAGTCAGAGTGTGTGACACACAGATCTATAGGGATGGATACTGGATTTCCCAAAGGGGAGGGTGAGTCAGCAGAAAGGTTAAGTACTCAAACAGCGTGCACAAAAAAAGCGCACACTCTCATAGAATCTTCCCCTCTTTTTATGGTTAAGGGGTCCACCAAAGGTGGAGGGGGGGGGGGTCAGGACCCCCTTGACCAACTCCCCCACTCCTGGATTCACCCCTGGAAAGAGACATGATACTATTTTATACAAAAAGGACTCTGGTCGGAACTTAGAAGATCAAAAAATACTACTTCAAAAATGGTGTCCTTTCTTATGTTATAGTTTTAAAAACTGAAATAAACTAAGCTCGTACATGGCGAAAGACACCAGAACCAGGCGTTTTGGTAGGTTCCTCATTGGGGCACCATACCAAAGCAAGAATATGACGTTATAATAAGTTTATTGTGACGTCCTGGTTAGTTATGCTTTGGTTCTCGCTACGTTATTTTGATGGCACCCAAAAAACTTCTTTAAAACCTAACATTGTGACTGCGCAATATAACAGTATTGTGATGTTCTTCTAACATTCTTTCATGTTGTAATAACGTTATTTTAACATTTGTTATTAGTTAGGTCACAACAAGACCAAAATTGTAACTTTACCTAAAATAATGTTATTATTACATGACAAATTGGATAGGTCTCAGATTAACTAAAAAAGTACAGTCACAGAACGTTCTTGTTACGTCGCTACTTGCCTGGGTATGGTAACAAGCAAAGGGGTTTGTAGGTATCTTTATATGCAATTTTGCCAACATCATTCAGGTCTGTATTGTAATGGTAAGATAACAGCTTTGATAGAGCCATGCCTTCACGAGGTGATACACCTTGATCAGCAGGCGATGTTAAATAACCCTGTCAAAACCATAGGCTGCACCCACCACATAGGACTGAAGTGTCGATTGTTAAAAAATATTTGTTGCTGGGTGACACACTCCTTTTTGTTGCCTTGTGGAGAACATTGGTTTGAACCAGGCAGAAAGTGTTTGATTTTGGCCCGGTTTTTCGTAAGGGTTCAAGTCTGTGATTACAGTTCAACTTTGATCTCGTGTTCATCAAAGTTCAAACCGGTTTTTCGAAGCAGTTCAACTGCTTAAGCCTGTATTCCACATGCTGATTTAGCTGCTGATTTTGAATAGCGGCAGTAGGAATAAAGTCAAATATAAAAATATTATGCACCATAAGAAAGCTCTTAAAATTCTCTTTCAAATGATGTATAGGATGTATGCTTTCATGCTATATTCTCAGAGAAAATCAAGCAAAAGCAAAATCGGCAGCATCAAAATTGGTATGTGGAATACGGCCTTTAATCTGCAGAGTTGAACCTCAAAAGTTGAACTACCTCCTGGGGGTGGTTCAACTCTGGATTTAGAGATAAATTTGATTTGTATAAGTAATTTCACTTAGAATATTGATCTACTCTATCAACTCAGAAGAAATACCAAGTTTCAGTCATCAATTCGTGTTTAAAACTTATTAAAAATGCTAAAAGATTCAAACCCATTAATGTAGAACTCTTCTTTTGATCCAAAAGGAGGAAAGAAAGTTGAACCAAAAAGTTCAAGTGGGATTCAAGTAAGGTTCAAGTCCCTAATCAAGGATCAAGTTAATCTGTTACAAAAACCATACAGTTGAACAGCAAAACCTTAATCTGCCAAGTTCAAACTTGATCCTTGCATGTTGAACCTCAGTAATAGTTAAACTTTGAATTGTTGCGAAAAACCGGGCTTTGGCCTAGCAATGTACGCACTTGTGTTTTTTATGCCAATGAGAGTCACTTTTTATAGACTAAAGAGGTGTGGTTACATATTTGTCAACTGTTTGAGAAACGAAACTGTATATATATATATATATATATATATATATATATATATATATATATGTCTGGTCACAATGGGGGATGAGGTGCAGGTTTTAGCCTCCAATTCCAACATAATAATCACCTTCTTGTAGAATATATTTATGACTAAGCATTTCATGCCGTAATTGGTACCACAATTGCTAGGGCTCATCACTGCCTGGTGTAGTACAAAAGATCATTTACTGGCTTTGGACTTTGGATGGATGGGGGAAAGCTGCCAATGCTATGTTTGTGAGTGCGGGCATCGCTGAAGATGTTATTCAGTCCTTACCATTTGAACTTGAGCTAGGAATAGATCAGATTGCATGTCCCAAAACACAAATTGGGCACACGCACGTTTATTTTGTATGTATCTAAACGGTTGTTGACTTGGATTTTAATTTTGAATATTTTACCTGTCTTTCTTTTGTAGCCATTCAATTCAGCTGATAATATTCAATTGCTAGTTGCTTTTAGCTCAAGATAGTTGGTGATGTATTTTAAGAACCTTTCTTTTTCAGCCTGCTATGTCGATAACTACTCAGAGAATATGCGAAAACACTTCAACCTAATTTTGCATTTGTATCTGAACAGATCATGAATTTAGATATAATTTAAGCACCATTCGTTCCATATCGAAAAGATGTGATCAAAATTTCAGTAGTTACATCAACACAGAATGCTTTAGCCAAGCTAAATCAAACTACTTGACTCTGAAATACGATACATATCCTTTCCATATTTTCACAGTAGGTGGTTGGCTAGACACATTACCAAACTGTTTCAACCTACCTCAGGTTATTTGATATTCATGTTGTCCGAGCCTGTTCTTCATAGAAGCAATCTATGTTAATAGACGATTATAAAAACAGCCTGGAGGTGTTCCGGGGAAAAACAGCGCGCGGTGCCCCGGGGTCCCTGAAGAGAGCGCTTATAAAACCCCATTATAGGCGATTACACCTGATGGGACTAAAAAGGCCCGATAAAACATACGATAAGCGTTACCAGACATGATTCATCACAGCGCCAGTTTGTATCCAGGACAAGGTAATGGAAGCGACAGCTCAGATTAAAGCTTGTATTTCACAAGCCAATTCAAAAAGGTTATTTAATGATTATTCAGAATACATAGATAGCCAGATGTTTAGGAAAATCATAGGATGTTAAATTTAGTTTGATAAGCAATACTGCAATACTGATGTAGTGATATAGTATGGTTCTACTTATAAAGACCATATTTTAATTTGAATTATGCATGATGTATATGTAGATGTTTGATTCAACACATCTCCTGCCTCTTTCCCTTCTCTCAGGAGCCCCGTCTCCTCTCTGATCATGTTCAACGCCTGCACTATCTACATTTGCTCCAATGACTTTATTCAGTTTTCTCCAAAATCTCTTTGGATCCCCTTTAGAATCATTCAGTTCCCGCTTGATCTGATTTAACCTTTGTTTGAATATCAAATATCGACCTTCATACTTCATTTTCTTGAATTTATCCGAATTGTGATATTCGGATTGCTGAATGCTATAAACAGATATCCCCAAGCGAACACAACAGTTGAACATATCGTGTCACCGCTAGCTGCCCGGGTACATACATGTATGGGGTATACACAATGAGTAATCAATCATACTCTGTTGACTGATATTATAGAGTGAACCAACAGAGTTCATATTAACAGAAATAAGTTGGACTGGTGGAATGGCATGTTTACAAATGGTATAGGTAGAGCGAGTTTATTATTTGAATAAAAGAGACGAATGAGGTATAATTATTGCAAGCAAAATGAGAGATCAGAAAATAGATAGATCATGATAGATCAGAAAATAATGCTTATCGGGAATCGCATTTAAAACAGTTTGTACTGTTTTGTACAAAAGAAAATAGATCTATATGACGTAATATTCTAGACCTATATTGTTGGGCAGTTTTTAGATTGTTACCATAATTGGATAAACATCAGATAACGTCATATTTGTGTTGCGTTCCATAGCTGCCAAACAAACATAGCAGTCATGATTGATCGGCCGTATGATTCAGGTTGTTCTGCCTACAGTCCCCCAGTCCCTTATAGTTAATGTGAAAAAAAAAACCACCATCGATAATTAAGTTTCATAGGTATTTCCTAGATACAGACATGTTTCTGCTGTTTTTAATTTACTGCGTATCCATGCCTGCAGGGGATATTTGGACATTATATCATGTCCGAGAGAATTTTGCAAGGTAAATCATGGGGGTGGGGACAGATACGTTGCCCCCCCCCCCCCCCCTAGAAGACAGGCCCTGGATCCGTCCCTGCTCTCATATATACCCATCCTTTCTTTGAGGTCTGCCCTCGGCCTAACGTCCTCGTGCTTAGCTTGTCAGCAGTGAGTACAATACATAGAAACACCGCTGGGGGCGTCCGGGGGTCCCAAAGGGGATCGTCACATGCTGAGGGCGAAGCCAGAGGGTTGTACAATCCCCATGGGTCATACAGCCTCCTGAGGACGACCCCAAAGGTGCTTCTTTATATTATCACCCAAACAATATTCAAAATAATGTTAAAATCACTGACAACAAGGAGTCCACTGTGAACGGTACATACAAACTGCCACCAATACTATGGCTCGTCGGCTGTGCGGGTGATAAAAGTAAAGTCTTTCTCCAGAGTACAATATGTATGTCCTTATGTGAATATATGCCGACTAGTATTTGACTCGGGTCTATACACTTCATTGGTTTCTAGTTTGAGTCTGTAAGTAGTGTATGGAAATGACGGATTTCATCAGGCTCCGGTGTGGTTGAACGTGTCCGTATACATATATGTTAGTAGTATACAGAAAGTTGGCACTGGCCCAGGCTTGGCAAGTTTGGGGGACCTTCCATGAAGTTTGTGAATACATGTCGAATTTCTGACCTCCCCTCCTTCCAACCCCCATGGTGCTTTTCGTACGTAATTGTGGCATCCCTCCCCTTTGCACGCAGGCAGCTTTAATAATAACCCCCCTATGTGTTAGTATGTACTGTATTGGTAAGACCTCTTCTTTACTAAAAAGTAACTGACCAAAAAAGTATGGTTATGGGACATACCTGTTACATTGCTGCTTGCCAGTAAATACGACGATCTTTAACCTACAGTAAGATAGCTGACTTTGTGAGGTATAGCTATTCACATTGTGAAGATGGAGTTTTTGCGTGTTGTTAAAAAGTTCTCTCTTTAATGTTGGCTTGGCCGCCATCCCAATAAGTCTTTTTGGGAGATTAAAGTGAGAAGTAAGAATGTAACTTGTAGTCTATTACTTTATTGCTTCATCGCTTTAACTTCAGAAAGTGTGTTCCTATTTAGTCATACCTCAAAGTGTCTCTCCCCTTTAGCTAAGGCGGATAACTACACATCTTAGGTGGACTCATGTTTACACTGAATATTGATATTACACAATACAATCCTACTACATTTATTACTATCCAGCAGACTTCTTTGGCTAGCTCTCAATTGAGGCGACTTTCCAGCTGCGCCTCCCAAACTTCACGTACTGGGGTCATTGTTGTCGCCGCGGGTCATCCTTTGGCTCAGGGGTTTATAAGAGAGCACTGGCTCGCCACCCGCCATCAAACTTCGGTCTCTACCTGTGATCTCCTATACTCATCGCTAGATACAAGTTTTGTGAGTTGATTTGGCGGGCAAGGTGTGGGCTCATATGGGGATGTCATGTTTGATGTTCATCAAAAGTGATATAGATCTATATATAATATCATATATCTTATATATATATATATATATATATATATATATATATATATATATATATATATATCGGGAGTTAACTTGAATAGCGTTAAGGCAATATACTCATACTCACACTAAATTAAAGGGACATTCTCGTCCGTAAGGACGTCGCCGCTAGCTACGTTATAACCATCTAATTAGCACGCCTAATTTGCAGCATGACCAATAACGTTGTATTATTACGTTCTGAAAGGGCAAAACACGTCGCCAGTGCCGTCGTCGTTAGGCTAACGTCGGCATATGTTAGCCTAACGACAGCAGGACGAGAACGTCCCTTTAAGTGTGAATAAGTAAGATAGTTTGGCTACATAATGTCCAAAACCTTACCAAAGCCGAGTTAGCCCTTACTCAAAAGGCACGTTTGCATCATAGTGGGATTTTGCAGTAGAATTCAACCAGTACTGTGACAAATGTTTCTGCCCCCAAGCTCTTCCTCTGTGAATCATATCATAAATGCCGCCTGGTCGTCACCATTATTTGTATCTAACTGCAATGAAAGGGAGTTTGATCTGATATCCCCGGGAATGTTGCAATAGTTGATCAATTGTGCGGTGCTTACAGAAATGATCTACGCTTATTCAGCAGATGTTTATCGGTCTGATCTGTGAATGTACTGTGCCGCGTGTGAGTGAATACTTACCTTTGACAGTTTGATACTGAACTAGTTGCCTGTTTTATAACAAACCTCCATAAATTTTGCGTTTTATAAGTTACGATTACTTTTCACCCTCGTCGTAGCTACATGAGTTTTGTTTTTCCTTTACGTGAGTCTTGGGTGGATTTACAGGAGTTTTAGCTGGATTTACACAAGTTTTGTTATGAAACGGCCAGATACGAAAGTTTCAAACTTGCATACAGGTTCCATTAGCTCACATAAAAGCTATGGGGCTTTGTTATGAAACGGGTGACTGCTGTGACAGAGTTACAGAGGAGGGTGCAGGGAAGCACGTCCCCATTGTATTTGGGAATATTTACCCTGTTAAACATGAAATAACACCAAGAGGGCTTCAACGGATTGCCAATCCGTCTTTTAAAATCCTAATCTTAACACAATTTTACTCAATGATTTTATTCTGTATGGTGTTCTGTCTGTTGAAAAGTGCTATGTCTTACTAAAAGGACGGCAGATCTTACTTGTTAGAGGTGTTTGTGTTGTTGTTTATTGTTGTTTTTTTAGGTTTAATCAAAAAGTTAAAGTTTCACTCTGAACTAATTCAACTTGAAATTTGAAAGTTTCTCGGACTTGAAAGTTTGAAACCCATCATTGTCATTGATATCAAATACATACTGGAATTCGTTCAAAATAGTTCTGATAAAAGAAGTAATTGCATTTGAAATTGTCAGTTTTGGTCTCTACATTAAAACTTTCAAACTTTTAAGCATAACCTCAAGGTGGCTCCAGTCATGGCCAAGCCTCTGGAATCCCTAGTTCTATTGACAGTTATCATTAAATAAATTAGCGTAATCTAATGAATGACAGTTTGTAGTTCATTACCTAATATTTCCTTAAGCTGCAGAATATGCAAACTTAGCTAAGATTGAATAAACCAATAGTTAGAAATTTTTTGTAAGAGGCTAACTAGGCCAACTGTCCCTTTTAGCTACCATGGCCCCTAAAAGTAAAACCAGTAAACCCCCAAACAGCATGAAACAGTTGTAACTGCCAATTCTCAGAGTAAAGGGAGAAAATGATCAGAAATATGGGTTATTATTACTTCAATGGGCTAAGTAAGGACACAAGGTGTTTAGTCAGTATAGGTCACATTAATGTACAGAGTAACACATATCTATGATCAAGGTCAAACTGCAGTTTTAACATGTTTGATTTTTCCTCTTGCAGCCGCGCCGGCCCCCCACCGGTCCCCCTCCTCACGCTCCAAGCTGAGTGCCCGCGACCGACAGCTGCTCCGGGATATACTCTGTATACTGCAGGGTAAAACGGCCTCCGGATGTATAGACAGTGAGTGGTTGTTGTTTATTATATGCCTTTATTATTAGTTATCTGGGCTCCGGGATATATACTCTGTATACTGCAGTGTAAAACGGCCTCTGGATGTATAGACAGTGAGTGTTCTTTGTTTGTTATACACCTTTTATTATTAGTTATCTGGGCTCTGGGATATACTCTGTATACTGCAGGGTAAGACGGCCTCCGGATGTATAGACAGTGAAATTAGTGAACATATTATGGAAAAAGGATATGTCACATACATTTCTCTCTTATTCAAAATTCAATCCAATGTTTGACCTTGACCACATGTACTTCTTTTCATATGTTAGTGTTTGTGGGGGGGAATGTATTCTTGAGGTTGCACTCTCTTGCCAATTTTGTCATGATATCCTAAACTATTTGTGGGGAAAAAAAGTATTCTTGAAATTGCACTCTCTTAAACATTCTGTCATGATATCCTAGACTATATAAATTGTGACCAGTCACGGGATATGGTAACCTAGAGGGATTTTAGTCATTTTGCTCTAAGTCCATTATTAAGTGAGTTATAGATTAAAACAAGCTAATAATGCATATTTCCTTAAGAAATGTGACTTAGGCAGAATTTTCCATAGATTAAGGTTATGAGCAAAGAAACATTCTATTTATTTATGAAAGTTGCATTATGGGTAATTTTGTAATGAACGTCCTTTTTTAAAGGAGTGCTGCAATAAGGAATGTTGTCATGTTACCATGGCAACAGAAAAAGGAATGTTCAGATTGCATAGAATATTTTTGTCAATTTTAATGACAGAAGTTTTTCACTTTCTAGTGGTAAAAACTGTTATTCGAATGAAGATCTGTGTGAAAAGTTATTGTATTTTGAATAATTTTGATAAGTAAGAAAACTTTAATTTAAATCAAATATCATTTGGTTCAAGCAGTTATAATATGGAAATGGAGCACAAATGGTAAAACAGGGGTTTACCAGTGTGTACCGTAAAAGGGATTTCAAACTCCCATATCTCAGCCCATAATGGGAATATTTATGAATGGTTTGCATTGTCTGAAAGGTAGGAACGCAAATTCAAATTCATACTTTCCCCCTCTAGGACACCAATTCCCATGATTGGTCACATTAATGTCAATCCAGGTGCTCCACCCCAATATAGCTTACGGGGGAGGATTCAATTTAGTGGCCTTACGGTAAACCAGTTTAAATGAGAACAACTTTTCTGGGCCACTGGGTATCAGCTATAGGCTATTGGTGTACCTCACCGGATACCAGTGGCAAAGAAAGTTCCTGGCCTAGTAGACTGACAACCTACTGCTGGTACCCAAAGGGCCTGAAAGTTAGTTCTCCTACTCCCTATAGTAAGGGTGTGGCAGGATTAGTGTACCACCAGGACTCGTCTACCGGGCCCGTTAACAGTCAACTTGACTGGTCGACTGCACCTAGCCTTGGCCCAACCTGGACAGGTACTCCCTCCACAAACTGTGGAATAGGGACGAGTTAGCCATTTAGGTATGAATTCTAGTGAGGTAAAAGATGTGAGGGATATATATATATATATATAGTTTGCTACCCATTACAAATCTTACTGGCATGACTTAGAGGAGACACATTCAGACTATTTGAGGCTTAGACCTACCCAGTCAGTGTACATTTTGCGAGCACTAGAAGAATCCTGGCCAGTATCCGCCGGTGCGCGAATTCCGTGACAAGGGTACTTTTGAGCTTGACTCAGGTTCTTGCCATTCACATAGGCCCATAAACCCCATATGGTTAATCATTTCCCACCAATAGACCTTTTTTCCCTTGCTTTCAATTTGCTTTTGCATACAATCCCATCGTAATGCGAGTTACAATGCGAGTGACAGTCCATTCAGTATATATATATATATATATATATATATATATACCTCTTCCAACCGTCACGGTCCAGTTGAGGCTGGACAAACAAATCCACGTGGTTGGCACCAAGTCGTGACCACTGCATAATGCTGATAAGGAGCAGTGGAGCGATCTATTTTACATTGTATGTATACAAAGTTGCATGGAAAATTACAAGTTCCACACTAGGTGGCGTGCTCTGCAATCTCACTTATGACTTTTACCGTCACTGGGTGACAGTGTATGTGTAGGCCCTAAATGGGTTTTAACATTTATTATTCAAAATAGATAGTTTGGATTTGACAGTTAGGCTAACCTTTGCATTATATAGCCTAAAATGTTTCTGAAATGCAGTGATACATCTTGTACATGGTCACGAGTGAAAACTGTAAATGATTCAGAAAAGGCTCTATTGAGTTCGCCAAGGTGGCCTTCTACCCCATGCGCATGCGCGGAGGTGGATGGTCGCGTGTCACAGGTCGGGTTGTAGTTCCCGGGGTGGCCGGTGGTGGCGCCCCCATCGACAGGTCAGACAGACCCCCAGCGTAAAGGGGCATGGGGTGATTGACAGGTGTAAGCCCCGCCCACTGGTGAGGGGGATGTCAGACCACGCCTGATTGGTTTTTGGGGGTGGAGCTTTGGGAGTAGAGGGAGAGGGCTATGTATAGACCTTTTGCAGACGTAGTAACGTGATGACCTTGTATTGATCACTATGTCCTCCACAGCCAACCTGTGACGTAACAGAAACGTTCTGCAACCATACGTCAGTGTGTTACCTATTAAGACGGCACATAGGCCTAACAATTATGTTATTGATGGTGAGGTTCAAACTTCACAAGATCAGAATGTAATTATAACTTTTTTTAGTGAGGTTCGGACATAACCACAGTAGAATGTTATAAGAACATTCTGTTTGGGTTGAAGAATGTTACCAGAATATTGTAATAATGTCACATTGCAATAGCATGGCAGTACATTGCAGCAATGTAGTTGGGAGTCATAAAAAGAACGTAACAAGAACCAATACAGAACCAACCAAAACGTTGCTGCAAAGTTATAATAACGTCATATCCTCAGCTGGCTCAGCATAACCACAGGCCTTTTGAACAGATGTAGAAATATAGAAATAGATTCCAAAATATAGAAATAGTTTATGAAATTTGAAGATACTCACCTATAAGGAACCAAGTCCGAATCAGCGCATCATGACGTCATCCGCACAATGTCTATAGAGACTGAAGTGAAGGGTGCAACATTGGATTGGAGGTGGAAACAAGAAACCACTCAAAATCTTGAAAGACTCTGCAATCTCTTCCCTGTTTTTCCTTTTCTTTTTCTTTTTCTTTTTTTAATTCATCTTTTGAGCATACTAAACATATGAGAGAAATCTCGCCGCTAGCATAATGATTAGTATAAAACCAATATTAAAATTATACCCAAGACCAAAACTAGGACACACAAAAATCTCTTGCTGACCAGGGCTATTTATAGTGACATTGATTCTACACAAAATCTATTTCCGTTCGTCGGGAATACAAAGAAGTTCTTGGGTTAGTGCTGCAACAACTCTCTCCAGAAAATTGATTCGGATTCTGCTATTTTAAAGGGTCTCGAAGGCAATACAAGGTCAACATTTCCCAAATTCTATTAACCATTGGCATACATTCTATGGCCATAACTTAGGCCCATAGTAAAATATAGTCTATAAAAAACGACTGAAACTTCATGAAATACATTTAAACTTGTCTCTTCTCAATTTTGGTGACCCACCAAGATAAGAGCAGAAATGTCATGGGGTTTCTGGAAATTGAGAGAAGTTTAAAGTTATGTTCATGCTTCATAACTTTTGTAGTTATTCGAGTTGTCAAATCTTGTCAAATTTTAACAGAACATTGCTTTTGGCTCCCTTTAGATGATGACGTGATTTTCTGCAAAATATATTACACCTATCTGAAAGTATCAAACGTATAAAGTCCTGAAACCATAAGGAACATGGTTCGTGTTTGAGAGATTCCGAAAAAACAGGGGTTCAGAAGGCAGTGAAGCATCTCCCATGTAAGGGCTAACACGTATTTTTCATTGGAAGACATTTGAGAGAGCTCCCTATGACGTCAATGAACCAACTTACCAGAATCTGCCTCATGCGCATGCGCCTGTGATATCGATTTGATTTGCATACCCAGTGGGTGGCCAACAACCTCATCACTGTCATTTAGCAACTAAAGGGGTACCCAAGTAAGACTATGATGTTATTATAACGTTATTATAACGTTCTGTTTAGTTCTGCTTTGTTTCTTGTTACTTTATTTTGATGGCACCCAAAAACGTATTTAGAACCTAACATTGCAACGTCACACTGTGACATTCTTGTAATGTTCTTTCACATTATACTAATCTTATTATAACTTTATTTATTAGTATGGTTTCAACTTCTCTAAAATTTACCTAACTGTTTACCTAAAAATATATAACTGTTATATGAACATTGGGAAGATTACAGACTAACCAAATAAGTATGGTCACAGAACGTGCTTGTTATATGTCACTGCTTTCCTGGGTACCCATTGAACGAAGCTAACTAAATTCAGGTTGAAATACTTATCGCTAGAGACCAATATATATAACATTGTTAAGTAGGGAACCAATGGAGTGATTAACTTTTTTTCTGGTGGTTTTGACCAGTTCTGGTCCCTTAATTTTGTTTGAAAACAACCAGAAATGGTCAAAAACGATCAGAAATGGTGTTTCCATTGGGCGATTTGACAAGAAATATATGGAAAAATGGAAAATATCTGACAGTGTTAGATATTGGTTGCTTCTCAAATGGGTTTCAACCAGAATTTAGATCACATCGCTCAATGGGTAACCACCTTCAGATACTTTCCAAATGATAAGCTATTTTTCAGTTGACATCTACTTGCATCACTCAACGGTAACACCATTTCTGGTGGTTTTCAATAAGCGATAAGTACTAGTCAAAAAGTTAACAATTTTAGTTTAATTGCCCAATGGATGGCCTACCCCCTTTACATTATTTTAGGTCCTCGCTCCTGTGTCTTAGCAGCCTATCAAACATACTCTAAAGGTTTTTTGGCATCTAAGAGTTTTTTAAAGCAAGTGCCTATCAGCATGGTAATTTTCCCTAAAGTATCCCTGCCTTAGCCTAGTCATATCAGGACTGTTTTAACATACACAGTCACTAATGGGAGATGCTATAGACACTTTGCGACTATTATATACATGCCATCTAAGAAACGCTGGTGCTGTAGCTGTCATAGACATTGCATTGTGGGATGCGTGGAGTGAAATTCCCACATTGTAGGCCGATGGGAAACACTCAAGCAGCTGTCTAATGGATACATGATGTTTTAAAGATTTGACGACCTTTTGGTTTTGTTAAATACCTTAGCCTATTGCACATTATCTCAAGAAAGGTGGCATAGGTTCCCCACTTACAACATGTCAGTGATTAGCACAAGCTTGTATTCACTAATCAGTCAAGTTCGCCTAGCATTAGACATCAACCCCCCGCCTGCGACTGACACTTTCTATGAGTCACCTTTCCCAGCCAACCTGCGACGTAACACAAACGTTCTGCAACCATACTTTTTTAGTCAGTCTATTACTTACTAAGATGGCACGTAACAATTACGTTTTGATGGTGAGGATGAAACATCACCAAATCAAAATGTTATTAAAACATTATTGTTTGGTGAGGATAAGACCAAACCATAACAGAACGTTATAAGAACATTAATATTCTGTTTGGGTTGAAGAAGGTAACCAGAATGTTGTAATGAGATCACAGTGTTGCAGTGACATGATTGGGAGTCATCAAAGGAATGTAACAAGAACCAAATACAGAACCAAATATAGAACCAACCAGAAAATTGCTGCAATGTTATAATATCATTGCATCCTTAGCTGGGTTCTGTCAATCTCGTGCATCAGAAGAAGTTATGAAATTGCTTGGTTTTCAAAGTTTGAGTCTTACGATGACATCATAAATGTACAGAGGAAGCCCATATAATTAGTTGGGCCCTGAAGGCTTAAGATGATGATGATTGTTGGAGTTTAAGGTGTGCTCAGCAATTTTTCATCTATATCAACAACAACTTACGACTTCTGGGTTTTACAAAGTACTGGTGATTGCATCTATGGGGGTGAGAACGACAATACAATAGAAGGGTTTCAGCAACCATACTGTTGTGATGTTGCACTGCAACATTTTTATAACATTCTGGTTACATTCTTCAACCTAAACAGAATGTTTTTATCCTGTTCTGCTTTGGTTTCATTCTGACCTCACCAAAAGAAAATGTTACAATAACATTCTGATTTGGTAAGGTTTCAATCTCGCCATCAATAACGTAATTGTTAGTGCCATCTTAGTAAGCAACCAACTGACTAAAATGTATGGTTGCAGAATGTTTCTGTTACATTGCAAGTTGGCTGGGATAGGCTTTATATCATGTCTTTGATACTTAATTGAGTTATAACAAAATGTTGACTTTGCATTGTTTTTCTGTTTAATTCAATTCTGCATCGTAGTTGAACAAATAGATATTCTGAAAACAGAAATCATTATCACAGTATTCCTATCTCAGGGACCTTTAAATAGAAACTCTTTAATCTGAGTCAGTGCAGTGGAATCAAAGGGGAAATGGGGAAACAGTTCCGTCGGGACAGAGTCTTAAACACGCCGTAACTGTCCGTAATTGCCTTGTTTTAACTCCGATAATGTTGGTGGCATGAAATATTCAACGTTTCATTCCATGTATTGGGATAAGAAAGTGTAATTTGATTATGACTCAGGAGGTTCAATGGGCGGGGAACATTCTTATAACTGATGCTGTGTGGTTTGCCGGATGGTTGAGAGCGATGCCTTTGCGACCAATGAGATGAATGTAAAATGAAATGGCAAAACGATGCAATATGTACACACACACACACACACACACACACACACACACACACACATGCATGCATGCACGACAAACACGCGCACACAAACATACACATACATGTATACATGTATACATGTATACATGTATACATGTATACATACATACATACATACATACATACATACATACATACATACATACATACATACATAATGATCATGGTTAAGGTTAAAAGTATAAGGTTCCTCTTTCAATTTTGTATATGCGTACTTGAAAATAACATTGGCCTGTTACATAATATATCGCTGATATTTGATAAACATTCTTAGCTGAATTCACTTATTTCTTATTCTTTTTTTCTTTTCTTTTTTTTCTTTTTTTTTTGGGGGGGGGGGGGAGTGGGGGGGGGTCGATATATGTTCTTTTCATAGCTTAAAAGTTTATTAACTTCTACCTTGCTTTTCATCTAAATTCTCCTAACGGGTATTACCTAATGCCCGTTACAGACTAGCCTCAGAATAAATGTTATTCCTACTTGAACTGTCATTATGAGCATATCTTTATTGTCTAGCCTGCAGAGGGTATATCTCTCCGATAGCTAAAAAAATATCTTCTTATTTTCAAAACAGAATTGACTAGGATATGAGGATTATGTTGACTATTTATCATGTTTCTTCCATTTCCATGCACCCTGCACACAATTATGATCACTGGGATTAAGACGTGAAAATCATACTTTTAATAGAACAGGTTTACATGCTGTCCATTTGATCAAACCAGAAACCCTATTTTCGAAGCCCTATATATCCTCCCCTATTCCCCGTAACGGCCATCTGCCATGTGTTGACCATCTTCACAGAGGGTCCACGTGTACCTGTAAGTGGTATAGGGGATTATATCATCTCATTAACCTGTAAGTGGTATAGGGATTATAGCATCTCATTAACGGTCCCTGATGAAACCCAAACAAACCCGGTTCTCGGAGTACCCGAGTTAAAGTCTGTTTGTCCATCATCATCGAGCTTCTACATCGCTTCCCTTGGTCTCATTATGAGATCATTGATGCAGACAAACAAACCTACATAATGTTTATGTCATAGTCATCATTGGCAAGTGCGTACACTCAATTCGCAAAATATCCCATTTTGAAATACTGCAATTATGTTGAAGACCACTGTAATCATGGCCAAAGACCTAGTAGTGAGTACTGTACTATACAGTCAAGACCATATTATACTACGCGTTTGTTGGTTTGCGTTTGGGCCGTTTCATACTCGTTTTTGCCAATGCAAAAAGCAAATGCGAATCACGACACCCGACATGAAGTGTAATATAGGAAAAAAGGTTTGTGTTAGGAATCGCATTGGGTGACACATTCGTGTTGGCATTCGCGTTAGTATTCCATTGACATTCGTGTTGGACACTAGTTCTACAATTGTTCAAGTTCGGCACAAGAATTACCTTTGTATTTGCATTATTTTTCAAACATGTTGATTAAAATGACATAATATTTTCATTGTGTTGCTTATTTTAAGGTATTAATATAGAAAACATGATTCACGTCGGAGTTCGCGTTGGGTCGCGTTGGGAAAGTAGTTCGCGTCAGCATTTTACAAACATGTTTGTAAAATAACGCGAATCAGACTGGTCGGCGCCCACTCCCAACGCGACCATACCCCCGATGCATAGTGTAATACTAGTGTAAACTCCTACTCAAAACCTGGTTGTCGCCTGAGGAGATCTTTCATTTTTCGCATCCTACTCAAAACCTGTTAACTTTTTACACGTGTGTAAGTAACTGCTCTGCCTATCTACTTCGGATTTAGAATGGGATGGGGATTGTATACACTTTTAGTTTGTAGTATGACTGGTATGTAAATTGATATTGAAATCTATAAATGCTGGTATAACAACAAAACCTGGCACATCTTGCCAAATTGTAAAAAAAGGGTTTTTGGAAAACATACAGAGGTTGAATACAACCCTGAATACAAGGTGGGTGTTGAAAATTACTGCCTGAGGCTGTTAGGCTAAGGGCTGTAATTTTTCTGACATCCCACCGAGTATACAGGGTTGTACTGTCAACCGAGGTAAGTTTTAATATACCATATTTCATATGTTATACAGAAAACAAAAAGGAAATTACCAGTGGAGCAAAGTGGGCAGTATCCCAATGTATTGATTATGCACACGCTTTGACTAGTGTCAAGCAGTTTTCCCTAATATTCATTATTTTCTGTTAAATTGGGAATCTATCACTACCTCCATTTAATCAGACTGCATTATTTTACCTGACATTAAAGAAATAATCATGCAAATCCATTCAGAATTCACAAAATAAGGAGAAAAACATTTTTACACAGTAAAGCAAGGTGGGCAGTATACACAAATACTGCCCACTGTGCCAATACACCAAAAATATACTGAATGGCAGTGTCCAGTTAGCATTCATAACATATTTCGGCATTGGTATATGATATAAAGAAAATCTTTGACAAAAAAACAACTATCAGTTTGGGGGCTAGCTGTAGTTATAGTGTCTGTTCTAAAATGAGATTCCGATATACCAGGGATAAAAAAGAAGATTTGAGGAAGAAATCCACGCACATCATTGGGGACTATCCGTCCTTGTTTCATTTTCAAACGCTGTTTAGAACTGATAGAAAATGTGGTCATTTATGGAATTGTAGTGCTCAATGCTAAGGCTAGTTGTAAGGTTTACACGTACAGTAATAAGGTACTCTCCTTGCATGTGTTTATATATAGGCCTATGTTCTGTCATCTGTAAACACAAAAACACTTTTAATGAGTGTGAAACGGGTTACGTTCAGTAGCTGCACATTTACTCTGTAGAAATGCCAACACTTAAGCCGCATACCCACTAGGCGGCTTTTACACAGTCAGTCAGCAGTAAAATCGGTTGACTCCTATGATCAGCTTTATGTAAATCATATTGAAACATGTGTGTTTGATATGAGTCAGCACTAAAGTCGGCTGATTCTACCTTAAAATCAGCTGATTTAGCGCCGATTAGTCGGCCGACTGTGTAAAAATTGCCTAGTGGGTATGGGGCTTAAGATATCATCATTGAAACCTTTGTGGTCTTGCCAATAACTTCACAATCCAATTTGCAGACTTAATGACAGAAACAAATTGTCTTGAGAAGACCAAGGCTAAACAATAGAGATAGAAATAGAATTGCATCCACTGGGTGCTTTTCGTGTGCCTTGATTTGAAATTGGCATCACGCCAACATTGAACACTTGCCAGAAATGAGCAGCATACCCTTAAAAAGTTCATCAATAGCAAAGACCTTTTCTTTTTTATTGATTACATGATACTAGGTAGATGTCTGTTGTGTTTTTTTATGCAGCAACTACAAATCCGTACGATATTACCGAAATATTGTCCTATGTTTGTTTGTTATTGGTTTGAGACTCTTGAGCTCTGGAGTAAGGGATATTTAACCTTGCTCCTGGATTTCCGAACCTATAAGAAGGTCAAAACACGGCCCCTACACTTTTACAGATGCAAGCATTCCATTACATGTAGTGTCCCATAGTCAGGGCTCCATTTACAACAGCAGGTGGCGCTAGGCCTTTGATAACCCTTTCATTGACTACAGGGAGGATGTTTAGTACCACAGCAGCAGGACAGAGATTTGGACCACCAACCTTCGAATGACACATATATCATATATCACCTGCACCGTATAAAAGTTAAGGAGTACATTTAGCTGTTTTCAAAGCCAACTGTCCTATGATCAATAGTCTCTACATGTATGGGTCTCGACCACTAAATTCGACACAGTGACACAGCCATTTCTTATAATTGACATGCAACATGGAGCCTAAATGATATGACAGGGAGCTTTAGAACCATAGTGACATGCAACATGGACATTTCTCAAATTAGACATGCGACATTGAGAAAAAATAGCGACAGAGACATGCGACATTGCTGTTTTTCTATTTGACACGTGACATAAGGGCCGTCCATGAATGACGTCATGCTATTTTTGACCATTTTTGACACCCCCTGTCCCCCTTGTCATGTTTTGTCATTTGACCCTTGACTCCCCCCTCTAAAAATGACATCATTTCAAGAGGACCCCCCCCCCCCCCCCCCCCGAAAAAAAAATTAAAAAAATTGCAGAACTAGTTTGAAAAGGAATTGATTATTTTTGGCTAGGAACATGACTGTATGTTAGAACACATGACCCGCCCTTCCCCCCTTGTCATGTTTGGTCATGGAAACATTAAACCCCCTCCCCCCTGCTTCATGACGTCATTTATGGACGGCCCCATCTAGATCGCCACATGTCAACAAATTGTGACTTGACCAGAGGTATGTTACCCAGCAATAAATAAAACGCGTTTTGGGGTGAGTGTAGTTCATCTGCAGAAAAAAGACAGAAGGAGCACAGACTATGGTGGAGATAAGCCCTTGTCAAGTAAAGCTGACTGAGCCTGTGCGACCTTTACCTGTTGGCACTTTGTACCTTATCACAATCTGCTAATCTCCGTGTATCCATACACAGATACATGTAAAGGTCAATTACATGATGTGAAACATGAGGCTTTTAAATTGGCTCAAAAAAACATTCCTCTAAACTTACAGCTATTAAGTGTGGAACATATTTTCATGTTCTCCACAGCTGACATGTCTGAGGCCCGTTGCACAATGACTGATCATAACAACAAGATCAAAATCGACATCGTTAAGGTCTTTGTTAGGAAATGCCTATATTTTTTTCTTCTAAATCAAATTGAATTCTGTAAATTAATATATAATTATGGATGGACACTGTTGGACTATATCCTGCACAAATTACGGGTCATTTGCAGCATTCTAAATAAGTTTATTTTGAGGATGAAAAATGCCCAACAATGATGAACAGGTTCGTTGTTATGAATGCATTCGTTGTTGCGAACTCCATTGTGCACCTTTCTCTCAGGCAGCCATAAGCCCCATTCGCTCTGGTCGATCTTTCTATCGCAAAGGGCCACGAAAAATGTATCTTAAGGATTCGCAAACAACCCCAGGTGCCACAAATGATCGCAAGCTAGAGAAATTGATCACATAGCATTCACACTGGGAAGGAAGGACTCTTACAACGATTTTCGCAAGAAATCTCATTCATAATCGCACAGGTTCTCTACGAAAATATTAAACATGTTGAATAATTTCGCAAGAAATGACGTCGTAGAGGTCTACGATTATCCAACGTTTCCAGCGTTCGCAGATCACAGAGGTCTACGAAAAACCACATTCACCACGGCGAGTGGGGCTTCAGGCACATTCTGTGCCTACCACCCCTCATATCAGTTTCTCCTTCCAGCACCCTCCGGCCTCCACTCATATCACTTCCTCTGTCGCTTCTCCTGTCTTTCACCTTTCCTTATCTTCCTCTTCATCTCACCTTCTATAGGCATTTCCTAAATTCTATATTCCACATACCGCAAATTTTCTAAATCTGCTTTAATTGATAGTTCTATGTTAAATCTGAATCATGACCAAAGTTTTACAATTCTCTTTTGAATTGTATATGACATGTATGGTTTCATGCCCCAGTCTAGAGAAATCAAGCAATTTCAAATCGTTCCTTCTTGCACCTTTCTGTAGAATCTTCCCTCCCTGTACTTCTTCCTTCACCTTCCCCAATGGTACCTTGACATTCATGCACCAAGCCTGTCTCTTCCCATTACTCCTTCTGACCTTGACCTCTAACCCTTGACCCTTGACCCCACCCCCTCCTTCTTCCTCCTCCCTACCAGAATATAGTCCCCGCTGCCGGCGGAGGGGTACAGTTACACCTGATGTGTGAGTCGCCCGAGGGGCGGAGGGATCTGTTCTGAGAGGGGGGGCAGTGCCAGTCAGAAATCATAAAATTGGGCCAAAAAGTGATTGCCTAAGATACGATGACAAGAAGATTAATTGCTAATTTCAGGGGGTGGGGGATGGGGGTCTAGGGGTCCTGAGCCAACCCCCATCCTCCTCTTTCCAGGAAATCCAAAGTACACACAAAAAGAACGATGCGCCATACTTGAATGCGAAGGCGCTGCCTCCATGCTCACACCCCTCCACCCTCTTTTTCAAAATCATGGATCTTGGAACATACAGTAACACTGTAATGCTTGGCCTATCCCACAACCGTGGTCCGATTCATGAAGACATCCAAAATTTGAAATACATAAAACGTAGAAGGGAAAAAAAACTCAGTTGAAAAGGTTTCTATATGAAGTCATTCTAGAAAATGTTTCTACAATTATATAGAGCCCAACAATTTGAGTAGATGATGAAATGCCTGTGTGTTTTGTTGTGAACCAAAATGAGCACTTCTGAAGTGAAAAAGCAGAAGGGTAAAGACAAATTACGGCTTACATATCCATAAGATACAAAGTATTTGACCATGAATCTGCCTACCCCCACCCCCACCCCCTTCCTAGCCGCCTACCGGTCCCCACCACCTCGCCAATCCGTCCCTCCCACCCCCTCGCCGCTCTCCTCCTCTCCTCCCCCTCCCCATCTGCCCTTCCCCTACTCTCCTACCCTCCTACACCCCTGTCCCCTGCCCCCTCCCCACCACCCCTACCTGACTCATGTTTCTGGTGATTTCTTGGTGTCACTGTGTATTTCCCCACGGACGTACGAGCCCACACATCCAGGGTCGTCTTACCCCCCTCCCCCCCCCCCACCTCCCTCCCTCACAAACTTAGACCCCTACTGACCAGACATATCGACCACTCACACACCGTGTCCCACCCCCTCTACAGGACAAACTGACCAGAAACCAGACATATAAACTCACAAAAACACTTCCCTGCCTGCTACTTGTGATAAACTCTGTCGTTTAGGATTCTTGATGGTTCATTAATCATGGTATTATACCCTATGACTTCCCCCCATTCTGTTCAACGAGCTGTGAAATCAGGGGACTGGGGATATTTGTTATGATATCAAGCCGCTTTATAAGATGGGATAAGTCGTTTCCTGAGATGGGATAAGCCGCTGTCATCCGTCCCTCTAGTGGGGCCCTTGATGGGCGTCCCAATGTCGAATGTCGAATTTAAGAAATGGCTCTGTCACTCTGTCGAATTTAAGAATTAGCCCTGTTTCCCTGTCGAATTTAAGATAAGGTCATGTCCCATGTCACTAATGCATAAAAAGGCCATGTCACCATGTCGAATTTAGGGGTCTAGGGCCATTCTAGTTCACTACAGGTGCCGGGAACAGATGGGCCGTCAAATATGATCGTAAATTTCAGATGATATTTCAGATATTAATATTTTTCGTTCAAAGGTGGCCAGCATAGTGTTATCAAATCATAAGATGGGACAAGATAACTCAGGACGAAAACATAATATAGATTTAGAGGACTTCTAATCTTGATAAATGACAAACGACACTGGACAAACAAAATATGTGTAGATTAGTTTATCATTTCTGTCTTAAAGTTACCTTTGAATGCACTATACAAATGCATTATATCACACACAGAGCCAGCTCTCACCAAACACTACAAAAAATGACTTTTGCTCTTACCAAATTAATGTACATTTTATCCCCTTATATAAACTGCAATTTGAATTTATGGTAGCATCTAATTAGTATCTAATCGCAGGAGACTGAGATCTGGACTTAACCTGAGTTATAGTAATCAAAATCGATAGCAGGCCAGCAATGAGAACGATTAATCTGGAGATCTTTTTGACATCGCCGGCTTTTTACAAGTTGCACACGTCTGGATGCCGGAAACATACCTCTGCATTACCCATGACCCCTGTTGAAAACTTTGACCTGAAATAAGGGACCTTTGGAGATGCGGACTTTGGAGGAGTTCAAGTGTATGCTAGATTTAAATCATATACACCTTTCCCATGACCCTGCGCAGTCCACCAGTCTGCCCACTTTTGGGGCTTTTGGTATCTAGGTCACTTCACTTCATATACCTTAACTATGGGAAAGCCCTAAAGTGTGTTACCAATTTGATACACCAGGGGGCGCCATCTTAATGAAAAAGATGTATAGGCCCCGAATAATTACTATAACTTAAAATGGGAAAAGAGGGCTGACTCGGGTTAAAATTATACTAAATTTAGAGGGCTTCATACTATAGAAAGATGTTTCTCATCTTGATATACATTAAGGATGACACTAGAACCAAAATATCATAGGATTTTCATATGATGAAATTAGAGATATGCTGATCGTCTTATGATAGTACTAGTGTTGGAACCTCTTTACATGGGACTACCACCTAATTACAATTGCACCGTTCTTTATATAGCCTTTCCGTTTCCTTTTTTGCCAAGGGAAGGTGTTCAAATACCAACATGTTGGTTTCTGCCAACAAAAACATCAAAACTAAAGCCATAGTAAATTACTGGCATTAATTGACATTAATTTTGCATTTGAAAATGTCAATGTAAGTGTAGCGCGCCCAGTAGGACACAGCTGTGAAGAAGGGAATTCTTCCAAGGTCCGACCATCAGGGTTAGTGCTCAGTGATAGGTGAAAAGATGACCAGAGGAATATAGAAAAAGGTATATGATCACCCCCCGCCCCCAGCCTGCGGTGCTTGACATACTTGTAGGTATGATTAAAGATTAGGGGCTGTCCATAAATGATGTCATGCACAAGGGGGTGGGTGGGCTGTTTGACTAGCATGACACTGCTTAGTGTAACAGGGGAGTGGGTGGGTCCTCAAAATACGCTGAAAAAGCGTGACATCATTTATGAACAGCCCCTTATGCTATGACATCAGGGGCCTGTTTCATGATAAACCTCTTAAAATCTTGCGTTTCATAACCTTTTACAACCTTTACAGTTTCAAACTCGTGCACAGTTCCCATAAGCTCACATAAACTCGCGTGGCTACTGAGCTTTGTTATGAAGCAGGCCACTGGTCAGGTTAGCTCACCACTGTTTAGGTCAGAAGCAACCATGCTAACGGCCTTACCAAAATTATGAAAAACATCTTTTTGATAATCAAATATTTAGATTAAACTAACCCTGGTTGTTGTAATTGAGATTCGAGAATGTTTCAAAGTTTAGAAAAACACAAGTATCAGAGACGCCAATAAGAAATGCGATTTTCAAAATGTAAATGCCCACCGGGTAGACGATCTGCGGTAATCTGGATTAATCGATTAGTGATGGGTAAAATTCAGTGTCAATCCAAACCCTATTCCATCATCATCTGAGTTGGTTAAATTTGCATAATCTCGCGCCGTGTTTGGTCCTCGCGAGACCCTCTTTTCATCTTTGTGAGGTTAGATCTGGGTTTAATCGAGTTTTGTCGAGTTTTATCACCTTAGTGTTCTTAAAGGGGTATTACTCTCGGGTTGTGTCGGAGTTATTTTAGTTAAAACATTGTAAAGATAGATGAAGTAACATTTACTAAAATGGGCTGGTAACCATGGTTATAACTCCAAAATATCCAGTCTTTATTTCCTTACCAAATTCTCCAAAAGGAAAGTCATGGAATCATGGTCAATTAATATCATCATTCAGAATTATTTTGAAGAATTCAGAATTCATAAAATCTTAGAATTGTTATACTAACGTGGTCAAGATCCCTGGGGGTTGGGGGTGGCACTCGGTTCGGAAATGAGTATCAACTCTGGTTGGAAGCTCTGGCAAAAAAAAAGGGGACTGTTAAATAATCAGACCATCTTTTAGGGGAGCAGTCAACGCTGTATTATATTTAATATTAAATTAATGGTGTATTATATGCAATTCAGTTACTTCATAATGCTTCTAAAACAAATGATTCAGTTTCGAAATCAAATAATGACTGCAAACTTTGTCATCAAACGCTGGTTTAAAGGGGCTGCCCTTGATAGAACCTGAAAAGTGGGGCTGTCTGAGTTTTCCCATCCCCAAAAAGGGGGGCTGTAGTTTCGCACTTGGGACCTACCTCCAAAGATTGAGTGCACCCCCCCCCCCCCCCTGTCCGGGTCAAGATGAGCATAATATATTATGTGATCACCAAAATATGCCCACGTGACCATATGCACGAGGTCTCGCCTCACAAGGTCCTGCCATTTAGCACCTCATGAAGCGTGATACCTTATGAAGTATTAAACCTGTACAGAGGTGAACAAGTAGTACATGGTGAAACAGTATACGTCCTAAACAAGTCAGTTTTTCTGCATCCAATGTAGAAAGGGCTTTATAAAAAAAACAAGGTTGTTTGTATTAGAATGTGTTATTGTCCGAGGAGGAAGGCCACAAGGTTTTCAAAAATAGAATCTGTTATTGTTCGTGCATTGGCGATTCTATCTGGAAACAGTAACGTTTTATGATATCATTAGCTGTCGTTGTTTGAACAATCATCTTCTGTTGTTTTGCTCAAAGTTGTTTGTACAGTTGGCTGACATATTTTACCATTTTTCTCCTTCAGGCGAAAACGAGGTAGAAGCTCGAAAACGACGCATTGAGAGGTGAGTGTTTCCCAACCAGAGTTGTCAGGGTTGTCAGAGTTGTGACGATTTTCAGAGTTGTCAGGGTTGTCAGAGTTGTCAGAATGGTAATATCTAACTTTTAGAACTATTTACAAAAGTTATCTAAATTGGCCCAATAAAACAGCCACGATTCAACAGTACACTAGATTTTTCCCTGTTTAAAAAGGATGTTACTTATAGGCCTACAGCAGTGATCCCCCTATATTTGGCCACCCTCACCAGCGGCCAACCCTCTGACGCGGCCAGCGGCCACAATTTTTGGAGGTCCCAAAAGGCCACATTACCACTCACCACCGACCAGAAGGACATTAAAAGATTTTTCTTCAAAACAAAATTTCTTGAACCAATTTTAAATAGAATACTTTTATTGACACCCTTTCTAAGGTTTCCGTTTGTAGGCCTACTGTAAGAAGTGAAAAAAATTACTCTATATGGTATGGATTAGCTCAAATCGTCTCAATAGGGTGTCCCCCTCACCAACGGCCACCAGAGGTGGCCGCATTAAGGCTGGAACCCATTGAGTAACTAAACTAAATTCTGGTCGTTTCTACCAGTTCTGGTCGCTTGGTTCTGGTCAAAAGGACCAGAACTGGTCACAAAACACAAAAAAAAGGTGTTCCCACTGAGCGATTTTCCAGAAATCGCTCAGTGGGAACACTATTTCTGGTCGTTTCCGACCATTTCTGGTCGTTTCAACCAGAACCAAGCAACCAGAACTGGTGAAAACGACCAGAATTTCAGTTTAGTCACTCAATGGGTTCCAGCCTTTAGAGGGGAATCACTGTATTTGGTATAGTGAGTAGCTGGTGTTTGTTTCCTGTCTCTATTCTAACAGCTATTCTACTCTCCCTTTCAGTCCGACGATGGAGGAGGAGGAGGTGCTTACCCCGGAAGGTCTGACGTCACTTCACGGCGTCCCCGACCGACGAGACGCCTTCTACAGCGACTGGCGGCGGCGGAAGTAACCTGCGTCCACCCAAAACGAGGCTAAACGCCCACAACGAGGCTCCAACATCAGCAGACGACAACTGATACAAAACCCTCTCATTTTCCCGCGCGAAAACCGACACGTCCAAAAGGGATCCCTTATTTAGTGTGTCACTGTTTGTTAATTAGCAATTACTTGTTTACCTCGCTTTAAAAGTCATGCTTTGGACATCTAGGAGCGATTGACTGAAATTATTTGAAATATAACGTAATAATATATGTCCAAAGACGCCTTACGCCACATATTGGTACATTTGGCAGGATCATTGCAAACCTGAAGGATAATAATTAGCCTGCAGACCGGAGGAGTGTCAAGATGATGAAGATGATTATATAGACATATGTAAATACATATATAATGTGTTGTAAATTGTGGTTGGAACATATTTCCAAATATTTCAATTCTTTTCTTTGTAACCTAACTGACAAATCTGTATTGATTCGCGTGTGGAATTTTGTTTGACTTTAACAAGTAC
The DNA here is from genome assembly GCA_936440205.1 of Lepidonotus clava. NCBI lineage: Eukaryota > Metazoa > Annelida > Polychaeta > Phyllodocida > Polynoidae > Lepidonotus > Lepidonotus clava. The sequence goes on from OW387134.1 coordinate 3,575,447, forward strand.
CCACCACATCAATTACAATATTTAAATCGCATTTATAGAATTCTCAGGGCAATAACTTTGAAATCCCTTTACCCATTATAAGAACAGTTCACCTATGTTTTGGCAAGTATAAGTCGCACATATAAGAGATGTGTCTTCTCAATATCCCAATTCTTGATCTGGATTCGTTGTAAAATGCTCTAGCCTTATTTCAATAAAAGCCGTTATCAGTTGTCGATAAATTTGTATTCCAACGGGGCTTTAATTCTTTGTACATATCGCTGTTAGTTTATGTCGTCTTAGCTATGAGTGTTCGAATTGAAGAAGAAAAAACGTATAATATTCTTGTAAATCACATAGGGAAACTTGAGAAGAAGTAAAGTGAACATTTCCTACGTTCCTGGATAGAGAAAAAACAGTTTAGGTAGGGATAGGAATATCAAATTTGTACATCCAAAATGGCCAGGTGCAATTGGTCCCAGTACGAGCCTTTTACCAATAAAACACCTTGTTCGTTTGTGACAATTTCCAGTGAAATTAGTAATTGGAATACGATACAGCACCAAAACGCTTACTATAATAATTATAACGTCACACACGAAATATGCAACGTTATAGCCGGACAAAAGAATAGAAAGTTATAGAGGCAATTTGAAGACCAATCAAAGACGTACTGATTTTATTTTCATACAGCGTCGACCTAGAATTACACAAAATAAAAGGAAATAAAGTGTTATATTATATTTCAGCATCTATGGTTGTTTATTTACTTTTGGAAGATATGTCTCAGATTGTCCAGAAACTATTCAGCCATTATTGTGTATTTCTTGTGAATTACATGTGTAATATTAGCTGGAATGTTTTCCAAGATACAAACTTCTTATGTATCTTTAATCTAGAAACAGTACAACTATGCTGCTTAAGTTGTGCGACATTACAGGTTAATACTGCACCTTGGGTGACGACCCAAAAAGATTAATGAATCTCTAATTTTATCTACGCATCCACAAACTGCTCTAGAAAACATTAACGCATCCAAAAAACGATGTGTGAACATGTAAAAAGATGCGTGATGGATTCGTTAATCAAAATTTCCATATAAAAACATATAACATATAGATATTTATATAAAATACTTCATAAATACCTAATAGAAACATATAACAATATAATTAGACAGTATTTAAACCAAAAAGAATTTCATGCATCTAAATTTTGTGTTTTTTCACGAATCCAAATGTTGGAATTGTGGGCATAAGATTCGTGAATTTATTTTGGTCACCCTACCTAAACCTGCGAGATTATAACCCACAGTTGTATTGATCGTTTCGGTGCGACCTTCTTCCCAAACTCAATTCATTACGTTTGTAAACGTCAGAGGCAGAAAATATCCTTGGAAAGATGATTTCAAATCAATAAATGCAGTAGCAAAATCCCCTATATTCATAGACAAATGAAGACACGCGGATCCAGAGTCAGTGCTCTAGGGGGAGCGAACCCTGACCCTCCTTATATAAAAAAAACAACAACAAAAACACCAGATTTACACAGGCCTTCTAATTTTAAGATGCCAAAATTGTGTCCCCCAGGTCTAGAGGGGGGGGGGGGGCAATTAATTCCCCCCCCCCTTGATCCGCCACTGGACAAATGATATTCTTCATTCACAATAAAGGAGGAAACCCTCGAGTAGTGGAAAGACAACATACATAATATCCACTTGCTATCTATCATTCTGAGTCCTGAGGAATGAAGGAAATTGGGCGTTAGACGGAGAAAAAACTCCAGGGGACTGCTTGGGGCGTCGGGGGTGGAAAAGGGGAAGGGGGGGCAGAATACATGATGGTTAAGAGGGAAACCATTAAGCGGTTTAACTAAAGTTCTGGTCGGAATATTGCCGTTGAAACAATCATGGAAGTGTCAGAAACCAACCAGAAATTGTAGAAAATATCCAGAAATTGTCGGAAATAACGAGAAAATGTGTTCCCCTTGAGCTCAGGGTCGGTGTGCGCGTGCACACACCCCATCATGTCGAATACTCCTGCCACATACATGCCCTTATCAAAAAGAATGCCCAGACTTCATGACAATCTCAAGGCCATGATCCACAATGCGACAAAACACTAACCGATTTTCCTCTCATGATTTTTTCGCATATTTGGAATGATATTTCCCTGTGAAATAAACATTTTTCTTGTATGGATTATTCAAAACTCTTTAGAAATAATGTATATTATATAAGAAAAACGATTATTTAAGAAACCAATTTTGAAAATCGGTTCAAAATCGGCCTAAAATCGAATCGTGGATCATCCCCTTTAAGAGACCATGAGGGACTCAGAGGGACCAAAAAGGACCAAAAGGGACCAGGGATACCTTGCGGGTTTATCATGCTTCAATGTCTGACCGAACCTGCACGAAGCAAACTCGTCCTAATTCTTCCCCTCAAATTCACCTCTCTCCCTTCAGCTAGCCACCATTGTTCAGATTTGACCTTCCCCTGTCAATCACTTCCGGTGGGTCATATAGCTAACGTCTATGTGCACGAGGTGGAAATGGACCTCGTGCAAAAAAGAATCAACCATCTGCACGAGGTCGTTCCTGATCCTCGTGTATGGACTTTCCCTACTAAAGGGACCTCGTGTACAACCTCGTGTATATGTGCCGTGATCAGTACAGGACTGAGGTGGTCAGTGAAGGGCCATGAGGGTCAGTGGTGGTCAGTGGAGGGCCGTTGTGGTCACAGGGCTCACCAAATCCAGCATCCTGGGTGTCCTGTCCACCCTCCTAGAGGCACAGGACACCCTGACAGGACCCTCTGACTGAGCCTATCGGACCCCTTAAGTTTATGCGCAGGACACCCATAAGTCATAAGCTGGGTGTCCAAGGGACACCCAGTCATTTTAAAATTCCGTGAGCCCTGGGTCAGTGGAGGGTCGTCATGGTCAGTGGAGGGGGATGATGGTCAGTGGAGGGTCGTAGTGGTCAGTGGAGGGCTGTGATGGTCAGTGGAGGGCTTTGGTGGTCAGTGGAGGGCCGTGGTGGTCATATTAACTCCTGTCTACACTCATCTCCCCCTGGTCAACCCTCACCTACCCCTGGGGAGATGAGGGCTTACAGGGGGAAGATAGGGGCTGACAGGGGGAAGATGAGGGCCGACAGGGGGAGAGATGAGAGCCAACAATCAGAAGATGAAGGCCAGTAGGGAGAGATGAGGGCTGACAGGGGGGAGATGAGGGCTGACAGGGGTAGAAGAGGGCTGACAGGGTGAAATCAGGGTCAAAAAGGGAGAGATAAGGGCTGAGAAGTGATCAACCATGTACCTCCTTACTTCTCCCATCCTGTGACCATCTATGTACCTCCCCCACTATCGCACCCTGTAACCAGCCATGTACCTCCCTAATTCTCCCACCCTGTGACCAACCATGTTCATCCCTATTTCTAGTGGCAAGTGACAGGGAGAGATTGTTTTGGATAGGAGGTGGTGGTAGGGGACAGGGGGAGATGGAAGGGGAAAGGGAGAGGCGGCAGGGGACAGGGGGAAGTGGCATGGGGCAGGGGGAGGTGGCAGGGGACAGGGGGGCAGGGGAGAGGGGGAGGCAGGGGAGAGGGGACAGGGGACAGGGGGAGGTGGCAGGGGACAGGGGGAGGCGGTATGAGGCAGGGGGAGGCGGTATGAGGCAGGGAGAGGGTGGTATGAGACAGGGGGAGGCGGTATGAGGCAGGGGGAGGCGGTATGAGGCAGGGGTAGGCGGTATGAGGTAGGGGCAGGTGGTATGAGGCAGGGGGAGGCGGTATGAGGCAGGGGGAGGCGGTATGAGGTAGGGGCAGGTGGTATGAGGCAGGGGGAGGCGGTATGAGGCAGGGAGATGGTGGTATGAGGCAGGGGGAGGCGGTATGAGGCAGGGAGAGGGTGGTATGAGACAGGGGGAGGCGGTATGAGGCAGGGGGAGGCGGTATGAGGCAGGGAGATGGTGGTATGAGGCAGGGGGAGGCGGTATGAGGCAGGGAGATGGTGGTATGAGGCAGGGGGAGGCGGTATGAGGCAGGGGGAGGCGGTATGAGGCAGGGAGAGGGTGGTATGAGACAGGGGGAGGCGGTATGAGGCAGGGGGAGGCGGTATGAGGCAGGGAGATGGTGGTATGAGGCAGGGGGAGGCGGTATGAGGCAGGGAGAGGGTGGTATGAGACAGGGGGAGGCGGTATGAGACAGGGGGAGGCGGTATGAGGCAGGGGGAGGCGGTATGAGGCAGGGGGAGGCGGTATGAGGCAGGGGTAGGCGGTATGAGACAGGGGGAGGCGGTATGAGGCAGGGAGAGGGTGGTATGAGGCAGGGGGGGTGCAGTGTGAAACAGGGGGAGGTGGCAGTGGCCCCACTCACACAGTAATGACCTCGTGTTTGCTTGTTTGGGGAAAAACCACCTCGTGTATGAGTGGGGTCCAAATAATACACGAGGTTGATATTGGCCCTCGTGTATCATGCAAATCCTCGTGTATGTAGAGCCTTCCGTCATATATGGGGTTCTCACTTAGTAGGACACGGAGGCCAGGACTGCTAATTGCTCTTATCTCAATCTTAATACAACAATGCCTTGGAATCTATTCTATCTATTCTGCTCATACCCACAAAACGTCCCTAGATACGGTATAGACGTCATAGATGAAAATTTTATCATAAAATGCAGGAAGAAACTGGCCGCCATTTTGGTTATCAATTGCTCATTTGATTTATAAAGGTATATGAAGGAATAGTTCCCGTGGCAATTATATAATGATGCAACATTATTATAATTCCGCTTTGGTTATTGTTGTTTTATTTTGATGGCACGATATAAGCTATTGTCTTTTGAAATTATCATTGCGACATTGCACTTGCAACATTCCAGTTCTTTCACTAAAAGATAATAGTGACAACATTCGTGATAAGGTCTCGATTTCACAAAAATGTTATTGTAACACTCTATTTGATGAAAATGATATATCTTTTACATGAAACTCGAGTCAGTATCACACTGACCCGAACAATATGGTCACAGAATGTGCCCCTTTTAACTGTGGCTTGCCTGGGTATTTTCATGTTGAAAGGAGTAGCCATCTAAATACATCTAAATGCCATTTCATCTCCAATAAGTGGTTGATTTCCTGATCTCTTGAACCACATGGTGATGGCTATAACATGATGATCATCAAAACCTGGTCACGTGACCCTGTCTGCACATAATCTATAAACCTGGTCGATCATGATAGATCTTTAACTTTAATGTCAGATGAAATAACACAGCAGATCTAAGCTGAACTAGAAGACTTAAATCAAACCCATGATAAGGTCCTACTGATTTGATTTTCTCTCCCTATGGACGTACATTTGGGTTTTTATCTTCAGAATCAAATCCACCTTTCGTTTAGAAAATATAAAACAATATACTTGTTTCCGCACACCCCTACCCACACATATCAATTTCCTTTAAGTAAGTGTTAAAAGAAATGGTACTCAACCAGGCCTCTGGCTGCAGCAGTCCATAAACCTAGTGAATAAAAAAACACACCATCTTTCTTCATAGAGAGGGGAATATCATAAATGGCACGTTTAGCCAAGTGGGCGAATCAGTCACTGCGGGCTGCGATTGTGACCGGCATAGGAATGCACTTAGACCGAGCCCGGCCGCACAAAAGGGACTCCAACGGGCAACCGGGGAAACCGGGCGAGCGATTGATTGACCGCCTGTTTGATTGAATCTCTCCATGTTTTATTGGAATGTAAGCTCAGTGGGAGAAAGGAGTAGGAGGGGGAGAACTCTAACAGTCTCAGCCGCTAAGTTAACTACACCCTTTCCTGGCCAGCGCGCTTCGGGATTCTGACCTTTTTCGCTGAATGCATAGATTTATTGGTGTGAAGCTATGCTTTGCTAGAATTATGATATTGTGTCGCATGGTTCTAACACATATCTTTGTGGATTCTTCAAATTGATACTGTTATTTTACAATTTTTTGGGATAAGTAGACTATATTTAATATAGCAAATGAGATAGTAGTGATGGTTTGACAAGGTAAACATTATATTTAAGAACAGAACATATTAATAGAAACACATCATTTCTGTGAATAGGCTCCTAATAGAATAATGATATGAATGTAATGTAGATATTCCTGAATTTATGATCCCATAATTATATTCCTGTTCTCCTTTCAGGACATGTCCAAGAATTGGTCGTTCTCCCCCAAAAAGCTTCAGAAAATCTAAACGATAATACTTTCAATGAAAGCTGAATACTCTCAGTAACCCTTTCCAGTAAACACCACCATTTCCTTTAACACTGTTTTGAATTTTCCACATTTCTGACTACTTTTTAGTCAGTTAAATAGGCGTGATCCAAGGTACATTTTATTTTTGCTTCTGCAGAATTTCATGATATTTGCATTTTGTCTTTAAATATGATATCCACAAAATTGAAATCGTTTGAAACTAGTTGAAAGTACCAAAAACATACTCTATGGACATATTGTTTGATCGAGGAGGCATGGCAGGGAACCGTTTTTGTGGGGTGTTTCATAAGAACCTATGTAGCTACGGAGGTTTTATGTCACCTTATGGAAACTGAATGTGACTTTGAAACTCTCTTATACGGCTGTTTCATAACAGAACCTTTACAAACCAAGCCCAAACTCTCTCAAATTAAGCTCGAACTCTTGTAAACCAGGCCCAAACTCTCGTAAATACACCCAAATTTACGTAAGCAAAATCAAAACTCACATAGCAGCGGCACCCAAAAAGGTCATTGTAATTTTATGAAATGTAAAACTCGCATAGCAATAGGGCGATTTGTTATGAAACAGGCCACAGCTGTCCATGTATCAGAAGCCTCCTCTCATGTTTCATGCAGTTTTTATAAACAGGAGACGACTGATTCTGTAGGAGCCTGTAGTGTCCCTTGTGCCCGATAGACAAGCTATAATGACATGATTTCCGAACGCCCCCGAGCCTGTAATATGAGAGTAGGGCGAGGGGGAGCCCGGCCGCAGTGGCCTTGGACAACTGCTTAGGTATCATAACCATTATATCCTTTTCATTATAATAATATTATGTTGCACAAATGCCGTCAAATAAACCAGTGCGCAAGTGATTCAAGCTGCCGACAGTTCTGCATTTAAAGTGATTGTGACAACAAATAAATTGTCATATGGATTAAATCCAACTCATTTTAAAATGTGTATAAGCCCTATGCAATGGTCTGAAGTAGACAAATGAGAATTTTAAGCCACACTCTCGATAACAAGGAAAATATAAGAGACAATGAATACAGTAGAATAGTGTAGGGAAAATCAGGGTGTACTGACATAGATGGTCAGTCCATGCTCTGTAAGCTTAGCGTAGTGTTTACACCAGCACACGCCTTAGCTATAACTCCTTGTCAAAGTGTCTTGGAGTAAGGGAGGAGTCTAGGTATGACGTTTTTAGTATCACCATACATAAGAAGCTTTCATTGCCAGTGCTCAGTCAGAGTTAGCTGAACGTTGTTGTGAGTAACCATCCTGGAAAGGTTGAGTTCTAGAAGCTGAGTCCTGGAATTGCTATAGAAGCTGATAGACTGTTTAGTTGGCAGGAGCATTGACTGAGTATGATTGAGGGGATTCCATCCTTGGAGCTGTTCATTGTCATTTGAGATCTTGTCATGGAAGTACAATAACACAGGAATTAATGAAGAACATCCTTTCACACAAGTGTTATGTCTTAAATAATATGGAACTATTATTATGTATTGGACAACAGCAGTCGAACGAGGCGGAGACTGCAATAGGAGCTAGCTCTTATCCAGAACTAAATCAACTGATATAGTGAACCTTAACGGATAATTAACCTACTATAGTTCAAGGGATGTGTGAAGTCATCAGAAAGGTATTAGCTCTACTTCTGGCCTTTTACAGTTAAATCCCTATAGGCCATATCCCACAATCCGTCAATATACTTTCAGGAGTACCGATGTATCATCGGTGCCAATAATATTTACCAACATGTTGGTAAATTTGTCCTGCCGATTTTGTACTGGCCGCAGATATAGCACTTTTGGCAGTCAAAAATGCACTTTCAGCAGCTGAAATCACGCCAAAAGTCAATGGTCTTCATATGAAACGTTACCCTGGGGATGCTCAATATCAGCGGCGCATTCCTTCGGTATGTGGAATATGGACTTAACGAAATTACTCTGAGATTTACCTATATCTCTGCAGTATTTACAAGTAGCCAGATAAGAAAAGAAACGCCATCCCAATAAGAAATAAAAGTGCTTAAGAATTATTGAGAAACTCCAAATGCCTTGAAATTACAAATAGAGAGGAAAAGTAGGGACATAAAAGCAGAAAAAAAGTGTACTCAGAACCAATGCAGGACGTTTATAACCAGTTTTAACCTGGTTCAAAAATAGACAGAGCCGGGAAGTCTCAGGTTAACTGGTGTGGAATCACTGTTTACAGGTCAAGAAGTGTTGTGAGACCTGAATGGTTCGGGCGGCGGCGGAAAGGGCCGAGTGATAAGCCGAGTGGCGGCTATTTCCGGCAGCGGCCAGTCGCTCTGAATGGCGGGGGACCGCGGTCATCGGGTGGTTTGGGGAGGGGGGGGGGGCAGTCATCGGGTGGTTTGGCGTGGGAGTTTATCTGTAATTTTGATGTAATTACCCCAGATGCCCCTGTGGACCCCCAGGACCCCCGGGAACCCCGGCCTCCTTGAGCACTATGGAGAGCCAAGTGGAAAACTGGGATGTGCTTTTATTTAGAGTAATTCCATGTTCGTTGGAAGAAGGCTTACTAAGGGGTTGTGAAGAATAGGCCTTTTTCACTTTACGTTTATACAATACAATATATATTGGATTGCCAATTGCTATTGTTCTGTTTTAGTTATACCGGTATGCTAACTCGTGTATACCACAGTTTTCCTCCCTGTCTCAACCGCAGGTCATCTGAGAATGTAGATTTATTAAATCCAAGACATGTAATATGTGTTGCTGTGCTCCCATTGACACTTGACGATCAACCCCGGAGAGGCTGTCCACTCAACCACATGCAGCCAACGCTCCTAGACTATAGTCTGACTATCTGCTGACTACACTCTGAGGCTGCCGGCGCTTACACCCCTATTTACCTAGCGATGGCGTAGCCTCTACACTCTCCACCCTAGCAGAGAGTCCCTCGTAGCCCTGATCCTTAGTTTCTTTCTTAAAAGTCTGCTTTAAAGATTATACACGGCAGACTGACACCTGTGTCACTGCAGTTGAACCACTTTTAAAATAGTATGTACAGTGCTGACCTAATGACAGACATCCTATAGGTGTATAATGCCTATGCTTATAAAAAGAAAACTACATGGGAACTCATCATGCAGCCATATTTTAATCTATTATAAGAGAGGTCTATTTAGGCGACAGTACCACTTATATTGACTTAATTGTATCAGCGACAATGTAAGTAGTATCTAGAAATGGTAATTTAAAGCATGTCGCATACGTAATACAGCCTTATTTGGGACAAGTCACCCTTAGTTTTGATCCAATTTACACGACAATGCCGCGTGGATTAATCTTATTGTACAAGATATGTAAGTAGTATAGGCCTATGGACATAGGAGGAGGTTGTAGCTTACATAGCTCAACACCATTAACGGCGCTAATTTTCTTGATGCTAATGAGTGTTGTAGCCTACTTTGATTCATGTCAAGTAAGCTATACTATTCAGGTGAAGTTATGTTATTGTACAACAAACAGCATTGTGGGTTGGCTACTGTGCCCCTCTGCATGTCTCCCAGTGGCAACAACTGGGTTATCAAAGGTCTCTGGTGTGTCTGGCCCTGTCTATGGGACTAGGCACATTAAAGAACACCTGTCTCGGTAAATGTGTAGGGGTATAGTCTCTACCTTCTCATAGATTTGATCATTCCATAGATTCAATCATCCCAGACAGAATTGTCAAACTCTGTTCTCCCCGTGATATGACCTTAGATGTTGCTACGGTGTTAAACCCCAATAACCAACCAACCAACAAACAGCATTGAAATATTGTTCTAAGATCGAAATTCAGATAGATAAGCTGAGAAATGGGGATCTAAGCCCTATACACATGTATGAGGCCTGTCATATAATCATGCGCATGTTAGCCCATTTCAATTTGGGAGCTATCAATTTCTGATATACTATGAACTATTGTTGATTTTATTTTTGATAACCAATTATCTAGACATATTTCATTCTAAGTGTACATTCCAAGATTCATGGTTGTGTAACTAGACACACATGCTCATGGCCATTTATTGGATTTGAAGGAGCATATTCTACTAGTCTGGCGGCCAAGGAGCAAAATTCTGATTTTGTGTGCCATCAAAGGTTTATACCTGAAACCATTTCAGGGTGCTAGAGGGTTCCTTTGGGCATAAGAAAATGCCTGTTGTCACTCCATAAAGGTGTGCATGTAAGTGACAGCAGCCATTTTGTTTGACTACCCCCTTTAAAATATGACATGGTTTGAAACAGACCTTTTCTGTAATAACCTAATCAATTTCTAAGCTATCCATTTCAAATTAGACATATTAATAGTAGATTAGTAGAGGAAGATAAAACATGAGTGACATTGACCTTATAATAGGTAAAGGTTGTCAAAATTAAGGTTAACTTTGAAAAACGTCAAAATATGAGTGTTTTATTTTTTCAAACTTCCCTAGTCTATGAAACATGTATAGATTACATCTTAAACTATTCTGGGAGGTTAGAGGGATCCTTTGAGCATAAGAAAATGCCTGTTGTCACTGTGTGAAAGTTTGTGTAGGTGTGACAGCCGCCATTTTGTTTGAGTACCTCCTTGAAATATGATCTAGTAAGTGACGGTCTCTTACTCTAATAGCCTACCCAAATTTTAAGCCATCCATTTAATATTAGACAAATCAATAGTGGATTAATAGGGGAAGATAAAACATGAGTGACATTGACATTATCCAAGGTCAAGGTCATCAGAATTAAGGTCAAACTTCAATAAATGTCAGAATATAAGTGTTTTATTTTTTCCAAACTGTCTTAGTCTATGAAATATGTATAAATTACATCTAAAATTATTCTTGAAGGCTAGAAGGGTCCTTTGGGCATATAAATGTGCCTGTTGTCACCATGTGAAAGTTGGTGTAAATGTGACAGCAGTCACTTGTTTGACTACACACTTCAAAATATGACATAGTGTGAAACAGTCCTTTTCTGTAATAACCTAATCAATTTCTATGCTATCCCTTTCATATTGGACATATCAATAGAAGAGTAGGAGGGGAAGATAAAACATGAGTGACATTGACCATGTCATAAGTCAAGGACATCAAAATTAAGGTCAAACATTGAAAAATGTCAAAATATGAGTGATATGAGTGAGATAAAACATTTCAAACTTTCCTGGTCTATGAAATATGTATAAATAACATCTATAACTTTTCTGGGAGGCTAGAGAGGTCCTTTGGCCATATGAATATGCCTGTTGTCACTGTTTGAGAGTTTGTGTGAATAAGACAGGAGCCATTTTGCTTGACTACCTCCTTCAAATATGACCTAGTAAGTGATGGTCTGTTACTATGATATCCTACCCAATTTTTAAGCCATCCATTGCATAGTAGACAAATCAAGTGTGGATCAATGATGATAGATAGAACCTGCATGCAATTGACCTTATCATATAGGTCAAGGTAATCAAACTTGAGGTCAAACTGATCCAAATATGAGTGTTTTATTTCTTTCAAACTATCAGACTATGAAATGTGAATGAATAGTACCTCAAACTATTCTTAGGTACAAAGGGGTCCCTTGGGCAATGGTAAGTGCTTGTTGTGATTGTGTGTGTATGTGTGACAGCAGTGATTCTGTTGGGCTTCTTCATTGAAAACCTGACTCAGGAAAACATGAGTGACATTGACCATATCCAAGGTCAAGTTCATTAAAAAGAACCCATCAAAATCTGAGTATTTTATTTCTTCCAAACTATCCAATCTATGAATAGGTAAGAATAACACTTAAAACTATTCTGGAGTGCTAGAGTGGACCCCTGTGAATTGGTAAGGGACCCTTCTAGCACCAAAAGCTAGTTTCAGCTATTGGTCATAGTTATTTCATAGACTGGGATAGGTTGAAAGAAATGAACACCATATTGGGATGTTTTTTAAAAGTTTGACCTTAATTTAGATGACTGTGACCTTTGACCTAAGGTTTCATCTCCCCCTACTAATGCACTATTGATTTATCTAATATGGAATGGATGGCTTAAAAGTTGGATTGGCTGTTATAGAAAGAGACCATAACTTAATGGGTCACATTGAGGTAGTCAAGCAAAATGGCTACTGTCATATTTGCAGACACCTTAGTACAGTGAAAACAGGCATAGTCATATGCCCAAAGGAACCCTCTTCCACCCCAGAATGGATTTAGATGTTATCTTCACATATTTCATAGACTATGATATATAGTTTTGGAAAAAAAATATAACACTCGTATTATGATGTTTTTCAAATTTTGACCTTAATTTTGATGACCTTGACCTATGATAAGGTCAATGTCATTCATGTTTTATCTTCCCCTTCTAATCCACTATTGATATGTCTTACATAAAATGGACAGCTTAGATATTGATTAGGTTATTACAGAAAAGAACAGTTTCATACTGTCATATTTTGAAGGGTGTAGTCAAAGAAAATAGCTGGTGTCACTCTCATATATACCTCTATAGAGTGACAACAGGCATTTTCTTATGCCCAAAGGACCCATCTAGCTTCCTAGAATAATTTTAGATGTAATTTATACATATATCATAGACTAAGACAGTTTGGAAAAAATAAAACACTCATATTCTGATATTTTTTGAAGTTTGACCTTAATTCTGATGACCTTGACCTTGGATAATGTCAATGTCACTCATGTTTTATCTTCCCCTATTAATCCTCTATTAATTTGTCTAATATGAAAAGGATGGCTTAAAATTTGGGTAGGCTGTTAGAGTGACAGACCATCACTTACTAGGTCATATTTCAAAGAAGCTATCAAACAAAATGGCTGCTGTCACACCAACATAAACTTTCACACAGTGACAACAGGCATTTTCATATGCCCAAAGGACCCCTCTAACCTCCCAGAATAGTTTTAGATGTAATTTATACATATTTCATAGACTAAGGAAGTTTGGAAAAAATAAAACATTCATATTTTGTCGTTTTTCAAAGTTTGACCTTAATTTTGATAACCTTGACCTTGGTCAAGGTTAATGTCACTCATGTTTTATCTTCCTCTACTATTCCACTATTGGTTTGTCCAATATGAAATGGATAGCTTAAAAATTGATTAGGTTATTACAGAAAAGGTCTGTTTCATACTATGCCATATTTTGGAGGGGGTAGTCAAACAAAATGGCTGCTGTCACCCTCATGCACACCTCTACGGGGTGACAACAGGCATTTTCTTATGACCGTAGGACCCCTCTAGCACCCTGAAATGGTTTCAGGTATAAACCTTTCATGGCATACAAAACCCAGAAATAAGCTACTTTTTGGAGTTTGGCCGCCAGACTATACCTTCTGTTGGCAAGCATATATATACATGTACATTGCTTCTTTTGCCAATGCACGGAGTATTATGTTTGGAAATCAACTTGTTGGTATGGTATCTGCCATTGCAAATGTAGGCCTACATAATAAACTTGTCATACCTACGTTTAGGCATGGCATATCCTGCCTCTAACAACTACGACTATTTACCAAATTTATCATATAAAATATATAAATATCATAATTTCATAAACAATAATTAAAAGACATATCAAAATGTATTCATAATAAATCATAGAGTTTATGGTAAAACCTTTGTTAGCACCCCCCCTCCCCCTAGTGGTCAACTGGCCTAATTAAGTAATTAGGTCAAAGGCCAAAGGTGAGGTGGGGAAGTGCACCCCTGCTGTGAGGGCAGTGGGAGTCTGAACACCAAGGTGAACACGTCTTTTGTGTAACAGCCTAGGCTTAGGCCTATGGTTAATAACCTGTGACTGAAGAATTAATACAAGATAATCTCAACACTACTCCTGTCTTCAACTCGTCATTACTCCCCTCAACATCCATAGATTGAAAGTACTACACCACAAAACTTAAAGTACTTCAAACTGATAGAAAATTCCTTGTGTCATCAATTGAGTTGACCCAAACTAAATTCCTTTCTATAACAGAGTGCATGTAATTCCCTGTACTCCACATTGCAGTATTCAAATCCTACAAACCGGAAATCAAACACTGCAAATGGAAGCCTCAAAGTGGGGTACCTAGTTAAATATCTAATAATGAAATAATGATATTCCACCCTGCATGTCATACTAAAACGTGCCTATGTAAGGCCCCCTCTGATTGGTCGAGGCCTGGTGTGACATGCGCACTCTCCACTCAGTCTCCAAACATAGACACCAGGCTTGTCTCCAGACACAGAATATATTGGAGAATGTCAATTCCAAAGTCATAACCATAGGGAATAGTAGGGAACGGGTTTATTCCCGGGGGGGGGGGGGGAGGGGACGAAGGGGGCACTCAGTGAAGGTAGGTACCAACTGCGAAACTGCGATTTTTTATCGGATAGGAATACTCTGACAGCCCCCCTTTTTAGGCTATGTCAGGGACAGCCCCTCCAAAAAAACATTTTGTTGACAGATTTTGTGGCCAATATTTGATTTTGGAACCCAACAATTTTTTAAAGAAGCAATATGAAGTAATTGAATGGCATACAATAAACTATTACTATAGTATAATGAATAACATATCATTGACAGCTCCCCTTTATTATTTGACAGTCCCCCTTATGTAGCCAAGTTGGTGACTAACAGCTACAGCCCCTGGAGGTTCTGACCGCAGTTGGAACCCATTTCTGGACCAAGTGCCCTCCCCCCCCCCCACCTGGGGGTTTATTTCTGTTGTACAAAGCTGTTTAGTTGTACAAATATGAGAATCAGGCTAAGGTAATGTGTTGTAGGAATAGCCATTATGCTTAAATCACCCTCATTTTCAGCATTTGGATGGCTAAATCTGGTCAATTAGCCTTCATATAGATAAACTTGCAACTGAATAAGTTCGAAACTATTACCCATACTTCAAATCGGTGTCATTTAACCAGATTTGTCCCTAATACAAGCTAACAGGTATGAATAAAATATTGTTTATATCTTTTAACAAAAAGGTTAAATTGCTAATGTCCGTTTGCATATTAGCTTGTGTGCATTTGTGTATGACTGAAAACACCAAGGGCAGTGACCGATTTACAGGGGGGGGAGCCTCAGGCACGCGCCTCCCCTTACCTTTGCAAAAATCAGAGTTTTTTTATTATAAAATTCTAGCTTTGAAACGGGGCAGCTCAAATTTCAACCTTAGCCCCCCCCCCAACCCCCCCCCCCCCCACCCCCCCCACCCCCCACCAAACTTTTTTTCTTAAAGTCTGGATCCCTGAAGGGGTATCTAGCAGAATATCAGTGTTCCGTTGTGCCATATCAATCGTAACAATAATATGCGTTAGCTGAATAAAGAATGTGGTCGTTTTCCACTTTGATTGCTGTTATATTATGCCCTATTTCATACACACACAAACTCACACACACACACTCACACTCATGCACACACACTCATACACTCACACACACACTCACACGCACAACCACACACACATACACTCACACAAACACATGCACAAACACACACACCAGAAACACCACACACACACAACACACACATATGCAAAGAGAGTAATTTGTACAGATTATAGACCCAGAGTGTCCCTTCACATATCAATTTACAGAACTCAGTTACATCCAGTAGGAAATATTTTCCGGACGTTTTGCAACAAAGATTTTAAACTAAGACGTCTGTTCACCCTTACGTGCTAAAATGATCTTAAAGTTTTATTTTTTATGATGTGTAATTGTGCTACAGGCCACAGTCGGGGTGTGGAGTGGCCTACTTCAAATGCTAATTTAAAGTATAACAATGCTACCCCTTGCTTTTATAGTTGCATATCTATGTCAATTCAAAAATGTGTGCGGACGTGTACTGGTTTAGTTAGACAACCTAAATCATGGCATTTATTTTACCACTCACTTGGGTAAGCCATTGGTTGTAAGAGGATTATAATCAATCTTGTCACTCGTTTCAATTAAACTCCATTTTACCAGATATCATGTCAGATATGGCAGAGTGGTGTGTCTACCTCCATAATCAGGGATGTTCATTGGGGGTCTGGATGGGGGGGGGGGGGGGCGATGTGGTATGTGGGGGAACCCTCACCCACACTTATAAAAATGAAAATGAAAAACACCATTTTCACTCAGACCTTCCAATTTCAAGATTCCAAAATTGTGTCCCTTGGATCTAGAGCGGGCAACTGCCCCTTTTGCCCCCCCCCCCCCTGGATCCGCCACTGGTCGCATGTTAAATTTTGAAAAAAAAACGCCAATGTCGCTTATTTTTCTCAATGTCACATATCAAATTTAAGAAATGTCCATGTCATGTCTCTCTAAGGTTTTAAAGCTGTCTGTTGTGTCATTTAAGGTCCATGTCGCATGTCAATTTTAAGAAAAGGCCATGCCGCTATGTCGATTTTAGTGGTCCAGACCCATTTCATTTGACATCGTGTTTGGGTGACCTCGTGAATCGACGGTTTCAGCATGCACATGCTAATTGAATAGTACAGGTGTAACTGTGCATGGCAGTCTTGATGAGGGCCTAGTCATACAAAAATCATTGCCAGTATGTTGAATGCTGGTTAGAAAATAGGAATGACCATAAAGAACTGTAGCGCTATCAAGCAGTATCAATTTCCCAATGCCATTGAAACGCTTTCGAGACAACTTCGTTTTGGGTACTGCCAGTTTATTGTTAGCATTGGTTGCTTATAGACGTTGTGCAGATGACATCAAAACTGGCCGTAATGGGCTGGCTGGTGATCAACCTATAGCCATTGTTATTCAAAGTCGCAAGCATATAAAATACAGTCTGATGCCACATTTATTAAAGGTATTAAATGGATATTTATTTGTAAAACAAATGTATAATTACAGTGTGTGAAATATATGGTCTTGAATGATAGGTATCTATAGGTACTGTGATGATATTATTTGCAGAACAAGTATGTATTTTTGATCACGATTATTGTCGCTAATATTATTATTACTATTATTATTATTATAATCACTTTGTTATTGTAATAGTTATCATTCCTCTTGTGATTGTAAAATCATAATTGAATGTATATAATGTATCAAATATGTATGGAATCAGATTGTATATGTCTATTTAATGCTATCGGAAGAGCTCTGTATAAGAGAGATAGAATAAAGTATTTGAAAAAAAAAAAGAAAAGAAAAAAAGATGATCCCACCAGGCAATACATAACGATCATTCTTACGTATAATTTGTTTAGTTCTATAGCAAGGTGATATCCAAGTGATCATGTGACCACGTCTGCACAAGGTCTATTGCAATTGTAATGAACTTTTTACCAGCATGTTAGTAAATGTTATCGGTAATACCCAGTGGTTGTAAATTACTACTTGCAATAGCATATCAGCTGCGAACGCATAGAAAGCATTGCATGCTTGGTGGAATATAGATTTGATCAATTGTATTTTGTCATTCGTTTGAACATGTTAGGCATACTAGATTTGCCTCTGATCATATTCGTAGGAAACTGCTTGTGTGTCGCCCATGTTATTGCCGCAAAGAAAATAAATGTCCAACATAGATTTAAAATAAAATCTCTTAAGAATGTAAATGCTGCTCGAAACCTCAGATCAATTCACAATAAAGCCCAATGAACTTAGCTTTTCTGTCTTGAGGTTTTAATGTACAGATCTCTTCATATCATCTTAAAATAAAATGTCCATGTTTCTGTGATATTTTGACTCCTTTCGGTCAGTGTTCAGTGTCAATACATCAACATTAACGTGCATGTATAGATAGCCACAATGTTCTTTTTGTATTTTGCTGCTGATTTAATTATCTTACTACAAGTAGTATCGTATAATCGCTGGATATTGTCCGAACGTTAAGGTTGCCACAGGATGTAACAGGGGCAGACATGAAATACCAGAAAGGGGGGGGGGGGGGGTGGGTGCTCATATTGAAAAGGGTCCTGGTCACCCCTCTGAACCAGGGACTTGAGTTTAAGATTTAATAAGGCAGTGTTCTATCAAGAAAAAAAGGGGAGTGGGGGCATGTTAACTTGGCCTACTATAAAGACCAGAAATTTTGTCTGGTACCAATGGATGCCCTCTCAATATCCGTCCCTGTTTTATAGTACTATGCCTCTACTGACCAGCGGCCTTTGATAGTTGAACACTGCAAAAATAACAGTTTTAACCATTTCCTTAGAATGGAACATAGGTTGAAAATACTTTTAAATGGTTGATGTTTAAAATGTTTCAATATTTAGTTTCTGGCTCCTTTGTAGTCCTAATAGACGGTACCTTGAGGTGGTATTTTTTTCCCCTCAGAATTGTCAACGTACTACCATGAAACAAAACATTCCCTATAAAATATAAAACGTGCGCATACTACATTTCGCCAGAGTCCTCTTATCTAGGAATTCTATTTACGACTATGCGCTTCATGAAATGTAAAAACAGGCATTGGTGAAGCTTGTTTTCAAACCAAATCTGATATCAAATGAGCATCATATCAAAACACCCAGATTAATGGTGGGTTGCATGGCAGAATGCATTAGGTCTAAGGGTATAGAGATGTAAATTAGTCTGAAATGGTGAAGCATCTAATATTGATGCGGTTCAATTCTGTGGACTGCGGTGTCCAGTGAATGCCCCATTTTACATCAAAGAGCTCACAAAAAGCCCATCCCCATTGGGTATATCTCAGGGTTGGACAAGGGTGGGACAAATAATTATATGAGCCATCACCAAATCCTAGAGTTGGGGTTACTGAAATAACCACACATTGTATTTTTCTATATCCCCAAGTACTGCCATAGAGATACATAAGTTATGTATGTCTATGGTACTGCTTAAACATTGTAATTTCTTAAATTGTATCATTTGACTGGTTTGTAGGTTTGCCAGACAATGGAAATGCTGTATTTCAGGGAAAAATCGGGTGGGACATTAGAGTTTGGGCTGACAGGCTTCAACAGTCCATGGGGAAAAGGCCAATATGTAAACTTGCATTTTACAAATTCTAGAGGCAATCTGTCAAACATTTCTTTTTTTTTCAGTTTAAACAGTTTTATTCATCCTGGTTGAGGATTGGATCTTTCAGTATTCCTCCTCAATCAGATGGTTTGATTAATTTTGAAGATGCAACTTTCTACAAGGAATATGCATGGAGGCAGTTTCGAAAATATTTCATGGTAAATTTTCCTGTTGGTGTAATCTGGGATTGGCTTACTGACTGTGTGTGGTTGGGTCAGGTCAGGGAGGATTGGGGTCTGGAAGGCGATAATATTTTCTTCTAATATTGACAATAAAGGTCAAGCCAACTGCAGAGGTGCCAAATGAATTCCCATTAAAAGAAGGGGATCTCCTAATAAGGGTTGGACCAAATAAGGGGTCACATTTTTCAGGTCAATTTTGGTGCCAGGAAAGGGCAGAGATGATTTCTGAGAGGTTATTTTTATGACATCAAAGTTTTATTTTTAGGTAAAATCGTCAATGGTCGAGGATATTAAGGAAGTTAGGTTGATATAATTTTATTTTTACTTAGACACTTGTAATAAAAATTGACAATTAATTTCCCAACCAGATCAAATTTAAGATCTTTTTTTTAAAACCTCCTGCAAGAAAAACGTGAAATTTCTGACCTTTTTTAAGGCCTTAAAATTTGAGAAAAATCCATTTAAGACCTTTTAAGACTTCCGTGGGCACCCTGTTATGATCACAAAGATTGCCAATGATTCTAAGTGTATTACACCTGCTGGTCATAGGCAGGAATGCCCAACACAGCTGATATCATGCAGAAATACCAAATATCTGCAGAAAAGTGAGTGAATGAGTGTTGGGTGTTTTACGCTGTACCAACAGCTAGGGTCATTTTCACAGCGAAAACAACTTGCAACAAATTCTCTCTTTGGTGATCGAATCTATGAGATGAAGGTGACAGGGCAGGCAAACAGCAGGGGATCAAAACCAGGAAATCATTTTTGCTGTACCTCATCCCTTAGTGATATCAGCAGAAAACGGAGTGAAATCAAAGGAATCTGCACCAAACAATGGTGGAATACGACGTTAACTTGTATCAGACGTTAAAGAAATGACATATAATATATGCAAAACACCACGGCTTTCTTAGATATCTTTATTTGATCATTTTGGTTACTTTTTGCACATTATCTGGAATATAACGTATGAGAGGAGGTCAGTTCGATCGGGTGCGCCGGCGCACGCCGCTATCCCACAATGCATTGCAATTTGGTACATAAGGTAATTATTATGGGATGGAGGCGTGCGCCGGCGCCGGCCAAACAAACTCACGGAATAATAAGGGACTAAATGCTTTAGAAGCCACCTGAGTGTGACTTATGTTTTATTTACCTGATCATAACATGTATCCAAGAACATAGAAAAACAGTTCCTCTAGGATATGAGAGGATCCCACAAGTGACAAAAGCAATGTCCTAAACAAGTGAGTTATGTGCAAATAGTTCTCAGTAGATATAAATTCATAGTTAAATCTCACTTAATTACATGGTTTCTCTTGTTTCAGAATTAAGTGATCGACGTTTATGAATTGGCCTTTATACAGGACTGGTTATCCAAAGATTCTTCTTCATATACAAGTAATTAATGAAGAGTTCCTGAAGGGACTCTTCCTAAATTAGCCCAACGATGAGAAAGCGGATATCAAAGAGGCTGAGGTAATTTAAATCAGATATATTTCAATATCACAATCAAATAACAATATATTGAAACCAATGTATCAAAACATGCTGGCCAAGTGCGGACACAGGATCTCGAAAAGGGGGAGGGGAGGGGGTCCACATACAGGTAAGTACTTAAATGATGTGCATTTGCACGGACACCCCCAACGTTTTTTTCTCTTTGGCAAGTTTAAGTCCCCACTAAAAGGGGGCGGGGGAGGGTCTGGAACCCCTGGACCCCCCTGGATCCACCCCTGCTAGACATGTTGTGCAACATAGATGTATGGACTTGTCAGTCAAGAGGACAAAGTATTTGAAATAGATCCAAGCAGTGTTTTGTTCTTTAGTCTGTTACTTGTATGGAGACATGATGGCGTGTGTACATTTTTGTGACAGATGACAGACGAACAGTACACGTCATAACCCTTACAGTGGGCACCCCGCGCACCATACATTAATCAATTAGAATGTATACAGGTTTTTGACAGACGACAGACGACAGACGAACAGTACACATCATAAACCTAACAGTGGGCACCATCGCGCGACATGCGTTAATCCGAAACCAAATCTCTGGTCATTTTGATAGGCCAAGTGAACATTCGTTTAATTTGCAAATCAGATATTTATATAGAAGTGACTCGACAGTTATTGTTCGGAGATCCAACAGTCTATCCCGTCCCTCAGGAAAAACAACAACATAATTATTACTCCTTGTATTTATATAATCCCAACTTTCGTCCTATACCTGCAAAAAACAGGCAATCAAAATGGTCCCTCGTTTTTCAAGGAATGTTATGTATCCCTCTAAAAAGCATTTGCAATTAGGAGGAGAACTACTTTTCTGGGCCGCTGGGTACCAGTAGTAGGTTATCAGTGTAGCACATCGGAAACTTTCTTGGCTGCTGGTGCCTGGCGTGTACACCAATGACCTATGGCTGGTATCCAGTGGCCCAGAAAAGTAGTTTTTCCTCCAAAGTGGATTTATCCGTAAAGTATATACATCTTTCAAAGTTCATTATATATAGATCCAGTCAATGTTATATACACACTTTCTTCAGTTTACATTAAGCGCATCATTCGTCCTTTGTATAGCACCGCTTTGATGAAGACCCTCTACGGGGCGAAGGGACGACTCATCACGAAGACGAAGATCCCAGATTCTCCATCAGGCTATGGGCCTGTTTCAGTTCTGCGAAACAAAAGACAAAGGTTGCTATAATGAATGAATTCATACAGCGCACGTGGCGTGCCCAGTGACAGTTAGGGCGGCTCTCGATGCCATGAGAAACACACATAAAGCTGCAGATGGGAGGTTGCAGGGGAGTATACTCAGGAGTGGTTCCTGACAAGGTCATTGTTGACAGGTCTGTGGGAAGTTTGAAGGTCATAACAAATTATCTGGTAGCCATTGATAGTCGACTATTGATATTGGTCTGAATGGATGCTCTGGTATAAGTTTCTTCGATCCTTATGTGTTCTGGTATCAAGGAAGAGGCACTTTTAAACATAACTGTTGCAATAACTGCAATTACATGTATCTGAAAACCTGTTTATCAACTGTTTTATTTATTTTATCAATGCTTAACCCAGACCAACAAGCAGAGGGAAATCAATGTATACTGAGTTCAGAATCAGTGTAGTTCAGTGTTAAATGGAAATCAGTGGGAAAACAGTGGCTGAGCAGTAGTTGATTGGTATGTCCAAAATATTTAAATGAGCTAGAATGTACAATCAGTAGTAATTCAGTAGTTCAGTTGAATATTTCGGACATGCTGATTCCAGAAGTGTCCACTGCTGTTTGTTCCATGTAAATACATTCTTTGTTACATAAACAAATATCATACGATTTCTGATTTGATCACTAAATATACATTTGCTTCTTTCATTCAGAGTAGGATATTTTTCAAATAAATTCCTTCTATCATGTTTCAGTATTTATCTTGAATTAATTATGCCAAGTATTGATTCTCCTTCCACGGTATTCTCCGTAATTTTTAAAGAGGTATACACGTAGTCAGACATTCACAATTTGGAATACAATCCCTTACTATCATACATTATTTGCAGTGTAGAAATGCCCAAAATACCCCAAAGTGCACACAACAGGAAATTCAATGTATTCATTGACAAAGGGCCACTCGCTCAGGGGTTTGAGGTAAGGACGGTTTACCAATTTACTCGTTATAGGCATGCCAGAGAACAAGTGGAGGTACATCACAATCAAATTCTCCTTACCATTCTCCCTATTCATTCATTATTTATGGATATATAACAATTATGTGTTTGTTTTCTATAGCTTCTGTTGTATTTGTGTCTAGAAAATCAGTTCAAATTAACTTGCAAGTACTTAAAATACTGTAAATCAGCTATCCGTGGTAGGGAGAATTGAAGGACAGCATTTTGAAAAGGTGCCCTGGAACGAAACTTCTCTACATAGCCCAAAATGTGGAGCAGAGGAAGAGAGACTTGCAAGTTGTATGTTTATTGTGAAATAAAATGAGCCCTGCTCTTTACAAAAAAAAAAGTGAAAATAGTTCCCCCAACTTACCGTAGAGCAGGACCCTGAATTTATCGGAGTCGACGGTGAAACTGACAGGTTCGGTCGTCCCCGTGTCGGGGTTATTAATGTTCAGTCGAAGCTGAACGCATGGCTCTCCCATCGCCTGAAAATAAACACCGCTTTATTTCAGAACCATCCCCATTAAAAACACCCCCACTCATCAATGAGGGAAATTCACACAGACATTCAAACCCAGAAATAATTAAGTTATCCCCAAATCGGACTGTTTTCACTGTCATTACCGGATTGGCCATGGTTATTTTTGTAGCCTGATTTGTTTTTCTTATGTGTGGGGATCTTTGCCAGGTACAAATAGTTGTTCAGGTGATGATTAAAATTGGTATTCCACACACCAATTGGGTGGCCTAATGATAATGGAGCGCATCAGTCAATGATATCACTTTCACATTCCTATTGCAATGACTTCACAATACAATAGTATAGTGAACTTCAATATCAAATTGTAACAAACTGTCACAGGTGGAAATATGTAATTCTGGGTATATTGCAGTTGAAACATGTTGGTAATTTTTCTGTGTTATCTATTACCAATAAGTGAGTACATGTATATTCAAAGATAACAACAAGCCAACATCACTGGGTCAAATCATCACAGCACACCCACCATTACAGCAAATGTTCATGAAGCTGGCCGAAAGATCATCACTAAAATCTGCCGTTTCCAACAAAATGATCTGTTGGTTTAAGCTCTAATTCAGATCCAACTTTTCTGTAAAGTATACTCATGGGCTATAACAATACAACATGACAGACAAGGTCCAGATCAGTCAGAGTTGGTATGGGACAACAGGCGTAAAGTACGTTACCTCTATGTGACTGGAGCTCATGACGTAGTCGACGCGCCAGTCGACCGCCTCCAAGGACGACACTGTGAAGAGAAGGAAAACATCTATTGATTAATCTCTATCTTATCCAGTGTATTTCTCAAGAAACATACATGACACATTTCCGATAATGTTGTTAAAAACAGATTTTCTTTGTGCGATCAGCCTGTGGTAGCTGATGGCCTGTTCTATACTCATTATAATTTTTCCCGATTATGTCAAATATTTTGTACATCAATGCATCATCTTATGTCTTTTGAAATAACTTTTAAAAATTGCGAACATCTGCTCTGCTGCTGCCCTGGTTTAAATTATTTTCTTTGTTTTAGTCACATCATATTTATGTAAAATGACGTCATTGTGCTGGTATGTATGGTGACATGTCACATCAATACAGTCAGAAAAGGAAATCAAAGGTCATTTTCTAGTTTAATATTGTCACAACCAAAGCTTTGATCCAAACGCCAGGAAAATAGCCTACCATTTTATAGTTTGTTTCCTTTACTTTCTACTTATCATTCATCAATTTAAAGGGAATGGTAGACAAAGTAATGTTAGCAAAATATTAACAACTTAGATTAACTAGAAAGTCTTATACCAATTACTTTCTCAGTCTGATTTAGAAAAACATGGTGTTCATTTTCTACAATTCAACTATCTTGTTTACAAATAAACTTTGTCTGAATCTAAAATGTCCATAGTAAAACATCAACACATCAGTGCCTTGTGAATTCAATCACAGTTGGCTGATTGCCTGGTCATCAGCCTCAGATACCCCGTATTGGGGAGGCATCACTCCTATTGACAACGGTCGAAACTCAAATCGAGACTTGGGCTAAAAAGGGACGCGGAAGACAAGGCAAACATGACAGACAGCGCGTCTGGCAGTTTTATCGATACACATCAAATGTTCTCTACCATACGGATATCACAGCGCGGTCGGTGTCTCTAACACTTAAGATTTTTATGGAGCTATTCTGTTGTGAAGACTAAACACTTTGACAATGAGAACTGTTCTTGGTTGAATAATTATTCTGTGTAAACACTGAATGGAATGGGGAGAGGTAACTCAGTGGTAAGTCATTAATCCTAAGTTCTCAGGTTTTAATTCCTTGCATCTCCCTCCTGGAGTGGTCCACAACGCAATCTGTGTTTGATTCTGTCCTATATAAAGAGGAAACATCAATATTCCTTTTAATGTAACTAAGAGTTTGGAAGAACCTGACATTACTTGTCTATATCCTCTATGATAGGTATCATAGGTAGTGGGGGTGGGATGGTGTAGTGAGTTAGGTTCTCGCCTCTCACTTGGCTGGAAACTGCAATCTAACATTTTGGTAAATCCGAATACTCAACTTGTGGTGATTTAAAAGTCATTATCCTCTATCATCTTAAATTGTGTCTTGAATAGTAAGAATATTTTATGTCACATTTAACATCCCGGAGCAAACGGCATTGGACACTTCCGGAATCAGTATGTCCAAAATATTTAAATGAGCTACTGAAATGCTACTGATTATACACTGGTTGTACGCCTTAGCTCGTTTTAATATTTCGGACATACCGATCTACCTCTGCTCAGCCACTGTTTTCCCACTGATTTCCACTGATTTAACGCTGGACTTCTTTCTGCAACCAGACAATGATTCTCCACTTAGCATATACACTGATTTCCCACTGCGTTTTGGTCCAGGATATCAGACGGTTTCCAAACAATAGCATCTTCCTGTTATGCACAACCTTTACCCGACTGAATACTAAAAGTGGCATAGAAATCTATTGACTAACATCTTGGTCGATATTTCTTAGATTTACCCCTCAATCTTAGATTTTGTATTGATCCTGACCTTTTTGCACTCTAGATGTCCTGCTTGGCAATAACCAATACTTTACTTAATACACACACCATTACCTACTTTTACTAAAGTGAACCTAGATCATATCACTAATTCACAACAAAGTCAAAACAATGAGATTCTATCCTTATTTATATTGGTGTTTGTGCTATTGTTCAATACATAGTCTACGTATTGGTCCATTTCTGCCCCTTCCCACGACCCCGTTTAACCCCACCCACCTCGCTGCTGCCCAATCGCATGTCAGCCTCCACGGAGCCCGGTCCCCACCTCCAGGGTGACTTTGGTCCGGAGGTGTGGTGACCTGGTGGGTCACACCCATTGCCCGCATCCCGGCCACACCCACACCGTGTCACCGCCATTCACGATTGCCCACTGCATCTTCCGCGACATGTGAATGTATTATTCAGGGGCCACGGAGTGACCACATTGCCCCCGGAGGAGTCAGTCCTGTTCTTACAGACTCAGCCGGACACATCGGGCCATAGGGGGGTTTGAAAGGGGCGAGGACCGCTTTATTGTTTGATATCTTGCGGGCGGTCGCACCTTTTCGGACGTAAACCGAAGTGACTGCAGTGAAATATGAACCCGGCCAATGAGTGTGACTTCTCCGTTCTGCGGTGTACTCACAAAATGGCATTTAGATTTGATGTGTGGGGCCCATGTGAAGGTGTCTATCAGGGGGTTGTCATGTGGGGTAGGAGAAGAGGTTAGTCAGAGTGAAAGGCGACAAAAGGGACATTTCATCATCTGCCCAGCACTGACACAATCCGTAGGATTCTCTCTTCACTTTGATAGGCTGCTTTTTAATGACTTTTGGGGTATTTTATATGAGTGATACTGTTACAAATAAACTACAATATTTAAAGCATATAATTAAACTTTAAATGCTTCTAAATCATGAATGAATAATACACATAGGCATAATATCATTATGTTCTTGCTTTGTAAGTATTATACTGCTACATGTTTTATGGCACCCCATACACCTAGACTCTTTCTCTTTAAGAAGAGGAGAAAGGTTTCCCCTCATCCTCTTGAAGCACACCTATCACTCCCTATTATACTTATGTTCGGCTCATTTGGTGAGGGATTTCGCTTCAAGAAAAAGAGGACATACATGCATCCCCTGGTGGTATACATCAATACTAAACCTCTATGTCTCAAGAAGAAAACCTCACCTTATAAGCCTCATGTGAGATATACCAGGGAGAATCTTTGCTCTTAAAGAGGAAGAGGCTATACCTTCCTCTTCCTCTTAAATAAGCAGAGTCTAGGTGTATGGGGTGCACATGAAATGAAAGAGAGAAAGGTATTGAAGCAAGACAAAATTAAGATTAAAAAAAAAAAAGAGCAAGGCAATTTTGAATACTTTACAAAACAATCAACTTCCACCGCTTGAATCTATTCTTGTATTCGTTCAGTCTCCTACCATCCATTGTAGTGTAAAAGAGAAGGAACCAGTGTTTTCAGACTTACAACTGCCCCTCCAAAGGTCCAAAGTCCCCTTTGGTACCTGTGCTGTTTTAATGCACCTTGCACTGAATCCCCAACACCCATAGCGCTTGATAAATTGTGGACCACCCCACAAATAATATGCATAAAAATGCCTCACCATGATCCATGGTGTGAAACCCAACTGGGAACCCAGCCCAGGAACTTTGAATGAAAAGACAATGATTTTTTGGCCCTAACAGGGATCTGAAATAATTTTCTCCACAGAAAAGACAATTGTGGTTGCAATCTAACCCAACGTTAAGGAGGATGGGGCGGAGGAGGCGGGGAGAGACAATCCTCAGAACGGGGCAGACTTCAAGCTCGATCTCATAAAACAGGTGCATGCATGCATTTTCCTATTCAATCAACTGCCTCATTGTATTTAGGGACGATTAATGCCTTGGTAGAAATGCGGGTCAGTATGCGGAGCCGTAAACTGCCAAGATGATACGCGGAGTGTTTTATGAGGTGCTCCGTAAATCCAGATCAAGCCCACACTTTATTGAGAGATAAATATTGCATTGTTTTATATCAATTTGAAGCCCATCATTTCATGCGTCTGAGGGAAACAGACTCGTTAACGGTTCAGGGGCAGTATCGGGGGAAAGGTTTAATGACTAAAGAGACTGCGGGGACGACAAATCATGTGAGATAAGGGAATGCTTTATTTAGGACTGGTAAAAAAGGATAAAAAATGAAAATGATTAAAAAAGGAATACAAAGCAATGCAGCTAAGACACCATAATATCCCTATATAAAATAAAACAATATTTTCTTTAAATGAAAATTATTGTTTGCAACAAGAATTATTTGCTAAATATATGTCACATGAGGGTTACAAGCACATTTCAGAAGTATTTCTTTGAATTTAAGAAAATCTAGGAAAATGTGATGGGGGGAATACTAGGCAACAATGAAATTAACCTAAGCTTTTCTTTAATACCACAATCGACTTGAGAAACCCTGGTAGAGCAACATATTTCCCTCTCTGTCCTCTCATTCCTCCCCCCCCCCCCCTTCAACCACTCTCCCCTCCTACCTCCCCCCCCACCCACACACATCGTCTCTGCCTACAAACACTTAAACTTCTTTACAGATGCAGATCGAGCCAGAGACGTGTTGAAGGGAAAAAACCCAGATAAAATCAAATCGCTACAATGTATGCAGCGAATGCCAGTTTGCATATTCGAAACAAATCGCTGTCAATCAATATCTGAGGGATTTTGTCGCGAGAAGAGAGGAGCGAAGTCGGGGACGGTTACCGAGGCGCAGCTGGGTCCATGCAAATTGGAGTCGCCTTTTGAAAACTGAATAATGACACATTTAAAACAGTCACTTCTATCCTGAATCTGAATTAAAAGGAGGCGGGAGCGCTCACTGGCTGTCGCGATCTACCCAACAACTGATGACGTAAAACTGGGTTACAACGCCATAATGACGTCATCAAAACGGGGGTAATGACAGGTCCAGAGTGGGCCCAGCCTCGCTTTGAGAAAAGGACATCAAAGTCGAAGGCCGCAGACATTACAAACCTTTCGCCGGTGTTTCTTAGTCAGAACGGGGGCGCCATTACAAGGGTAGCGCTCCGATATTAATGATTATCCGACTGAAATAACTTCCTGGCTACGGAATGCGCCCATAAGAACGCGCCATTTAAATAACTCAGTTTTGTCTCAGTTTTGTTCGGAATTCTAGGCAGCTTTGGACGATTGACAAACAGCATACACAAGGGAAAACAAAACGAGTTATTGTGAATGAATGGAGCAGGGGGTCAAGGGTCAAGAGTATTCAAATTAGCCAATTCCACCATGGCACTCACCATCACCCTTCCAAAGAGTGAGCAACTGTGGAGCTATTCTGTCTAATAAAACAACAAAGCCAATTCTGTAAATGAATATTGACATTCTGAATCGCCTCACAACAGACTTTCTTAGAGTTCAGCTGCAGGCAGCGGTGTTGTCCCTAAATGATGGAAATTGAAACAAAAACATATTTTTAATGACCTAAGATGACTGCCTCAACGAAAACAACGTTCAGTGTTACCGTTTTACTGCATCATAAAACAAATATCTAGACATAAATAGTGATAATGTAATAAAATGTATTCTATACTGAATAAAGGGAAGAAATACAGGAGTCTGGAAGGATGCATAAAGTAACCTAATAACTTGCAGTTAGTCTGGTCGTAATTATCAAGAATTTCCTCGAAAATTATCAATTTTCTAAATCTTGATGACAAAAGCATCAAATTGATCAATCTTGCTGTCAAAAGTATTTCTCAACCTTTTACAGTTTATAAAACGGTTCATTGCAATAGTTAAAATCAGCCCAAATTAGCCTGCAGGTCCTTAAAATACAGTAAATCAGCTATCCCTGGTAGGGAGAACTGAGTGATCCCTAGATTACCCATCCCCTCCCCCCCCCCGACCTGTTGATACCTACCCCTCCACCTAATCTAAAGCTCTGGTTTCTAATCTTATCGTCCCTCGTGTCTGTCGTGTTTGTCTTTCCATCAGTGCCATGTCGCGACATGCGATAGGGACACATGGCTTATTGTCGGGACGCACGGCTTATTGTCGGCCTCTGTGTTGACATACGAGACCTGCTCAAGAACTGTCGTGTGACAACTATTGGTGAGGACAACAGACTCATGAGTTGTGTGGGCGTCCAGTCGTGACACACCGGTTAGTGTGCCTCCTGGGGGAGTAGGGGGACGCTGCCGGTGACGTCACTGCAGAGTGTGACGTCATCAGGACCACAAACAAGGTATGATTTCCAAGGTAGTGACTCATCAAATGAACTGTCTGATGAAAACAGATGCATCTTCAGCGATGTCAATTTAAGATCTTATTCTGAACTTGTTCTATGTATAGTTCACAGAAATAAGGCCTTTGAAGTGTTCATTGTAATTCATCTGATGGTAAAAGAAAATGAATTTGTAACAATATACTTCATTTTTTGATTACCTTTTTTTCTCATTTCTCAAATTATGAAATGGTCTTTTAATGTAAATCCGCATAATAACAACCCCCAGGATATGTGATGGGCCTTTGATATGGATATATTAATGACTTTCCTACAAGCCGGCTGTATGGGTGCCCCCTTCCCTATTCAATAGACGACGTGATACTCTCAATGCTTTCAATGTCACACAGTAGAATATCACCGCAGGCCTGGACAGAAACAGGGCCAGAGCTTCAAGGGGTCGAACAGTATAAGCATTGTCATGGTGAGACTCAGCATAAGGCCATGAGAGTTGACTGAACATGGCTCTTTTTGAGAGTTTTTAGACAGTTTTCAGGGGAAAAACGTCACTCTCTGGGATACCTAATATAAGGAAGCTAATTAAGAAATAAGGTCATGGAAGTCGTATCAGTATGTTGCATCACTTATTATGATGCTTAATTTCAACACAGGAATTGGAGAGGAACAGTGTCTGACATGCCTAATAAAATACTTAGTACTTTTTGTTCAGAAATAGGCTCGAACATCAAAAAGTCTGAAGGGTGATCCTAATTATTGAGGTCCGCTATACATTATAGAGAAATTGGTTATGTTACGACATAGAGACAAAATAAAATATTGATAGGGACACTTAGGGATATGAAGCAAGAGCTAGACTGACAATATTCCTGTGGGGGGGGGGGGGGGGGGGGGCTATCTAGAGCTACCTTTATCACACAATTCTTAATTGAATCTCATATATCTGTCTGTATGTATTCTATAAAAAAAAAAAGGCGGGGAAAGGCCATCGATATAAAAGATGTGCCATGTACACAAAAAAGAAAATTTGTTTGTTGCGGTAGTTTAAAGCCAGTGTGTCGTCCGTCAGTCCAAACTATCTTGTTCAGTTGTAACTCCCTGAGTGTGGCGCCAAATTCATGACCAATTACGTCGCCATATTACGTTCGAACGTTGCAAAATGAGTCGCTGGCCATCACTTTGTTAGGGCAAGGGGTGGGGCCCCTAACTTTAGAAACTGACTGATGATACTCAGGCTTTACTGTGTGGCCAACCGCACAGGGTTCTTTAGAGAACGCACAAAGTAATGCTTTTCAGCTTTTGGGTGATTGTATCTATGATATGGTTTAAAAGAAACCTGCCAACGGGTTTGATACCCTACTCTTTTCGAAGAGTGGCAAGGGGTCTTTTATGTGCAATGTCCCATAGAAAGGCCCTCCTTTATCAGCTGTTTATATGTGAGACAGTCCCAGTTGGCAGTGGGTTAGAGGGGAGGGACACACAGACAGACATCACTCACTCAGAAGCCCCCCCCCCCCCCCCCCCCCCGGGCCCTTTGAGGTCACATGACCCTTCCTATGACGTCACCCTGGCGCATGTGCAGAGGGTAAGAAAAGACGATAAGCAGGGGCGGATACAGGGAGTTTACTCGAAAAGGTGGCTCGGGGGGAGAGGTAGGTGGGTCCACATATACCGCTTTCAGGAGAGGCCCAGTGGGGGCCGCCATGTTGAACAAGGGATGATCCTGATTGTCTGAAATGTTGCGCTTGAGCACCCACAGCCAAGGTGATACATACATGATGCATGCACGATATACATAACTAACTATTGCACTTTTGAAAGCATCTATGTTTATAATATTACGAACATCAGCAGGTAGGGCATTCCACATCTCTCCGCCAATATTTTAGGGAAGACATCATAATTTCCCACAGCAGGCCGCAGCAACTAGTCACTGACATTACACCACCATGCCTCCACTCAGGGCTATTGAAGATCGCAGCCTGCTGCATCCCGGTAGGAAAGGGGCGGGGACACTATCTTAATGACCCTAAACAACCTCATTAACTAATTGATTAATTAGCCTAATGGAATAATTAAGGTATTTAATATATACAAACATAAAAGAAAAGCACCATTCTATATTTTTCCCAAATAAAATACTGATAAAATTCCATGTCTGGCAACCCTAATGAGAATGCAATGGGTTTTAGAATGCTGTAGCCAGTCATGACACATAGGCTGCACATAGGGCTTATAACTAACAACCTGCCAAAGCCTGCCGCAGCATCTCAAGTTCGCAGCCCCTTTGATGTTACCCCTAAATCCGTGAACACTTATATATAGTTCTATTGACTGCATCAAGCTTCACAACAGATGCATCATACATTCTCAGGTTCATGCCACTCCTTTAATGCCACCTTATCATTCTTAATTCTTCTGAAAATACATAACAACAACTGTTTTCTACGCAACTGATTTAATAGAGGAACATTCATAGTCGCTATACTATTTTTCACTGTGGATCTTACGGGTTTCCCTCCCTTCAGGAAAGGGTGGGGTGGTGGGTGGCTGACTGAGGTAAAGTAAAGGGCTTTTTGATCTGGTATTGGTACGTTGGCGGAGAGTTGGCAGGTGGTTGGTAGCGGGTAGGCGTTTGAAGGTCGCGGGCGAGGGCGGCGGTGGGCGGAATGACAAATACGAGGACAAGTAGTGGTAACCACTACATGCCTCTACCACTGGGTTCACAAGAAACACCAGGACTGACAGTAAAACAGGGAAAGTAATCAACAAACACTCATGTGTGGTATAAAAAAACAAAATGTTTTTCAAAAGAAGTAAAATAAAGTATGTAAGCCGACTTACGCCTAAGACTCTGCTGCCTGAACCGCTGTTGTAGTTTCGCCTGGTTGTCGCCGTACGCTTTGCAGATGGCAGTCGAGTGTTCTGCAATCAGAGAGCAGAAAGTAAAATGATGGAATATTGGGAACATATATTCTGAAATTAAAGATTTAAAGAGAATAGGTTCAGCATAAGAAACCGGGCACATTTTGTTCTCATACTTGATGATTGAATTCCTCGATACTTATTCTGTCCAAATGCACAGTAATTGCTATGTTAGCTGAAGTCTAGTTGGTACATAAATAACCATACTCCCTCCCAATATAGGTAAAACATTTTTGTAGCATTGTAATCAGACAATTAGCTCCATAGCTATGCACTTAGAACCAAGCAAAAGAAATACCATGAAGATCTAATCAAGAAAATTCAGCTTCCATAAACATCATGGCTGCCATACACTTTTGCACACTTTACATGTCTTGCTCGATCAACTCTTCTTAGCAGAGAACAAATTATTTAGTTTGACTGTGTTATCATTATTTCAAAGTTATACATACTTCAAAATTTTCTTATCATCCCACCTTGGCATACATCTACTGTGACAAAAATGATAACTATGCATCACAAGACCACTTTTTTCCTCTCCATCTCCTAAGTATAAAAGTATGACAGCAGTGTAGTCTGCATTAAACTTAAATCTTTATCAAGAATAACAATGCCTGGTTGTTTGGCAGCCACAGCGCTGTAAATTTACACAATAAGCTGATCTTCCCCGCTCGAGAAGACTGGCAGCATTTTATACGGTCTTTAATGCTTATATCGAGCGGCGTCTATCAATTTCATCGCACGTTAATGGCTGGCATTCTTCCCGCCTGTGTTCTTAATCTGATTAACATTGTTGGTTCTACGCGTATGCTTTGTTTCTCGAAAGTTGATCGGTTTAGCAGAAATGGTGCAAGGAAAGGAGGCCAATGGCATAACAATATCTGTGGTTACCAGAACAAGGCTGCTTACAATTCTCTCTGGTGATGGAATTCTCCCTACCACAGATAGCTCATTTATTGTAATTCACCTGCAGACTAGCTTAAATCAAGGTGCATGCTGGGAAATATGTAGATATGTAGCAAGTATAGGAATTTTCAATAACCATGGCATAAATTGTGGTCGGATATGTTTGGAAAACTAGCATTGACACTTTTCCATTTTGTATCTATATATGTTCAATATTTTTTATGTTGGTTTGAAAATTCATTCATTTCAGAAAGATATATAGGAAATCTTTATAAATGTTCCATAGGTTTTCCAGAGTTTTTATCTGCAAAATCGGTCAAAATAAGTCTGCAGGTGCCTAAAATACAGTAAATCAGCTATCCGTGGTAGGCAGAATTGCTGATTTGAACTCTAAGTGCTGGATATCAGAGAAACTGAACAACCAGTCACCAATACTTTGTTTGTTTGTGTAGTTTAACGTCCAGCCAACCCTTCACGGCTCCTTCCACAAGGTAATGCTTTTCAGCCTTGGGTGATTGTATCTATTAGATAATTTACTAAGTTTCTTTGAGTGGGCAATAATCAATAAGTGAGTTAAAAGTGATTAGGAGAGGTGTTCGTCATCATAATAGAATTTGAGCGTGAGTGAGAATGATGGATGTTTTATGCCATACCAACAGCCAGGGTCATTTTCATGGCGAAAACAAGTTGGGAAGAATTCTATCTTTGGTGATCGATTCTATGAGATGAAGGTGACAGGGCGGGCAAACAGCAGGGGATCAAAACCTGGAAATCATTTTTGCTGTACCTCATCCCTTTGTGAACCACAGCACCAACTGGGAATTGAACCCAAAGAACCACTTGGTTAGTGCTGGGTTCCCACTATCGTTGCCTTTTATGAAAAGCAGGGGCTACCGGGGGCCTATATTCTTCCCAGGGGCAGAAGATCTACCCCGGTACAACCACGGATGGAATTTGAGCGGGTTCCAAGTAAATCCGAGGATGTGTGCAGTACATCTGAGTTGGTTCCAAGTAAATCTGTGTTTTTACTAATCTAATTTCAGGTTGTCTGACCCAAACCCTTGGAAAACTGAAGGGGTTCCAGACATCCTTGGAATCCCTCTTCCCCGTCTAGCTTATCTTAACCTTGGCTGCCGGTCTCTAAAATGTATTGGCATGACTATCAACTAACTCCTATAAAACTAAAATTGAATTACCTCCTGGGCAACCAGTCATGTCTTTGTAGTACAGCAAGCACCATACTGTGTTACATCTTTAGTTGTCCAACACTCTACTTGGCTCACAATTTATTAATCCCTCAGGTTTCCATCCTGCTCAACTTCCACATAACAGAGTATAAGTTGGCCAGTTAGTTCTGTTGGACTGGGGACAAGTGGTGCTTCACGGAGAGAGGGGTTTCTTCTTTGTGTTTTGTCTAAGGGTATTGCCAAGGCTTTTGGCAAGCCGCTTACTATTAAAATCCATGTTACACAGTGCAGTAACCCTTTCTTGCACTGGGTATTCCATTTTAAAGAATACATGAACTCTTTCTCACGGAGGGAGGGGGACTTTTTAAGTTACAGGATCTATTTACTTATCCTAACAATTTACAATGGAATGTGTGAAAGGTGACAGAACATTATTTTTCCAGAATCTTGGTGGACTTTATTCAAGATATGAATTAATCCTGGGTACTCTGTTATTATTGTCAGTATTGGAAATGTCTAAGTCAAATTGTTCGAACTTTATTCCAATAGGCAAGTTAACTAATTTGATCACTTATCCAACATTTGATTTATTGGTTTGATTTTTTTTTTTTTTTACAGAGATGCCACTCTATAAACATTGAAAATCCGGAAATTTGTGAAACTAACTTTCTGTATTTTAAGCAAGAAGACTTGAAAAGAAGAAAAATATTACAGTACGTACATTTTGACATTAAAAATCAGCTCTGATAATTATACTCTACCCATTGACTGAAAGCAAATTTTGTTAAGATTGTAATACTTTCTGGTCACAACAACTGACCTGAAAAAATTAAGGTGTGACCAGAAATCCATAAATCCGGAAATAGAAGGAAAAATCTCTGTTTTCTAAGTTTTGGACAAAAGCCCAAAGATACAGGTGCACAGCTTACCCTTGGGCAGACCCAGCTGTTGTAGTTCACTGTCGAGAATCTCGCCTTCGACGCCGTACTTGGCGGCATTAGACAGCACAAAGTTGATACATGCGATCGCAGCCTTAATGTCGCCCATCTCTGAAATGAATGAAAAGGTAAGAGAATAAAAATATCATTGATTATGTTTAAATAATGTATTCTAAACATAGTAACTTATAGAAGGAATATGTTAACTGTTTTCACAATTACAACTACATATTGGGACCTGAACAAATATCAGTACACCCCTTCTGTGAAATATCATGCACTGGGATAGTAAAGATAATTATTGATTTTTTATTTGATATCTTTAAAAAAGAATTCATTCTATGATCTTTTTAAGACCTCTAGCTACAAAACTGTCAAATTTAAGACCTTTTCAATGCCTAACATTTGAGAAAATAAATTTAAGACCTTTTTGGACCTGATTAAATCTGGGTGCTATAAAGGGAGGACTCCTTTATGCTTTTGGACATATCAGCTACATCTTCTCAAGTCAAGGCCCCTGTTGCCGCTACCGCTCTACCAGTGCCTCGACCTTATGGGTGCCCACTCCGGGGGATATGTAGTAACCTGAGAAGGGCCCCCTGATAACAAGGAAACCCATGCCCTAGTTAAAGTTTGACAGAGGTGATTACCCATTAAAGGTTTCTCATTGGCTGGTTTAAAATTACCAACCGCTTATATACCTTATATGGGTCCGTAGAGGAAAGGGCACACAGCCTTCTTACTGGAGGAGAGGGTCATTTGACTATTCATGAGGTCCCCCGGTTTCGGAGGCTTTGAGACCAGGGCCTTCTGACAGCGGTAGTGTCTGGGGCCCTGGTTTGCGAGGATGATCAGCTATTGCTTGGGAAATCTGGACGGGATACAGATAACCAAGTAAGAGCAACATGACCCTGGTTTGTTCTGAATGTTAGGCGCCTAAGGCTAAGTCCTTGCAATATTTTTCTATTCATATCTAATTTGGTTTTGCTTTTACACCTAAAACAATATGAGTAGACCGGGAAACTACTAAATAGTTAAAATATGCCAGTATAATTAGGCTGAGATATTTGACTGCGAACACGCTTGTGTTGTGATATGGGTCTCTCATGCATGGCTAAAGGTGCACCTGCTGGGTTATGGGCTATGTGCATGTTTACAGACCGCTTAATGTAGCGAGTGATTGCATGCATATGGCCATATCCACTGGCGCATCACCTGTGATGATGTTTACCTCTGCAATCAGCTCGTGTTTATACAATGCATCGGGTAATGTAACACATCTAGCTTAAATTGAAAATCATGTGCCTATTTTACCTGTGAGCTACACTGTTATTCAATCACAGAATCTATTCATTTTGTTTTCTCAATAAACCAAATGATCCCTCAGGCAACATGTTTTTATCTTTTTTTTAATGGAACTTCCTTTTACTAGTTATACAAGGGAAGCTCATATCAAGAGTATTGCCCTTTATACCTTCAATAATAAGCTTGATCAAAGAGCAGGTTCTGGTTCTTACTTTGATGATGGCGGAAGATGCAGCGACAAACCAGAGACTTCTGTATGTAAACAAAGGAGCACGGGCTAATGATCAAGCCCTGCACCCAGGGCTGGGATCATACGGAGGCTAAGTATAGGTCAGCGGGCTAGGGCAGATGACAGGGACTGCTCTACAACAACCACCCTACTGTTATTAGGCATATGTACATAGCTAATCATTTGTAGCACTGTGGTACACTACACAAAAGCTAGCCAGACAAAGGTAGATCGAAACTATACAGTTTTGGGCATGACAGCCTGGGAAACATAGGTTGATTTTGTCGAATTTAGGTGTGGTTTCGAAAACAAAAACCTCCATCTTATCGATTATAAAGTTTGTTGATTGCCTTTTTTCTCAACCTTGTATATCCTCATCAATTTCTTAAGTGTAAGACTTAAGTCACCGGCTCTTGTGCGTCTGGCCCTGCATCAGTCTATGGGACCATACACATTACAGAACACCTGCCTCAGTAAACATGTAGGGGTTGGTCTCTACCTTCTCATAAATCAGTTCATTTCATAGATTTGATCGTCAAAGACAGATTTGTCAAACCTTGTTCTCACTGTGATATGACCTTAGATGTTGCTACGGTGTTAAACCCCAATAACCAACCAACCATTATTCAAGATTTGCTGATGGTTAATAATTCACTAGAGCTCGCTCAGTATGGTACTGAATGCCCTTGGTTGGAGGGTAGTTATGGAGGGCACTCCGGAGAGTAGGGGCTGAAGAGGGGCAAGAGTGGAATGCAATTGCCTGGATTTAGTGCGGCACTTAGCGGGTTTTTACACGCGACATGGTACCATAACGACACCTCTATGACACCCGGGGGTTTTTGCCTTGGCTACTTTTCCTTTGTCCCCATTGTCTTAGGTGTGAAAAGGGTGTTGGTGGTATGGCTGCATCTATCATTGTTAACTGAGGTAAGTTACAAAAGACCCTGGTAGCTGATAACCTATACACCTTGGTGAGGTTAAAAACTGGGCAACTCCTTTTTGCGGGTATTAATGTGGAGGGGCTCCCGTGTCGCTTGTCAAATTTATAAAGTGGCTGTGTTGCCTGTCATTACAGTGATTACACCTCCGTTAAGACCCATGTCACATGTCGAATTTAAGAAATAGCCCTGTCCCATGTCACTATCTTTTAAAGCCCCTGTCGTATGTCAAATTTAACTAAAGGGCCATGTCATTTGTCCGATAGCTGCCATGTCGCATGTTGAATTTAAAAATTAGCCCTGTTCCTGAGTCGAATTTACGAAATGGCTGTGTCGCTGTGTCAAATTTAGTGGTCCAGACCCATAGTGTGTGACATCCTGTGATTTGTAATTTATGGTTATTGTTTGCTAGTGAAAAATTGTGATTTTAGATTATTATTTTCTGCAGCAAAACTGTCGGACGCTATAATGTCATCCATAATCCAAATTAAACGTGGACATTTCAAAACCACTTACTAAAGCGCCATACCCATTAAGCAATTTACCGCCGGACGACGGTAACGGCCGTCGGGCGTCAGCGTCGGCCTAAAATTATCAAACATGCTTAATATGGATCGGCGGTGCCGTCGGCGCCAACGGCCACGCCGACGGCCGACACCGACGACGACTGCAGCACCGATTGTGTGTGGGTATGGGCTGTCCATCAGATAGGGCCGACGCCGACGGCCGACGCCGACGCCGATTCAGCAAAAAGTAGCCTAGTGGGTATGGGGCCTAAGGGTAATCACTGTAAACTTGATGACAGCAGATCACCCTATTAGTGTGTATCGGTTTAAGTCCTACAGTGCTCTAGGAACCCAATAGATGGGATGCTGAATTTCCACTCAAACTCCATGATCAAATTCACTGTGTTTCCCTGGGTTTCCCTCCATGGTAAATTTTACTCTTCCATATAATTTCCATTCGATAAATTTTAATGATCTCAAAGAGCACAAGTTTAAAATTTACGCTAAATAACGACATATGGAGTTTCCTGAAAGAATTGAGACCTGAACCTCAAGAATTTGAAGAAAAAAAAGAAACTGGGCAATTAGAATTCCCTCTGCGTTCCCTGCCAGGCAAGGTCTTCTTTTTCTTTTTTAACCATTTTCCCTGTGCATTGGGGCCCCTGTGTCTAAACCCAGGATGTGCAGCTGGCAAAATGCAGATTGTTACACATCAATTTGTGGATTTTCTGTCATCAAATATAAAAATGGTGTCCTTAAATGACACCTGCTGGCCAGAAAAAAAAGTATTCAAAGAGTTAATATGGCAGGTGGATTGGTGCAAAAAGGTATCATTCTCACTCTTCTTCAATGTTTGTTACCATTTGAAATATGCTGCTACTGGTTTGAAATGAGTTCAGCATTATGCCTTTTGTCAATGAAGTAGGCCATTGCATTCTGACCAGGGATTCAATTTAGAAATGTGGCTCAATAAAAACAATTAGGATGACTGGGTTCGCGCTAAGGCCTTTTTAGGTCAACAAATTGAGAAGGGTCCCCCCCCCCCCCGGATCCGCCCCTGGGTTGGGCAATATGCATTTAGTATAGCTCAGAGGGGTTTGGGGCAAAAACAATACAAACGTAAACAGCTAATTTTAGATCATAACTATGACAACATTCATCTGTTCTGATGACAACATTCATCTGTTCTGAGCACCCCCTGGGCCCCACTGTGTTGAGAGGGGGCATCCCTATTTACATTAATTACATTCATGCATGCCTTAGTCAGAGACTACATGAAAAATCCGGAAACTTGTTGAAAAAGAATTTTCGAAATTTATGCAGGAAAAATCAAGAGGAATAGAAATACATACTATTTTTCTGCAAGAGTACATTCATGAAAATATACAACTTTTCCATTCCTGTAAAGCAAGGTTGACCTCTTAAATCGATCCTGCATATCTATAACCATACACCAGTCATCAATACATCATGCGAGAAAGTGATACACCCAGCCGACCTGACACCGCTACGCAATGAAATATGTAAACACTCCGTCTAACCACCAATCGCTTCTCCGCATCCTTTTGATTCCGACTGCGGATCCACCATGACAGCGGGGCAGAAGGAGACCCGGGAGAGTCGGTCGGCTTTCTGCCCGCTGTTTTTTATTTGGTTATTAAAAGGCGATGCCTTCTGTCTGCCCCCTGCTATAAAGGTATGCTGGGGACTTCATGGTAAGAGACCCTCCGTATCATGGGGGTAATCCACTAGAAGATCTTACGCCCGATTTCATAAATCAACATTGTGAATAGAGGTGGATCATAGACATGCTTTGTACCATCAGAAAGAGGTTTAGTTCTATTTCAAACGGCTTTCAGGATGCATAGTCTTTTGTCATATAGGTGGAGAGAGGTTATGAATTATCAAATTATCAGCAATCAGAGTTGCTTAGTGGAACATAGGCTTTGGTCACACCTCCCCCAGGCCTATACACTACAGGAAGGACCCTCAGAATGAACCGGGTTTCTGCAATAGTTATAGCCAAGGGATCCAAGATACATCGTATAGCGATTCAGTGCACCCATGCTAAATTTACTGTAAGGAGGTTGGCCGAATGAACTCTGCTCAAAGAAAGGAGACGTTTGTATTCAGGGAAACAGGGTTCAGTATTGAGCAATTGCTGCTAGTGCTAGCAATCTGCTGTAGGGAAATTGCTACAGATAATATACAAAGAAGGCTAGAAAGAAATGCAAGCTATTTACCTCTAATATTTCACAAGGAATTTATCATCTAAATCTTTATCATGAATGTGTTATTTACTGATACATACATATTCACATTCGCAACTGTTTTTTCAAAAAAGCTGTCCCATTTGAGGACAGTGCAGACTTCACATTTGTTGACGCTTTTGTTTGTTGGGTTAGTTTAACGTCCAGCCAATCCTTTAGGTTTCTTTTACCAGACTGCACAAGGCAAAGCTTTTCAGCTAGTTTTATACCACAAGGGCAGTGACTGAATTTATGATATGATTTAGGAGAAACCTGCCACTGGGTTTGTTACCCTGCTCTTTTCGAAGAGTGGCAAGGGGTCTTTTATGTACAATGTCCCATAGAAAGGACACCACACACCCGGCCTTTGATGACCCTGTTGGGGGCACAGGGTTCCCCTTTCAGTCACCTCCTATGACAAGCAGGGGATACTGAGGAAACGTTCTTCCCAGGGAGCTCCAACAGGAGCCCCTACCCCGGTCTCCCATTGGGTGTTTGTTGACGCATCATAGTTTAAAGAGAGGGGCCAGTGAAATTTTAATTTGGTAAAATTCTAATTTCATACAGTAGATATGATGATTAAATGTGAGTATAAAACAATTTTATAACTATAAATTGATATGTTGCTTAGAAAATCTTGTCTTTATATCAGATGTCACATTGAACTCTCTGCACACCTTACAAAGGACGTCTGTGTGTAACGTCACACAAATGACAGTTATATTCAAATTTTAAAGTTCTAAATTCCATAAAAAAACATAATTTTTTACATTTTCTTTTGTGAATCATTCAACAGGGTGATTTTAATCTCTTTTAGACTTAAAAAGAATATTTAATAAATAGTTTATTGCATTTTTTTCAGTTTTATAATTTTTCAACTGTTCTGCTTGTGACGTCACACACAGAAAAATGCACTATGTAAGGTGCTCCAGGTGCATTCAGGAACCAGTACTTAAAAGTCAGAAAAATACACATAAAAGAGAAACTATTAGGAATAATGATATAAAACTTGGCATGAACGCTCCTTGGATAGCGAGGATCATGAAAATGTATTGCTTTATATTCACTGGCCCCTCCCTTTAAAGCTTCAGTATCATCTGTGCATTGCTCAGGTTAGGGGCTCCACCCCTAAGCCTAGCACCGTTGTGGCTAGTGACATATTTTGCAACGTTAGAATGTAATCCAGTGACGTTAGTGATTATGTCGGTCTCAATGATGATACCCTGATCACCCTTATTTGGGGCATGATTCATTCGCTGCAAAATTTGCCCTCAAGGGTTGTTATCATCTGTCTACGGCATATATCATAAGGATCTAAGCATGAAGTAACCTGGGGGGCGGACCAAAAAACATCCACGATTTCTCGTGGGAGTTATTTTATGTCCATGAGAAGAAAAAATCATCCAAAAATCTTCCACTAGAACTTTTGAACGTGAACATTTTTTGAAAAATCATACTAAAATCGTTCCCATGATATATTTATGTACATAAAATACTTCTTAGGGTTTGTCAGAAGGACATTGGACCACTTTAATTGTTAAAAATAATGATTTATGAGCCACGAGAATTTAAATACTCACGATAGCAAATTTTGTGATCGTGGGTATTTTAACTTCTCGTGGCACATAATTCTCGTGGATGTTTTTTGGTCCGCCCCCCTGGAGTGGACATCATTCAATGTTGAGGAATAACAGGTATACTGACCCTCAGAAACTGATACCCTTTACAGAATGGAGCCAGAATGCCCATTCTGCTTGTATTGAACTGTCATTATAGGCTCATTTTGAGGCCAGTCTGTAAAGGGTATTAGGCCTGAGGTGTTTCTGGTGGACTGTCCATGATTATTGTCGAAATGCCCTGACGGCTAGACCTGGGGCCAGCTTAGTGGACCGTCACAGTGGACGTTATTGTTAATGATCCTCCTCTTATTTCTATAAGTAAATTATCCCCCGTTCGTACATGGCCAACTCTTGCACGTTGGTGACCATTCACAATATATTATTGTGACTTCACAAAGAGAACTTCTTGGCAACACTCGTGTGCCAATCTATTGAGAGAAAAATGAAAAATCGGTGTGCACCGTTTGAATTGTTGAAAGTGCAAAAGCTCAAACTAATCAACATCTTCAGAGCGCTCACTATTTTTCTTAAATATCAAAATGTAAAAAGGAGTAAACAAAGAATTCAGGATAAACATGCATAGTCGTATAAACCAGAACTCTTTGTTTTTCTTCGTTCTGCTTCAGATATACGGCTGACACTTAGCATACTGATGCCATCAGTTTTCACTAATATGTACGTTGTGGACAAGACTTTTTCATTTTCCAACTATTTCTGAAACTGAAAGAGTTATTTTTATTTAAAGAAATGTGGAAGATTCTTACCGTATTTTGCATCGGCCGTCAGCTTATGTACTTTTTCATACTGAAAACGTAAATGAACATAACAATGTAAACTGATGCTTTTAAGGGAAAGAGAATAATT
The DNA here is from genome assembly GCA_936440205.1 of Lepidonotus clava. Lineage (NCBI taxonomy): Eukaryota > Metazoa > Annelida > Polychaeta > Phyllodocida > Polynoidae > Lepidonotus > Lepidonotus clava. The sequence continues at coordinate 3,619,500 of OW387134.1, forward strand.
CAAAATGTACATAAATGTGACATGTTGAACATTATTCATGATACCTTCTTTATAAAACGTGTTGCAAGTTCAAATTGATTCAATGGTTTTTTATTACATGCTTTTTTTTTTAAACATTTTATTATCCTGGCATAAGATTCGGTTGCCCCAGTATTCTTATGTGCTTGGGATTTCCCCTGTCTCTATTTCCCCTGTCTCTATTTCCTTTGTTAATGATTCAGTCCTCACTTACGTCTATTTTGTCGCCGAGTATATCCTTTAGAACCTGGGCACACAGCAACTTCATTTTCACCGACGTCTGGAATGGAAGAAATTAGCATTTGTATTCCAGATGCATACAAGGTATGTTAATACATACTTTTCAATGTCATGGTTTGAGAAAATAGTGCATCAGATTGTCAGGAGCTTTCTAGTAAAATATATGTGCACGAGCAACATCCCAGGACCATAACAGAAGTTAATTACTTGTCATTTCACGGAAGTAAAAAGGGTCGGATCATATTAGTACAAATTAAATAATTATATTTCCAAATATCGTCAAAAGTCATTGACAAGAATTTAATTTTCAACAGTACTTATTTTCTGATTCATGCATCTACAAAAATCGTATGTATTAAGGTATATGGACGTCCAGCATAGCTTTTCCCTCTTCAGAAATGTCCCCTTTTCTATTAATTCATTGGTAGATATATATATATATATATATATATATATATATATATATATAAAGAGTCCTTGCCATTGTGTTATCTACTCCATCCAAATATCAGAGACTGCTAAAGGCCATATTCCACTTTGCGGCGTTTTGCTTGCGCAGGGCATTTTACTAGCGGTGATTGGCCCCACCGCAAGTAAATTTGGTCACCGCAAAGTGGAATATAGAAATTACTTGCGGTGGTGCTTGCGGTGGTGCTTGGGGTGAGCCATCGCAAGTACCACCCCAAATGATTTGATATTCTATTATATCACTTTAATTTTTTTTTTTTTTTTACTTTTTTTATGAATTTATTACGATTTTTATTACTTTTTTATGGTTTCATATTTATAGTATACAATAATTTTATAGAGTTTTCTATTAAATGCTTGCGGTGGCAGAAACGAACATGTTCGTTTCTGAAACGCAAATTACTTGCGGTGGCATACATTCCCACCGCAATTGAAACTCCACTGCATAGTGGAATATGGGCTTAAGACAGAAGAAATTGGCCGTGTTCTAAACAAATCTTCAAAAATCTGTTCTTTTTTTTAACCCGGAATTATGATCTTAATCAAACAACGAATTGCGGCTTTAATGGTCTCCACCCCAACTTTAGGGGATGGCACAGGGGCATGCATTCTCTCCTTTATTTGGTCGAATTTAGATTATTTCATGTAACATTCTAGGAGAAAATAAGGGGTGCCCCCCCCCCCCCCCCACACACACACACACTTTCTAATATCACGTCCCCACCTCTCTACACAACTGGACCTGCCACTGACAACAACTTGATAAGAAGATAACCGGTTAGCGGTTCGTTTCATGGTGGATCATCAGCTCTAGGCTTGTCTTTTATCTCCCCCTTAGGACTCAGCCTCTGGATACCATGTGGGACAGACACGACACCTAGTGGTTCAAAGTGAAACTACATCATCAGCACTGTGTCACCACCTTCTGGAACTAAACAAGGACGCAGGTATATAGCCAGATGGGAGCCAGCTTCTTTCACGAATAAATCGTCAAGTTAACGGTTTAATAGTTGTGACAGAAACTAAGTGTGTGTGGAAATCACTTGTTGGATCATGTAAAAGTCAAGTAATAGTCTGAAAGTTCTGTTGGGGGCACAGGATGAAAGGATGGGAGAGCAGGGAATCAAAACCGTGGAAATAATTTTATGCTGTTCCCAGACCCTTGGTAGACCCAGCACTAAAGGGAAGTGAACTCAAAAGGCTGCTTAGTTTAACTGTTAGTATTGGGTTTTCACTCACAAACTTGCATACATATAATATGTTGGTTGGTTGGTTATTGGGGTTTAACACAGTTGCAATATCTAAGGTCATATCACAGCGAGAACAGGATTTGACAGTTCTGTCCTTTGATGATCGCATCTATAGAATGAACTGACCATACCCCTACACATTTACTGAGGCAGTTGTTCTTTAATGTGTCTGGTCCCATAGACAGGGCCCTACACACAACAGCAGGTGGCCCACTAGAAGCTTTTGATAACCCAGGCGTTGCCACTGGGGAAACGGTAAGAGTGGATGTAGCCAGCACCTTGCATATGTATATGTAATGTGGTATATATGAATATTTATTACCAGACCTTGAGTACAAAAATAATTTCCTTCTAAAATTTTAGGACTTTTTAAAACTATTTTATAGTCGTCAACGCAAAAAATACAGAAATCTCTATCTACACAGAAAAAGTGGTATCTCTGGACGCACTCAGACACTCGGCAGTTTTGATACACGGAGAAACTCGCCAGGATATTGGTCAGTTTTGATGAACACTGAGAAGGAACTTGCTATGTATTTAGGATATTGTCAATGAGGAGAGATATGCGTTGATGTTAGATCTTTATTGCCTACTGAAAAGTACATGCGCTGTTCCATGTTCTTATTTCCTTGTGAGGTAGCAACCATACCAGACTGTGTAGGTCTCATTGTGTTTTAAAATTGATGTTGATGTTGATGTTGTTTGCATATAGGACTTATAGCTTTAAGGATAGCATAGTGTGCCATGTAGTTTTCTACTACCTGTTAGTTAAGGTACATGATATGCATATATTTTTAAGCATATTTCATCTGTCATTGATTATATTCAGTTATCATATAAATACGTGTTCATGAATAAATATATATCTATTGTAAGAAATTGAGTATAATGTTGGTTACATATCATTACATGATAAAACTCACCAGTTTGGACAAAGTGCTGATCTCGGCCAGGACCCAGTCCGGGCAGTCGAGGTCACCACAGAAACGGAATTTCTGAAAAAAGAAAAGGTTACAATTAAATATTAAGAATCTAATGAAGACGTGTCTAGTTCTCTGCCAACAAACCGACCCAACCTACTCATCCCGAATTTTTTTTCTTTTTCAGAATCTCTAAGGTCACCCATATTGATACATTTTGCCATGTTTAGGGCCTATAGCCAGCTAATTTCATAATATCATACCACTTGAATATTTCGAAAAGTTGTCTTAAGGATAGACTCCAGTAATGGGCGGCCTTTTCAGGGAACTATCCATGAATTCCTTAATAATGCTATGAATTATAAAGGAGTACTAAATCGTCATTTGATGAATTATTACTTCATTTTTTCACATATATTTTTTAAACATGGATATTTTGCATAGATATGGGCACCCAATTATCATTTGCAAAATTTAATTTATACCAATGAATGCAACATCCTCTGAAGTACACCCGTCACGTAATGTAATTAATTTCTACTGAACTATAAGGAGGTTAATTATCCATTAATAATAGGGTGCGTAAATTGTATTTAATTTTATAGATAATAGCTAGCTCCATTCGCAGTCTCCTCCTCGTCGACTGCAGTCGTCCAATACATAATTATAGTTCCCACATCATGTAAGACGTGAACACTCGTGTGAAAGGATTTTGTTTGTTTATTATGCAATGTCTAGTCGTTCCATGACAAGAACTCGATTGACCATGATCAGTCCCGAGGTAAGAGTCCCCTCAAACACATTCAGTCAACGCTCCGCGCTCTAACACAATTTCTATGCCTCAATCCAGAACCAAGACTGCAGGTTAAAGGGGCAGTCTCGTCCTGTGGTTGTTAAGCTTAGGTATGCCGATGTTAACCTAACGACGCGACGGCCGGCGACGTGTTTTCCACTTTTGGAACGTAATCAGGCAGGGGGTTACAACGTAGCAAATTACGTCCATCTCACGGACGAGACTGTCCCTTTAAAGGCCCAACCTTCACTGGATGTTACTCACACAGTGTTTACAGCTACTCTGTTTAGCTAAGAACGGAACACATTATTATAAGATGGTACATCACACCGTGACTCCTCCCTCATTTCACTACTGTCAAAGTGAAACATTGGCTTACACGTGCGCTTCTCGAGCTCACGCTATGCTGCCCATACATGGACTGGCCACCCGCGTCTGTACACTACCCTAATTTTTTCAATCTTGCACTGAGGTAACATAGGTAGAAAAAATGTTACCTGAGCACAATATTTTTCTTTTCTTTTATTCTTTTTTTTTTTTATTTTGGCCTAATTAGGCATTCCCAAAAAAAACCAGAAATCTCGCCAGGCATACTCCACATATATGTCTACCATTTATTCTAGAATACATCTCTTGGTCATCCATCATTCATGTCCATTATGATTAGCCTGATTAGGTCATTTTAGTCTTTATAAAATTGTTCATAAAAAATGAAGCCAAAATATTTAATAAAATTTAAGGTCCATGCATAAATACAACAATCTGACCCGTGCCGTAAGTTCATGAATTATCAATTGCCAGAGTTATCAAGCCACTAAAATAATACTATGCCCAGTAGGCAGTAACTCTGAGACTGAGATTGAGACTAAGACTGACACACACTGACTGAGTGACAGAGAGTTAGAGAGTGACTTTCTTGAACTCGCCACTCGCTCGATTCAACACTCACAACAGCTCTTAGAAAACCTTAATTTAACCATTTACAACAACCGCCTTACCCCAAACAGTCAATGTTCTTACCATGTTCGTATTGTGGCTCTGAAATCCAGTGGAAAACGTCCAACAAGCTCCAGATAACTTGGAGGCGGGTTTCTTGAGCAGCGGGCGATATTAGGACGAAAACAAAAATTAGCACACGCCTCTCCACTTCCGGCGTCCTTGACCTTAGTCTGACCCCGACCGGCCAGCGTGAGTGACAGATCCAAACAACCCAATATATTAAAGGTAATTTGAGGTTTACACAACCCTTTCCGACATGATTTTACCCCCTAAGGATACAATGTAAGCCTTTGGAGTTGTTTTCAACCAAATCTGGGAGGTTTATCGTATGATACGGACAAAAATATTGTTGTTAGGTGAGCGATAATACGCGTTTTACTTTTAGTTTTAGCCAAGTGCATCGACGACAGTCCTCACGGGCAGTACTGTTTCAATACCTTCTCAGTCAAAACAGATCACGATAAAAGGAGGCTTACAGAGCTACACAAGCGGTCCCAATGCTTGTCCGGCGGGGCCAGCCTCCCGTAGATCTAGATCTTGTCAACTATCAAGATAGACTGACAGTGACACTCTGACCCTCTAGCTTAGCTAGTCATACATTTCATACTTTTGATATGATGATGTTAGAATTTGTAAGGGACAGCTCAGAAGTGAGATTTTCTTTATTGAAGAACAACAGTCTATTACAGGTGCACCAAGGTTTGACATTGAGCATTGCTTAACTAGGTATAGATCTATTAGATTCAACCAGTTTTCCCATTAAAAAGTGTCCCGTTTTTAAGGTAAAAGCTGTGACCGCTTTTTCACTTATAAAATGAAGATGTATAAGCTCAAGATAATATTTCATGAACCTGCAAACATTTTTATCTACATTATTTTCCCTTCAAAATGACATATAGCTATGGGTTTGTAATTTGCCGTCAAGCTGCACAGTGAGCCCTCTAAATATACGTCATTTTGACAGGGCAAAACTAGTAGACTCTACTATGTATAACTATAACTGGCTGTAACTGTTGAATCAATGCAGATAGAAATAAAATTCAAGAAGCACATTAAAATATAAAACTGAATCTGGCTGATGATACGTTCTTCAATATTTTGTCAGCATTTTAAATTTTTTATGTAATATACATAGCTTAATATTAAGGTCGGACAGGTAATACTTGACATTCACCTGCCCGAAGGGCTGATAAATTTTTACCAAATTACAACTCACTGTCAATGATCCATGAAGTTGGGCAAGTGAATTTAAAGGGACATTAGGCTAACCTACGCCGACAATAGCCTAGCGACGCCGTCACTGGTGACGTGTTTTTCCCTTTCAGAACGTAATAACGTAACGTCATTGGACACGTCGTGAATTTGGCGTGGTGTTAGGATGGTTACAACTTATCAAATTACGTCTGTCTCACAGATGAGAACGTCCCTTTAAGGGTCGGGCAGGTAAAACTTCAGCTCCACCTGCCCGAGGGGCAGCACACTTAAAATCTTAAATTTAAATCTTAAATTGTTGAACCCTGTACACGAAGGGACAGAATGCTCTACAATCTGGGCACTGTTAACCCCCAGTGTTTTATTTTTCAGGCTCAACCACCCGACATCATGATTCGGACCTGTGCCCGTGAGGCGTGCAGCGCCCTGAAGTCTGTCGTATCAGCGACTCCCACACAGACCCAACAAATCAGGGTAAGGTTCTCCTCATCTGTAATTCTCCCTACCACGGATAGCTGATTTTCAGTATTTCAAACACCTGCAGGTTAATTTGGACTAATTTTGTCGACAAAAACACAGTGAAATCTATAGAAAATTTAACAAAGTTTCCTCTACATACTTATATAATTAATGAATTTTCAAACGAACTTAAAAAATAATAAGCATACATAGATACAACATGATAAATTGGGTGATACTGATCTGTATCATGTTTAACCCCAAATAATTCCATCATTATTGAAAATTTCTATGCTAAAGCCTTGTGGTTTGTCGACATATTACCCGTGATGAACCTTGATTTAGGCTATCCTGCAGGTAAATTACAGGAAATGTGCTATCCGTGGTAGGGTGAATTACCTCATTCTAATTCATTCTACCATGGACGACAGAGTTCATGAGTTCAACCTGCAGACTAGCTTTAATCATGGTGCATTCTGGGAAATATGTTGCCAAACCACAAGGCTTCAGTATATGCAATTCTGAAATATGTGCGACACAAATAAATATATACTTTCACAGTATACTTTTGGTGATATGATGTCTATCGATTTAGTTTTTCTATTGTAAGGCCTGATGGTCTTACTTTCGCATCAGAAGTCTCACAAACCACATCTTGTCTAAGTCACTCGACTGAAGATTTGTCCCAAATGTGTGACACTGTATACATACCTAATGATAAAAAACACATAAATGGGACGTGGGTGAATTACAAAAGTTTCTATCTCTCTTCAAAGATAGAGTTTGATTTTGCAGATTATTTCTTTATCTATCTATAAAGCTCATTTTAACATTTTCTTAAAACTTAGTTTTGAATGTGATATTTCTGTTCTCAGAACACGTGCACCTTCCGTCGGATGTACCCGCCGCGGCTGTACAAGAAGGGAGAACCCAAGGCCCTGAAGAAGAGAGAATATATCTACATCCTGGAGGAGAACTCGGTGACCAAGCCAGCCGGCGACATGGAGGTCATTCTCATGCACGACGTAGAGGGTCAGTGTCAGGCAAATAGATTGATGGGAAACTGTTTTTTATTAGAAATTTCACAGTAGCTTTCAAGACTGGTTAGTGCTGCTTTGAAAAGTCTTGGATTCTCCGGCCAAATGTGGCGAGAAAAAGTAAGAGAAAGGGTCCATCCCGATTGAACCCATCAGCTTTGTTAAAAGATTACCCACCGGGGTGATTAGAGTCACTGCTGGCCTTTCACCATTTCCTAGTAAACCCTCTTAGTTTCTTAACTACAAAGTCATAATATTAATGTTTAATGTAAAATATCCACAACAATTTTTGTATTTTCAATATTTAACATTACAATACCTAACATCTGCGACAAATTTTACACCAAACATTTGAGTTCATTTTCACAAACTGTCGTTGCAGGCCTCGGCTTCGCGGGTGATCAGCTGACGGTGTCAAAGAGACTTGGCCGGAACACGCTTCTCCCATCATCGTTAGCTGTCTACGCTTCAGAAGAGAACATGGCCAAGACGGAACATCTCAGAAAGGTAGAGCTACACTGGTCATTTATCATAGAGATGTCCAAACTCGAGTTATCACTAGAATCCTTTCTTGTATATAAGTTTCTCAATGTAGCTAGTTTGCTAATATAATTGCCTTTAAAGCTCTCAGCTCCCGGGACACTACAGAGTAGTAGAACAACTTGAGTTACGTTTTACAACCACCATAAAAAGGTAAACTATATATACGTTTATATACTGCCTGGAAACCTTTCACAGCAATAACTTTTATTATGTACTTCATACCGGTAATTCAAACTTTCTTTGTATTTTGCTTAAATTTTGTTAATGATACTTTGATCAGAAATGTTGACTATCACTGTTTCATTTATTTTTCTAAGGCGAAAGCAGAACAACCGAGACAGAGTATATGGGCGCAAAAAGTAAGTATAAGTCAAGATAAAAAATTCAGGAAATACTACAAATATTATGTGTGGTACATAGAGTGATTTAGTAAAATGTTTATTGTGCCTATCCTGTGTGCAATAGCGTTAGATATTGTATTCAGCCAAATTATTGTATGGTTGAAAAATGTTAGTGAACGGCAAAATTTCATTTTCCCCCTTCCTATGATGTTAACTTTTCACTACTTTCAATTTGTTAATCTATGATTACAGGCTCGGAAATTTTCCTGTTTTCTAGTCTTTGACGACCAGAAATTTGTTTCTGGTCACATGATGACTGAATTTTCGAAAAAAATACTTTGGATAATTTATCACTTTATTGCATCGCAATAAAAAGAAATGAAACACTTTGAAAACTTGGAGTGAATACAGCAGCAACGTAGACATCCATACATTGCTAGAGTACGATCAGATATTAAATTATCCCCTAACAACCACTGTTGGAGGTGAATTGTCCTAACCTGACTTACGCGGTACTTTCTCCTCACACCCAGACCATCCGCCAGTTGAGCCACATGAACCTGCCCGTGCCGATGAACCCACGCCTCGGCTGGACGCTCAGCAAGACCCACGTCAGGGTGGCCTTCCGCAGCGTGGTGAGTAGTCGTACCAATTTTTCTCTGTTGTCGATAACGTTGATACTCCAATAGATTAAAGTAGGAACTTGCACCAAACATCTGAAACCAGCGTAAATCAGCCTAGGTGTATAACATGGATCACTGGGAACAAGCAGAGGGGAGACACTGTGCATGGTCTAAGTTGATAGTGTAAAATTAGCCTTGTTTATTACGTTTATCTTTGACAATAAAGGGTCATTCTTTGTCGGCCCTTTTAATTGTCGGCAATCAGTGTGGCATCTATAATTACTTGGTGCCAGACTGTCTACCAGGACCTGGCTTCCCTCCTTCATCGTCAATGATAAACCCCAGTTTATCATTCATAGTTGGGGATGGGGCTATAAAGTATTATCTCCCAATTTTGACAACAACCATGTCTCTTTAGTCATTTTAGAAACTATGACAAGTTTGTAGCAAAAGTCTGCCATATTGGCTTTTCGGCCCCAGCATCTATCCTATTGATATTTCAAGGTAACTCTCCTTCCAGATTTCATAGTTATGCCTGAGAGGTGCCGCATACCAGATTTGGTACTTTTGTCCACTCTGTAATACTTTTTCAAAAACATGACCTTAACAGACCCCACTATCATCTTGCATAATAGGAAAGATATGAGCCAAATACAGTTAAATTCGAAAAAAAATCCTGAATCTGCCCTTGGGCTAATTTGAATACTAAGTGGTTTCCATAGAATACTAAGTGGTTTCCATGGAAATACACCTTTTACTACATTTCATGTACTTGATAGACACACATAAGTTTATGAAGTAAGGATATTTACTCTGAACATCAAATAGGTCTTGCTTGGTTATACCTATATTTTTGGTACCAATGGCAATAGAAATAAAAGAGAAGCTGAAATTATGGTCAATTTTGAGCCTGTATTGGGTTACCATGGCAACCAAATAACCAAGACGACCAATTTTCTTCCTTTATCCCATCAAACTTTAGGAATGTTTCAATTTGACATCTCAATGGTCCTTCTATCGGTTATATTAAGAGAGATATGACCCAAATACCGCTCATTTTTAAAATAGCCTAATTTGTTGTGTTGGTTACCATGGAAACCAGCCATTTCTCTAGGCAATTCGAAATATTCTTTCAAGAACTTTAGATTTTCTGACAGAAGAACACCTAGATACAACAGGAAAAGCAGGTTGCACCATGGTTTACTTGAAAACCTATATTCATGGTTGCTATGGAAACAGAGATTGAATGGAAACTGAAATAATGGTCAATTTTTAGTGTGTTTTTTGGTTACCATAGCAACTGTATAACTGGGACAACTCATTTCAATGTTCTAATCCATAGGACTCTAACAGGGCATTATTATGACATCTTACTTTTATTTCTAACTTATATATTAAGAAAGATATCAGCCAAATACCGTTAAATTTGAAAACCATGAATTTTGAGTTGTTTCCATGGAAACACGTCATTATCTATATTCCATGTATTTGTTTTGAGGTAAAACATCTGATTTTTAGAAAGTATGGATATGTAATCTTCAGGTGAAATAGGTCTTGCTTTGTTATGCCTAAATTTGCGGTTACTATGGCAACAGGAATAGAAGAGAAACTGAAATTATGGTCAATTTTGAGCTTGTTTGGGGTTACCATGGCAACCTTGTTACCATGACAACTAATTTTATTCTTTTATCCTATAGAACTCTAGGAATGCTTCAATTTGACATGTCAGTGCTGCTTTTATCTTGGATATCAAGAGAGATATGACCCAAAGAATGTTCATTTTTCGAATAACCTATTTGTTTGGCATTGGTTGCTATGGAAACCAGCCATTTCTCCTGGTTACTTGAATATTTTTACAAGAACATTGGATTTTCTGAAAGAGGAACACCTATACTACAGGAAAAACAGGTTGCACCATGATTTACTTGAAAACCTATATTCATGGTTGCCATGGAAACAGAGATTGAAGGGAAAATGAAATAATGATTCATTTTTAGGGTTCTTTTTGGTTACCATGGCAACGGTGTATCTAAAACAACCCATTTCAAGCTTCTAATCCATAGAACTTGTAAAGGGCATTATTTTGACATGTCACTTTTATTTCTAACTTATATATTAAGAAAGATATCAGCCAAATACTGTCAAATTTGAAAAACATGAATTTTGAGTTGTTTCCATGGAAACACGTTATTTTCTACATTCCAAGTATATGTTCTTTAGGTAAACCACCTGATTTTATAAAGTAGGGATATATATTCTTCAGGTGAAATAGGTCTTGCTTTGTTATGCTTATATTTGTGGTTGCTATGGCAACAGAAATAGAAGAGAAACTGAAATTATGGTCAATTTTGAGCTTGTTTTTGGTTACCATGGCAACATCGTTACCATGACAACCAGTTTTATTCTTTTATCCTATAGAACTCTAGGAGTGCTTCGTTTTGACATGTCAGTGGGGCTTCTATCTTGAATATTAAGAGAGATATGACCCAAAGACTGCTCATTTTAGAATTGCCTGATTTTTGCATTGGTTGCCATGGTAACCAGCCATTTCTCCCAGCAGCTCAAATATTTTTACAAGAACATTGGATTTTCCGAAAGAGCAACATCTATACTACAAGAAAAGCATAACAAAATGTGGTGGGAGAAAATGGTAACTTCTTTGATCCCTTAGCTGCCAGTGTGTTGTGGCCTATATACCCTGGGTCTACTAAGAGCACTATACCGTGGGTCTACAAACAATATCCTGGGTCTACTAGTTCTACTCTACCCTGGGTCTTTATCTTCTCTGCCCTGAGTCTACCAACTTTACTATACCCTGGGTCTACTAACACTACTATCCCAAACTGTTCTCATCCTTGTTCGCCCTTTCATCAAACTTTCACACAACTGTTTAACAAGATTTGGAATGACGACTGATATATCTTAGATATCGTTACCAGGGTTTTCTCATGACTAAAGGAGTACATACAAAAAAAAGAAAAATCAGCTTTTACCATTTGTGATAGAAGATATCGACCTTTAAGAAAATTTAGGCCGAACCATTGATTTCAATTGAAAAAATCATGAAAATTGACTAAGACAGAACTGCCATTGTTTTCCCCTGCTGAAGCTCGTTCTGTATTTAAGAAAAATACGGAGGCAGGCACTGAACACAAAAGAACTAATGTTCACCGATTCCTTTTAGTTTCTAATTTATCATCCAGGTGGCACCCTGAACAGTTGTGACACGATCCAGACTTTTTTGGTTATTTATTCTTTCTTCTATAATTATTCTATAGTCACAGATAGAGCTTTTCTGTTTACTAAGGGATGACCATCAACCATGCATGAGTGAAACTTATACCTATTTTGCTTCTCGTTTGTTTCGTAGGGCGTACATCTAACAGACGACTGCATCGTCCTGCCCCCTGAGCCGGTCACCGAGCCCGGCGACATCACACTCACCGTCGTAGTAAGTATACTCAGTCTTAGGATACTGTAAACTTGTTATTTTTCTTATTCAGATTTTCGCATCGTAATTCTGTTTATTTATTACAGTGTCATTAAAACAAAAGATCATATTATTTTAGGATTATTGCATAGATCTTACAGTATTAAAACATCAAGTTGACGAAGTTGTTAGTCAAAATATTTAAACAACATTTTTACTGCTTATACTATTTCAAATTAAAATAAACATTTATTTCTAATTTAAAAATGACTTATTTGTATGAGTAGCAGGGCAAAAATGCTATCATTATGCATCTAAAAAGTACTGGCCCTATTTAAAAAATGATATAAGCATTTATTTCTAACAAAAAAGGAAATTCTGAAATAAGAACAGCGACACAAAAAACAGTTAGGTATAAACATTTCTAAATTCAACATTTTCAATTGCAGGTGAATAAGATAGAGAAGGTAGCGGTGAAGGCGACGGTGTACCACTTCTACTCCGACCCGCGTGAGGCCCCGGGCGGGGTGCTGCCCACGGTGCCCGAGGTGTGGGCCGACACCAGTGTCTCTATCACTGACATCGCCGTGGAACATGCGCGCCGACTGGGACCCGCACCACCACCACTACTATGAGAATGACTAAAGCCCCATACCCACTAGGCAATTTTACCTTCCCCTGGCGACGGCACGAGAGTCAAATTCCCAGCATAATTGCCAGGAGATCACAATCGCTGGGTGATTCCCCTCGGGTATTGTTTGGATTCTAGGCATTGGGTGATGGACGACAGGATCGCTGGTAAAATCGCCAGCAAATTATTACCATTGCCTGGTGGCGACAACGGCTGTTCTACCAGTTGCCCGTCGCCCGTGGACAGTTAAATCGCCTAGTGGGTGTGGCCCTCAAGGGGGGCAGGATGGGGGAGTGGGAAGTCTTAGCCGTTGATTGGTGAAAAGGGACACAGCTGCATGGAATCATAATTTAAGACTATTAACTGTTGTTCCTGTTGTCTCAAAGATCTCTCATGTAGTCCTTTGGAAAGAAATTTCACAGAAGAATGTGGGTGTGATGTGTTGTTTGTATGAAGCGGACATGAAAGGAGTTCATGATGTAAAGTTTATAATGTGGAATATGTAAATAAATGTATACACTATAAATTAAGACTTCACCTTTGTTTCGTTGAAACACATGTTGACCAGGCCTTTGGATGCTAAGTTAATTCCATAGCTGATCGTAGTGCCACACCTACTGCACCAACCTGCAGCCTCTGCTGACACCTAATATTTCATGCAAAAACTCAATTTCCTTTCTATAATGTTGAGAGTGGGGAATCTTATGGGGAGCATTATCATTTATTGATGCATAGGCCACATTCGACAAATTTCATTAGAAATTATTCATCCTAAAATTATATGCAAGGTCTTCTTTATATTTTGGCAACGATGGGGTTGCACACTCGTGAGCCAAACTCTTAATCTGCAACTGCACTAAAACTTAAAAAAAAGAAGAGATATTGAGGCAGTTGCTGCAGGAATCCAGTATTGGGAGACTATTTTTGACACATTCATGTATAATGAAATTTATTTTGTTCAAATCTGTTCTCAACTTCTTTGGCAGCTGATCTATGCTGATTCGAGGGATGCTAAAAATAATAATGATAACATGGAATATGAACATTCGTTTGTTCATAAAGTGACATTTGGGTACAGTTCTATGGTCAGACAGAGAGGATCACAAACTAGACATAAATAAGCTACAAATAACTACAGCTACACTATAACTACACATTAATGACTAGACTAGCACAGTACAGTGTTGGTTGGTTATTGGTTGCTTTACACCCTAATTAACTGCCAGGGTCATATCAAGGGTGGTGATGGTGATCGAATCTATGAGAAGGTAGAGACCATACCCCTACACTTTTACCGAGGCAGGTGTTCTTTAATGTGCAGGGTCCCATAGACAGGGCCCTACACACAACAGCCGGTGGTCCCTGGGGACCTTTGATAACCCAGTTGTTGCCACTGGGGAGAACACAGAGAGGTGTAGCAGTTTCACCTGGCCCAGCCGAGAATCGAACCCGGCTCTCCCGCATGCCAAGCAACCGCTCTAACCACTTCACTGCCCCGTGCCCCCACACAGTACAGTGTAGTGAGGGGAGTCACTACACTGTCTCGGATTATTTCAAAGTCTTCATTTGTTAAGCTGTTCGGCACTAAAGACTCGTCCAGAATTCCTTCCCGCCGAGTCCAATCCTGCTAACCGGACCCACATACTCAGGTTTTGTCTTTGGAACCATGAGATTACCAGGTTGGTTGATTGGTTATTGGTTGTTTTATACCCTAATTAACTGCCAGGGTCATATCAAGGGTGGTGATGGGGATCAAATCTATGAGAAGGTAGAGACCATACCCCTACACTTTTACCGAGGCAGGTGTTCTTTAATGTGCATGGTCCCATAAACAGAGCCATACACACAACAGTCGGTGGCCTTTAAGGAGCCTTTGATATCCACGTCTTTGTCACAGGGAGGCATACAGAGGGGTGTAGCAGTCAGTCCAGCACAGCCCAGGATCAAACCCAGGCCGCCCACACAACAGGCGAACGCTCTAACCTCTTCACCACCCGCAAGCCCGATGAGATTACCAGGAGAATCTACTTATGATTACAGCATGTTCCTATTTGATGTGTATGGTTTATTTACAACAGAATTGAAATATACGTTTAAACTTGAAGTAGTATATATATATATATATATAACGTGAATATGTATAGTATAGACACCAATTGAAGTTCTCGGACAATTGAGTTCAAGTCTTTGCGGCTGGATGCATGACTTAATCATGTAGGCCAGAAAATTGGGCAATATGTCTCTAGCAAATTACCTTTGCATGATAGCATGATGAAATAGTTAACCCTTTAGACCGCACGTATTTTGGGTAAGAAGAATTAATCATGAATTTCTAATAATCTTTCCAAATATTTCCAATAATATTGGAAATAATTCATATATATACCACATTTTGAAAATAAAAAGGGGTGACCACATAAGTCATATATATGCAGATTACAATACATCATGCTCAGTCTTTCATATCTAGGCCTCTAGAACCTCTCTTAGTCTCACTTTGACCTACAAATATGTCCGCCTTGTAATTGGGTGAAGAATTTAACCTGGCATATACTAGGAGAGAATTGTGTCATGAGAAAACTTTATACACAGGTACACACACGGTAAGAAAATCATTCTTTCTAGATATGATAATAGTAAAATTTCAGATGGATGTAAATAATATGAATTACAGGGCAAGCTATTAGTTTCCATACATACTTTTGGTTCACTTCTGCATTGTCCTTTGGTGCGATGTGTAGCATCATAGGTGCACTGTAAAAAGTAAGTGCTGCAAATTTATAGCAAACTTTCTTTGGGACAATGCTGCCAGCAAACTTTGCTGAACAAGTACAGCACACAATGTACCGTAAACTGTACAATGCATAGTGTAGGTGTCATACAGCAAACTAAGTACTGTATCTGTACAGCAAGGTTTGCTGGAAACTTTGTTGCCAGCAAAATTTGCTTTAAATTTACAGTGCACTGTTATTTTACAGCACTTTGAATTAAAAACCAAGGTGACATACGACATGGGGAACTTCCCGTAGGAAAGCAAATCCAAGCTAGCCTGTAAATACTTGAAATTACTAGAATATCCGTAGGAATTCAATATCTGCCTTCTTAGATTAGGCTGACTTTTCTTGGACTTTGAGAGCTTGGATTGCAGAGCTTGGATTGCAAGCAAATTCAAGTTATTTCAACCTGGTATGAATTCAAACTTTCTTGAAAAAGATTGAAATTTAGATTGCAGTACTTTCACAAAGTCTGAGGTGCTTGGATTAGCTTGGACTTTGTTATTTTTGATAGAATTATTGACATTGGATTAGCTTGAAATTTCCTGGACATCAATAAACACTATGTGGAGCAAAATATATCCCAGCTTATTCCAGCTTTTCCGAGCCTTGAAGTATTCTCACTGATGGTCACATGACCCTGAGATTTGAAATATTTTGGAGGGAGGACTGGCAGCCATCTTGACAGTGGAATGACATAGTGAGAATTACAGAAAGATCTATGAATTTACAACCAGATCTATGGATACTACCACGTGTTATTGGTTGTAGAATTCACAGAGAACACACTGATTTGGGCCATTTTGATGGCATTAGTCGATGTTGGTGGCTAGTAGGATGCAACAAATTGTAGTAGCATCTTCTCATCAGGCATTGTCTCCACTCAAGGTAGGCAGAATAGTCTGATGTGTGAGGATGCTTATGACGTGGTTACTTTTGTGGAATTTGAATCGTGGTCATATGAGAGAGGTTTCAAGTAATTTGAGTGCATTAATACAAGGCCCCATTTGAGGGGTGGCCGCCATAAACAGGGGGACCATTATATACGTCTATATTATCTATTACTTCCAGGGCCAGAGCCCTGCAAGCAGCGAGTAAACTGACTGATTAGAAACAGATTATTTTCAATATTTGACAAGTCCACATTTAGGGACATCCGTTAGAGATGAGTATTAGTGGTATTTTATTTTGGATATGCATGAATACTCTTGAATATGCAGGCAGCTAGAAAATCCAAGTGGTTTCTAGAAATCTCTTGAATATCCTTGCAAATTCAACCGGCCAATACCAGCAAGTTGTTTCAAGAGAATCCAACCTGCCATTAATGCTGCAAGAAAATTCAAGTAAATCCATGCTACACCTGTCATAGGGTGAAGTTTCATGAATGTTCTTGCTTATTCAAGCGGCCAATACCAGCAATTTATTTCCAGAAAATCACAGGACCCTAGCTGGTTGAAATAAGATGAATATTCTAGAATATTCAGGCAATAAAAAGCTTGGATATTCAAGAAAATTCGGCCTTTATTTTGCTGCAGGTTAGTGCCAGGTGACATGGCTTTTTCTTATATTCAACATGTGATATTGGAGACCTCCAAACAAGGGCCCTGGTAGTGGATAGGGTATTGGCCTGTAGATCTAAATCTGGACTGGGTTTACCTGACACACTTGACAGCTGCCTCAGTAGGGTAGAGGTTAGCCTCTGGGCGATGAATTGGAAGGTCTATGGTTCCATCCTGGGCTCAGCCAAAGAGGTTAAACTTTTCATAAATTCGAAATTGTGGACATTAGTGTATTTAATGTATATAGAATTCACTATTTGACATCATTATTTTTAATTAATTCATCCTGAAAACCTGTTTTTAGGATAATATACTAAAACTGTATAATTGTGCTCTCCTGTTGTCGCTGTATTTTACAGGAAAATTTACCATGAAAATGCATACTTATTATGTAATTTCAAATTTACAGTACAAATTTTGTAATCCTACAGCAAATTTAATTGTTTATTTCTAGGCAGCAAAAATACAATCTGCTGTTTAAAGAAAAACATTTTTTCTACAGTGTGGTCCAACCATTTAACCAAAGACATAAAAAGCTACTGGAATTCTTAATGTATTTGCATCTGTTTAGTTAATCATATGAAGCAATTGGACATGCAAAAAAGTGTTTTCCATGCTCTAATCATACAATAACCATGCAGCATTAATAAGACAGTTAAGGCTGTATTCCTTTGCCTGATTTTACTTCCAAATATTATTTAGTAGCATTGATAAATAGGCGTTAAATATGGACCTAAGATGAAACCTTCAATGTTTACATGATACATAGGAGGTATATATATGTCTTTAAAGTTCACCAGTATTTTTTTTTATGCAAATGTACAAACTATCAGCAGTTGGAATCACCTTGTTTAATATAGGCATTTTAAATGTGAACGTTTATTATTTTGAAGTTGAATCTTTGGGATTGGTATCTGTTGTTCCGCATGCCTTCACAATCATACGGAACAACAGATTTTTCTTTTCAATCAAGAGTCATCTCAACATTGTATCAGATAAGAAACAGTTTCTACGAAGGTCCATTTGTTTTCAGTAAGGTCAATTTCTATACAATTAAGATACTTATTGACTAAGATAAGAAGCCCTCTAAATCTTGTTTAATATTTGCTCCTGAATTAGACTTCCCATTCAATCATAAGATATAACAAATGTTTTCATCTGATATCAAAGATTTAATAAAAATAGAAATAACAGACTCATTACTTGAAATCACTTTCAATTTTATATTAGCTGTCATTGTATTGCTTTAAATACAGCAGAACTATCATATATTTCAGATATGAAGAAAACAGAAAAACAGACAATTAGATGACTAAAACATCAATTCAATGGAACTACTTTTTGTGGACTGATATTCTGGTGTGATGGAGTTTGGTCTGCCTAAATGTTCATTCAATCTATACTTATTATCATGAACACCTGGCTCTATAGCCTAGTGGTTAGCATACTGAAATTGAAGGCAAAGGTAGAGATACTCAAATTCCGAAAATGTCAAATGAAAAATTAGTATGACTTTCATACTAATAAACATGCTATGAAAGTTTCTTCTGATTCAAGAAAATCTTAATTTTTGAATCCATTTCTTTATTCAGACAGAAAAATAAGTAAGACAACTTGTTTTCACATAATGCCTGAGTTACACAGAAAACAAAACATGCCCATATAACATTATGAACAAGTTACCTGCTTTACAGATACAATGATTGTAAACTAATTTGGGTTACTTATACATAAATGATTCAAGATATGTAATAAAATTCGAATAGTATTAATGCATATAAATCAATTCCCATTAAGAAAATCACCATTAGGTTGAGAAAAACAATTCACTTGACAATAATTGTAAAAGATAGTAATAATAAGACCACAATATAACTTACAAAAATATAAAAAGAGATCTAAGGCTACAAATAATATTTCTTATTATTCATAACCTGATTATGTTGCCCCCTTAAATGCAGATTTCATTATATACATGTATGACCCTTCCTCCTCAGACGGAAACTATGAAGTCAAATACAGATTTTAGGGGACTAGAATGTAACCATTATAAAAGTATATATTTGGTAAAAGGTTAGGGGTTTTAGGTCCTCCTCTTAATCTGTTCCTGCATATGCTATGAGGTAGAAAATTGTTCCAAAAGTTGACAGGGATGATAGGTGGTGTCCCCTATGAGCATAGGGAGGTAACTAAATGAACCCTTATTGATGGTATATTACCGTACTATTTTTATTAATATTCACAAAGTTGACTATATTTCTCACTATCTGAGTCGTGTCACATGCCCTGATACTGGAATGTTGAGTAGTATCAAACTAGAGTTCTCGTCTAACTTAATAAAATTGCACTGAGGTCCAGTGCAAAAAGAACTAGAATAGACTGTAGAAGTTAATAATGAAATATTGTAAACTTGTTTGTATTGGCAAGAATATTATAGTTAAACGTGTAACGCTGATACGTGTGCTCGACGCCAGGCGGCGCCATCGTTTAGTGGCTTAGTTAGAGTATATGGAGAGCGGCAAGGTCCCCAAGTGTAGGGACCGTAGCGGGGCTAACGCACATCCTGCAGGTACACACAGGTACGGCAAATGACGAAGGAGACCTGTAAGGGTGCGTTATGAACCCAAACATCTAGCTAACTAGGATAGTGAGGATAGCAGGCTTCGCCGTCAACATTAGTTTACATAATAGTTAGAAGAAGAACTAGCTTATATAGGTAAGAATGGGAAGTATGAAAGATAAATAAGACATCGTTAAGTTTTGGTGTAAATGAGTATAACGACAAGCCTTTTGGCTGTCGCTATATAAGCAGTATGAGACTTGAGACAGATGAGCAGACCAAGATAGAGTTCGATCAGAACACATGGGAGCAATAGTCTGACATACGAATCACACGGGTAGTGTTAAGATGGTAGTAACCACAACGATTAGGTGATAGTAAGGATTGGGACAGCTTGGGCTTAGCCTTACGGACTACGTACTGGATGTGACGGAGATCCTACCAATGGTCTCCGTCACCTGTAGACGAGAGGTGACTCTCTCAACAGTGTTGGAGCGTATATACCTTGTGAAAGGGGAAGCTTAACCATAGCTATACCTGGTTGGATCGTTACTGATGTGTTAGAATTGTGAAATGAAAGGAATGAACTGTATGGATGGAGAACTGTATACTTGTACCTTCGGAATATTGTCATGGATATAATAAACTTACCTCTTGCCAAGCGCGTGTTCTTTGTATAGGTTTGAGCCCCTTTACTTAGAATCTCTACCACTAGGAACTGAACTTTGGTCCAGGATAACTAAGAACTCCCCTTTATCTTAATATAACGCACTTTATTAACATCTTTGAATAAGTGAAACATGATTGATAAACAATGAAACATCACGCAGTCGAATAATGATAAAACGAACCGACATAGGATATTATCTAATACGAACTTTAATAATGACACTCCCCTAGAAATAAACGAAGACAAATAACATCCCGTCAAGCTCAAAATATTTATATACATTTCTGGTTTTCTGAGTCGTGTTCCATGCTCAGATACTGGAAATTATTGAGTATTAACCGAAGTTCTTATTATTATTGCATGTATTACAATAGCTATATTTGATTTTATAATCTGATAATTACTTATAGATGCTAATGATATAATATCTTTGATTATTGACAATAGATGATGTATACATCTTAATCCGAAATAAGTTATTTTTACCTAGCCCTACCCATCCAGATTGTATACCCACAACTACATATTGAATTGCTAATAATTATTTGATTATGATGCTAAACGCTGTTTGTACATAGTATAAATATGTTGTTTATTATTATACCTATCTTATATGAATCCAGATAAGCACGTGATATAACTGGATGACATCGAAAATCGGCTTGAGCTGAATGTATTTTCCAGTATAAATTTAAAGACTAGGAAGAGAGATGGGGATGAAGGAAGAGGAGGTGGGGCCACCTAGTGTGAAACACTCATGCAGTCATGCAGCAAGCAGCAAGCAAGAGTCAAGGATATATATATATATATCCAGACTTTTGATGCATATTTTCACAACCCTGAAAACCATGACAAATGTAGTGTAATTAACAGCTTGTCCCAACAGAATCTATAGAAACAAAACAGTACTTGACCAGAATACAATCTGCCAACATCAGAAATATGTTTACTAGGATGCGAATCGATGCTAACTGTACCTCTGACAGTTTGAACAGGAGTTTCAGAAAGAACAATGTAGAAGACCCTCTATGTAAAGAATGTAACAGCACAGAGTCTGTATCACATGTACTATTTCACTGTAAAAACAGAGACCTGATTAATAATAGAAATCTGTTTTAGAGCAAAATCAGTAAATATGTACTTTCTTATAATACACTCTCAAAACAGGAAAAAATGATAGTTGTCTTGGACCTCCAACCTCCAACGGGGTGCCAATGACACCCCGTCCCCCATATAGAGGGAGTGATCAGGTTTGTGACAAGCTTCATAATGGTATCATTGCCATAAACGGCATCATGCTTAAAGCTGTTCCTGCCAGTGTACTCATCAATGGTATCGTGGTTAAAAAGGGAGACATAATATGTAATGGGAACAAAGGACTTTATAAATGTAAACTGCGATTGTGATACTTAATCAAATTTCATTTGTAAGTTCATAATAGTGTGTGAAAGTAGATTTTATTAGAATTGTCCGATGGAATTAGATAAAGATGTAATACTTATAAAGTTTTTTCCATTAGAAAAGTTGAATCGGTATTGAGTAATCTATCACAGGGTCAGGAGGAATGTTCTTCTCCAGTGCACACAGTGTCCACATCTCCAGTCACACTGGGCATAACATTTGGACACTAAAAGATAACTCAGACCCTCTGCCTGGTGAGTGTATATCAGACAATGACCATGATACCATATACCGCATCAACCTCATTTATAACAATAATACCAAAATTGCATCGCGTTCAAAACCTGATAAGGATCCCATTTAATTAAAGGCCTAGTGAAATATGTAAAGGTTTGGTTTCCCTTCTGATATATTTGATCAATTCCTGGTTGGATCATTAAAGACAGAATTGTCAAACTTTATCCTTGGTGTGATTATCTTTTCTTTTGTAAATCTTGTATAAATACTGGAAACATAGTTTGGTGCAAGATGGTTTTTCACAAGATCTTAGTCAACATAGATATAAACACAGAAGAATTCTATACACAAACAAGTGATGGATATGATAAGTGAAAGAGCATGTCAATGGAATAACATCATGTTAGATAAGGAGGAACACAATTAGATATTCACGTTAATGCTACTATGATCTACATTGATCACTTAATACAAGAGCAGAAACAACATCATCAATACACTGTTCATTACAGACAATGAGGTGAGGATACAGAATATAATCAGAACTTACACACTGCCTGACAATAAAAGCACAAAAGGAAAAAGAAGAAATACACGCAACTAAAACAAAAGAATACAGATTTACCAGGTATTGAGACTCAGCATGAGGTTATCTGAACCTGATACGACCATAGATGTCAATACCCCAAAAATAAACCCATCAACCCTCAAATGTATTATCTCCCAGTATAGTTTAGCATAAACTGTATCTACATTCTTAGAGGTCTGATTATATTGGCACTCAATTTCAGTGAAATCACAATCATTTGAATGAAGTATGGACAATGCATATCAGATGTCAAAGAACCCCTGAAGAACTGTGGTCAGCTTCTCTTTAACAACCATTTTGATATTTCAATCGTTAGATTCCTGATACAGGGTAACACTTTTTGTGTTACTTTGCCTATCTTTTTAGCCTGAATTGTATTAACTTTTCCTCGTTTTAGACATGACACACCTTTTCTGAAATGTAGAATAAAAGTAGCATGGTTTCCTGAATAATTTGAGACAGTAAAAGGTTTTAGAGATGAAGTGACATAATGACTTTGTAATGATAATATACGATTTATTTTCCCTAGAGGCTTTGGATGGATTTGATGACAAATATCTCGTTTACTTACACTTTTATCATTGCTGCTAAGGAAAAATGTTGGTGAGATTAAAATTCTTTCAATATAAAATGCAGAAGCATTTGATTTGAAAAGGTGTTGCATAAGATCTGAGTAGGTATCATGAATTAAAGGGTAGAGTACTTCATCTAGGTCCATAAATACAAGATACTGAACGTCATCCATGTGCCTATAGGTGCAGTCCATGTTGATAAGATAATGCCCGTTTGTGTAAAGAGAGGTCACATTTTTTGGGATTTCCCAGTCATAGACTTTTGCAATTCCTCTGGTTTCATAATGATGCAGCAGGTTACTTATGGATTTGTCATTATTATATGTGCCATACACATACACAGTATCTCCACCAAAATATCTAAATGTCTCAAAGAAATTAACTAATTTTGGGATGTCTGGCTCTTTTAGATTTGA
This sequence comes from Lepidonotus clava, assembly GCA_936440205.1. Lineage (NCBI taxonomy): Eukaryota > Metazoa > Annelida > Polychaeta > Phyllodocida > Polynoidae > Lepidonotus > Lepidonotus clava. The sequence continues at coordinate 3,643,242 of OW387134.1, forward strand.
GATTGTCTTCACACAGGCTCCAAATACCTTGCTAGGTGCGGATACTTTCCCTGTGGGAACGACCTTTAGGACATTTGTTGGTTTTAAACAAGGTGAAGATGTAACTGACACAGTGTCTACTCTGCAGTTCTTGAAGTGACAGTGAAGAACATACTGCTGCCAGAAGCACCTGCTGGCTAGTATCCTGGTGAATAATGGCTCCTCGTGTCCTCTCACCGAGACGTATGTCCCATTGCAGAGTGCATGGCAGTGGAGTGGCGGGCTTTTGAAGGGCACCAGGTAGAGCACCTTGACCAGGGGCTGCTCCAGTCTCTGGTCAAGGAAAGCAGACACAACGTGTCCCCTGGTGAAATCTATGGGCTGGAAATGGCCTGGGCGAATAGGGACATCTCCTGCCAGCAAGGCCTTGTGCACATCATTAGGGTAAAAGATCCTATCTGTTCTCTTTACAAACTGAAGGAATTTGTTGAGTTCATTCTTGAAGGCTTTTTCCTTGCTCACGTGGAGTCGTTTGATGTGGCACGAGTCTCCTTGTACCAGGATGGGAGTTATGTCTGTCTGGGGCCCGAGGTGGTGGACACCCTGGGGCCACCACAGGCTGGCACAGGACGGTCTCTGGATTCTTTGTGTAGTTAGCATTTGCTGGGAGGGTTCATTCTGCCGGTACCAAACATAACTGATGGATTGAATGGTGAGGATGAGAAGGAGGAGTCCACACCATTTGCGATTAAGTAGTCTTGACTCCTTCATTCTGTGATGAGAAGAGAAACAGTTAAGTAAGTAATTGGTTTATTTAGGGTTTTCCTTCCAGATAAATTCACAAGTTACTCAAATTTATGTGGTTCACATCATTTAAGTATAAGAAAAGATGTTTCAATAGAAAATAAGGAAAAAGTCAATTTACATATTCTTTATGCAGTCCTGCATTCCTGACTATACATCTTTTCGAGAGGAAATTCCTCCTTATCAACAAATGAGGTGTCCCCATAACTTTACATGTGATATCACAGATTTGGGGATTTCCTGAAGAATTATATAAAATGCAAACTTTTGGAGATCCCACAATTCTGATGTAATGAGGAATATTCCCAAGGTTTTGCTCATGTTATCACTGCTTGATTTAAACAATGTGCTGACTTAATTGCAATGAAAGATAACTACCATGTAGTTATCATGGGAAATTGTCTTGTCTTGGGCTGAAAGTATGACCCTGAATGTGAGGTAGGTGTCAAAACATTACTGCCCAAGGCCTTTAGGCTGATGATTGTAATTTTTCCAATGACCTACTGAGCATTCAGTATCATACTTTTAACTAATGATGGGTTTCGATGGGTGTGCAGTCAATGCCTTGATCTGCACAGGTCACAGGAGGAAGGATAAAGAAGTTCAGATCACTCGGCCACAAAGCAGCTTCCCGGCCATCAGGTCATGTGCACAAGTTGGTTGGTTGGTTATTGGTTGCTTTACGCCCTAATCAACTGCCAGGGTCATATCAAGGGCGGTGATGGTGATCGAATCTATGAGAAGGTAGAGACCATACCCCTACACATTTACCGAGGTAGGTGTTCTTTAAAGGTACATGATGCTGTTCAACATGATTTAGAATGAACAATAGGATATCTTAGATATCTTTACTCTGCCTATCTTATACCTAAAGGAGTTCATATAAAAAAGAAAAATCAACATTCACCGTTTGTGAAAAAAGATATTGCCCTTTAAAATATTGATGCTTAACCATTGGTTTCAATAGGAAAAATGACTAAAATTCATATAGTGAAATAACTAACAATGTGATTTTCTTGAAACCTGGACATGATATTTTTATGCTATGAACACAAATATCAAACACTAAAAAAATTATATTGACCGTTTCTGAAAAAAGTTGTAACAAGAAAACTAAAAAAGAGGGTGATTTTGCTTACACAACACTTAATTACTTGAAGAAGGATAATTCAATTTAAGGGAAAATATGATTAATAGTCTTCTTGTATGCCTTGGTAATATTAATTAATCTTAGAATATTGTAGGAAAATATTTTTTCCTTAGTTCACAATTTTTCATCCAGGTGGCGCCCTGAACAGCATTGTGTACCTTTAATGTGCATGGTCCCATAGACAGGGCCACACACACAACAGCCGGTGACTCTCTAGGAGTCTTTGATAACCCAGTTGTTGCCACTGGGAGACATGTAGAGGGGAGTAGCAGCCAGCCCACCCCAGCCCAGGATTGAACCCAGGCTGCCCGCGCAACAGGCAGACATGCTGACCACTACACCACCCCACACGCCTCTGGCCATCAGGTCATGTGCACAAGTTTCTCAGGCTATTTCGCTGCACTACATCAGCACTAGAATTGCCCAGGTATGCCATACTGAATTTTTCAGAACTTTATATTTAGAGTAAGGATACTTGCAGCACCCCAATCTCTTAGATATTCTAAGAGGCCAGTGCTTGAAATCTAAATATGGAATAATCCACAAATTTATACTATTCTTAAACTTGGCTATTTTATTGAGAACCGAGTGAATATGTTAATTCCGCTCTTGCGATGACCACATTACCTTCGCTACTAAGATATTCTCATTTTTAATAGATTGGTGACGCCAAAGCCGTCCCATGACCATAGGTTACATGACTTGTTTTGTGACATCACCATCGCCCTGACCTGAAAGGGCCCTTGTTGGGGTGGTTTTTGTGTCAAATGTTAAACTTCAGAAATGGTAATGTTGCCTGTCGCCTAACTGCCAATGTAATGTGTCACCTCTAAAGCCTCATACCCCCTAAGCAACTTTTACAGAGTTGGCTGACGGATTGGCACTAAAATCAGCCGACCCTACTAGAAGAGCCGGCTGATGGTAGCGCTAACTCATATTGAACACACACATTTCAATATAATAAACTTACAGGCAATCATACGAATCAGCTGATTCTGGCAGTTGCCCCTTGCCCGTCGCTGGTAAAATCACCTAGTGGGGATGGGGCTTAAGAAACTGCCATGTCACATGCAAAATTTGAGAAACAAGCTATTAGACTGTCGGCAGTGTGTGGTGACTGTGGGAAGTATGTGGTAATTGTTGGCAGAGTGTGGTAACTGTGGGCAGTGTGTGGGCAGTGTGTGAGCAGGGTGTGGTGACTGTGGGCAGTGTGTGGGCAGTGTGTGGTGACTGTGGGCAGTGTGTGGTGACTGTGGGCAGTGTGTGGTGACTGTGGGCAGTGTGTGGTGACTGTGGGCAGTGTGTGGTGACTGTTGGCAGTGTGTGGTAATTGTGGGCAGTATGTGGTGACTGTGGGCAGTGTGTGGTGACTGTTGGCAGTGTGTGGTGACTGTTGGCAGTGTGTGGTGTCTGTGGGCAGTGTATGGGGACTGTGAGTAGTGTGTGGTGACTGTGGGCAGTGTGTGGGCAGTGCGTGGGCAGTGTGTGGTGTCTGTGGGCAGTGTGTGGTGACTGGGGGCAGTGTGTGGTGACTGTGGGCAGTGTGTGGTGGCTGTGGGCAGTGTGTGGTGACTGTGGGCAGTGTGTGGTGACTGTTAGCAGTGTGTGGTGACTGTGGGCAGTGTGTGGTGACTGTGGGCAGTGTGTGGTGACTGTGGACAGTGTTTGGTGGATGTGAGCAGTGTGTGGTGACTGTGAGCAGTGTGTGGTGACTGTGGGCAGTGTGTGGGCAGTAGGTGGCGACTGTGGGCAGTGTGTGGTGACTGTGGGCAGTGTGTGGTGACTGTGGGCAGTGTGTGGTGATTGTCGGCAGTGTTTGGTGACTGTGGGCAGTGTGTGGTGACTGTGGGCAGTGTGTGGGCAGTGTGTGGGTAGTGTGTGGTGACTGTGGGCAGTGTGTGGTGACTGTGGGCAGTGTGTGGGCAGTGTGTGGGTAGTGTGTGGTGACTGTGGCAGTGTGTGGTAGCTGTGGGCAGTGTGTGGTGACTGTGGGCAGTGTGTGGTGACTGTGGGCAGTGTGTGGTGACTGTGGGCAGTGTGTGGTGACTGTGGGCAGTGTGTGGTGATTGTCGGCAGTGTTTGGTGACTGTGGGCAGTGTGTGGTGACTGTGGGCAGTGTGTGGGCAGTGTGTGGGTAGTGTGTGGTGACTGTGGGCAGTGTGTGGTGACTGTGGGCAGTGTGTGGGCAGTGTGTGGATAGTGTGTGGTGACTGTGGCAGTGTGTGGTAGCTGTGGGCAGTGTGTGGTGACTGTGGGCAGTGTGTGGTGACTGTGGGCGGTGTGTGATGACTGTGGGCAGTGTGTGGTGACTGTGGGAAGTGTGTGGTGACTGTGGGCAGTGTGTGGTGACTGTGGGCAGTGTGTGGTGACTGTGGGCAGTGTGTGGTGACTGTGGGCAGTGTGTGGTGACTGTGGGCAGTGTGTGGTGACTGTGGGCAGTGTGTGGTGAGTGTGGGCAGTGTGTGGTGACTGTGGGCAGTGTGTGGTGACTGTGGGCAGTGTGTGGTGACTGTGGGCAGTGTGTGGTGACTGTGGGCAGTGTGTGGTGACTGTGGGCAGTGTGTGGTGACTGTTGGCAGTGTGTGGTGATTGTGGGCAGTGTGTGGTGTTTGTGGGCAGTGTATGGTGACTGTGAGTAGTGTGTGGTGACTGTGGGCAGTGTGTGGGCAGTGCGTGGTAAGTGTGTGGTGACTGTGGGCAGTATGTGGTGATTGTGGGCAGTGCGTGGTGACTGTGGGCAGTGTGTTGTGACTGTGGGCAGTGTGTGGTGACTGTGGGTAGTGTGTGGTGGACGTGGGCAGTGTGTGGTGACTGTGGGCAGTGTGTGGTGACTGTGGGCAGTGTGTGGTGGCTGTGGGCAGTGTGTGGTGACTCTGGGCAGTGTTTGGTGACTGTGGGCAGTTTGTGGTGACTGTGGGCAGTGTGTGGTGACTGTGGGCAGTGTGTGGTGACTGTGGGCAGTTTGTGGTGGCTGTGGGCAGTGTGTTGTGGCTGTGGGCAGTGTGTGGTGACTGTGAGCAGTGTGTAGGCAGTGTTTGGTGACTGTAGGCAGTGTGTGGGGAGTTAGTGGTGGCCTTGATAGTGGGAGGGGTATGGTAAAGCTTGTGGGGCCTTACTCTTTACCTCATGTAAAAGATTAGGAGCCCACAGGAAACTATTTGACCCCTCCCCCTCAGATCCATCCCTGGTATCCATAGTGCACCCTTCACCTCCAATAACCAGCCAAACGTGGCTCTGTTTGTCCAACCCCCACCAGACCATGACGACTGACCAGGGTAAAGTACTTTATTTTGTGGTGTACTCTCTCAGTGTTGAAAGTTATAAGAAAGACTTGGGTTCTTGTTTCAGAAAAGACTTTGACAGTCCAAGGTGCAGCCTGCAAAGGGTGTCAGCTATAGAGGGCCTGTTGCAGTGCCGGCTATATGGGGGACCTGGTGACCTTATATTAAGGGAGTCCCTGAAAGTTTTATGTCAATCGTGTAGTGTTGTCCCCCAGCCATTTATTGCCACTAATTTCAGGGCCTCCCTCTTTTGTAATTTACCTATATAAACCTATATAATACCCATATAGGGTTTAAGTGTGGTAGGCCTATATTGTTCATTTTATTTCATACATCCTGATTTGGGTCATATACACCATTTAAAAGTCTTATATACCGATACCATGGTAAACATGTCATGTCTTTATATAGTTGCCATAAATCTAGGCAGCAAGATGCAACATTAGGAAATTAGATCCTGCTATGTTCCCACAGTGCTATTAAATAGCACTGTGGGAACATAGCATAAAACTTTTAGTTACTTGTATGCTTATAGATATCAAAATATACACATTTTGACAGCTTTTTTTGTAAAAGGTTTTGGCAGTTACAGAATCGTCACGTGGGTCAAATTGTGTCTCAAGTTATTAATACATACAGAAATACTCTGATAGTTTTGAAAGTTAAATCAATGGATAGATCTCTGTGAGATGCATTTGGGGTACTAGACTTTTTGAAACTGGACTGTAAAAAATGTATGCACAAAAAAATGTTTAACTTTTGTAATGAACAGAAAGCAGAGGCAACTCTGATGTTTGTTACTGTATAGAATGTATGCACCCTTTTGCCCACCAGCAAGGACTACCGCCGGGTGAAAATGGGTGCAAAGTTTGAAAAATGCAAAAAATGTTTTCCTTTTGCATGTTCCCTTTACAAGTTCAAATGTAAACAGTGCTGTTTGACCATTCAAATGTTTGTTAAGCCATATCTTAAATTATATACACATATATATTTCAAATCAACTTTTCCCGTTTTATTTGTGTTTTGGTAAAATATCCTTGCATAGGGTACTATTTGACAAGATTGTCATTCAGAAACCGTTCAACACTTTATATACATGATTTCTGTATAAAACTGTTAATAAGGAAGCTGAAATATTGTAAGAATTAACAAGGACATGGAAGAGAGCAGCCTAAACCCGGACTCTGGTGGAAACCCATGCATTTATAATTAGTTGGCTCACCACCATGACACTGCAGTAAAAATAAATTACCCAATTCTCTCTACCACGGAAAACTGATATACAGGATTGTCAGCACCTGCAGGCTAATTTTGAAAAAATAGTTGATGTTGTTGTCAACCATTTCAAACCACAAATAATGCCATGATTAATGAAAATTCTTATACATAAGCCGTGTTGACATATTTCCCAGCATGCACCTGGATCTAGGCTAACCTGCAGGTGAAATGTAAGAAAGTGGCTATCCGTGGTAGGGAGAAATCCAGCAGTCGGGATCGCCTAGTGGAATAGGACAAGAGGAGTAGGGACTGCTCCAATATATGATTGAGAACAACCTGGTTTTTGGCGGGGGGGGGGGGGGGGGGGGGAGATCCAGGGGACCATGACCTCCCCCCCCCCCCCCCTCCACACACACACACACACACTGACCCCTACTCCTCTCCTGGTGTGGGTACTTCCTTTCTTGTTGTGGGTACTTAAACTTGACCAAAATGTGTGACGTTTAGGTTTTAAGGAACCTTCAAACTAAATGATATTCCCAGTGTTGTAGTACACTTTTCCTAACATTTTGGGGTGAACTCCTAAAATCGACAGAGCGACAGGGCCAATTTTGAGGTCAAGGACAGGGCCTATTCTTAGAATCGACCATGTGACCCGGCTTATTCTTAGATTTAAGTGACAAACGACAGTCCTTCTGGAAATATAGATGCTGTCACAACTTCCCATGAGCTGCCATATTCACTTTAATAACATTATCATTAACCCTCATATATATATAGATAGATAGCCCCAGGGGCGGATCCGGAGCGGGAGGGGGGGTTCCTGATTCCCCCCCCCCCCACTCCCAAACGTCTTTTGGTTGACACCTAAACTACAAAATGATGAGATTATGTGCGTGTATTCACGATTGCACATAGTTTTAGTACTTAGCCTTTATGCTAACCCCCCCCCCCCCCCTGAAAATCCTGTATATGCGCCCCTTTGTATTACCCCAAACGTCCTCACTCCCATGGGAAGCGAATCCTCACCTTCTGTACGTATCTCATCGTATCTCGTACCTCATCGTATATATAATAATAATATATATATATATATATATATATATATATATATATCCCTAACGTCCTCTTACTGCCGTAGGAAACCAACCTTTACCTGCTGTACGTATCTCATCGTCCTGCACGGCTCTCACCTATCCTGGGGTTGACCACTGACTGACCTGAGGCCTGTTGTATGGTGTGGACGCTGCGGCTGACTGCCCATCTACCCCCCCCCCCCCCCCCACCCCACAACCGCCCTCAGTGACCAGTCAGTGTAACCGCGCTATTTTCGACATTTTGTCAGGTGTCGCTTAAAATATAGTCGAACTGGGGGTACAGAGGGGGCTATTTTTATGCACAGCCTTTGGAGAATGTGTGGGGTTAGAGGGGTCTTGATGGTGGAGGAGGAGGACGGGGGGGGGGGGGGGGGGGGTCCTCGTCGCTTATCGAATTTCAGAAATGTTTGTCGCATGCCCCTATATTCTAATTTTCCAAGTCGATTTCAATAACCTCCCCCCCTCCCCAAGGTGACTTATCAAATTTAAGAAATGCACAATGTCATGTAGCTTTTTTTGTTTTCCTTCGTGGCACTAATTATAAGCCGCATGTCGAGTCTAAGAAAGGGCCATTTGTCCCTATCGGATGTTAGGGGTCTTTACCCTATAGTGTGTCCACCATCTCCAAGCACAGGTTCTGAGCCATTTAAAGCTTGTACCAGGGACGCACACTGCGACTGGAGAAGGACGTGAAGATGGGAACAGTGTTAAGTGTTGACAAGGGGTCTTCCATTAAGTAAGCGCACATTAAGGGGGGCGGGTCCCAATTTTTTTTTGAAAATGCAGGCCGTAGCCAAGGGGGGGGGGGGGGGGGGGGGAGGAGAGGGGGGTTCGTACGAACCCCCGCTTGGACGAACTCCTTTCTAAAATATTTGACTCCCCCCCCCCCCATAGGATGAAATGGGGCCAGATTTAGTTTTTGTTTCAAATCATTTTTCTGCAAAATAGGGGGTGCCCCCTTCCTTTTGGGTGGGGGACATATATTTACATGACATAATATTATGTATACCCTATACCCCCTACCCATCAACATGAATATTTTAGCCATAGTACACAAAAAATCGAACCCCGGGCCCCCTCTAAAAAAAGCTGGCTACGGGCCTGAAATGTGCATACATTCTAGTACATATCCAATTTGTAATGGGGATCTGACATTATAAGACGTGTACGTGCTGAATGCAAGGCCCCCAACACTTCTCACAACTGATTTGCGGGACTCCCTTCAAATGGAACCCAATTCCGGCCATGGCCGCCCAAGGGTGGACTCCCTGATCCGGCCGTGGCCACCCGGAAAAATGGCCGTTTTTCCATATTTTTTTTTCAATTTCCCCCCAATGAGACAGTTTAATATGTATGCAACATATAAAATCAGCCAATATATCATTTCAAAGCTGAATATATCCTGGGGAAATCAGGCAATTTATAAACGTTATCTGTGGGGTCTAAAGGGATATAATTTTATGTTTAGACTGACTGATGGCAATAAATAACCCATTTGTAATATTATGTACTCATATAAACACCATTACAGGTTCCGTTGGATGTTCTCTTTTTTTGGAGTTGATTCACATGTCAAATATCTGATTCCTATAGGTATTTTTTTTATTATACTTTTCCGGAATTGGTAAATAGGCATACAGTGACGGCCTAGACTGTGGTAATATTTTTTCTGTATTACCACAGTGTGGTAATACAGGAAAGTAGTGCGACCTACATAATAAACCAATGAAAACGGCGGAAATTAGGTCGCGACCCACTCGTGACCTAATTAATCATGAGAGAGTTTGCCGCGCTGTAGTTAGGCCTAAGCCTATACCTATGAACCCTAACATAGTTTTGGCGATAAGTATTTGGACAATATTATAACTGAGGTTTAATAGGCTTTAAGTTTACATACTCAGATGGTTTATCACGTCGCACATGACGATCGGGAGATGCAGTCTAGTTCGCATGATGGCGTTCATGAGAGTTCCGGCCTGACAGCGCGGAGGTGACGCCGTTCACGGAGATACGCGTTCCCGTGCTCTAAGTAGTCCGCCTTGCACTTTGAGAAAACGTAGTTCTAAATGAATCGTGTAGATTCAAAATATTTCTCGTGTAAAAAGTAATAAACCTTAGCGAATACGTATCAGTTAATCTTCACAATTCCGGAAAAGTATAATAAATACAAAACTGTACGAGTATCTAGATACAGACCTACGGATTCCACTCAGCGGAATGATATCAGGACTCGTCTTGTGGACTCGTCCTGATATCATTCACGCCGAGTGGAATCTGTAGGTCTGTATCTAGATACTCGTACAGTTTTGTATATTTATTGATTTAAGATCTCCTATAATATTGATCGATCAATATCTACCATCTATTTTCAAATTGTAAATGGAAATGTTGATTAGAATTGGCATAGATCAATTGCGATTTATTACAGTCACTAACCATGGGAATAGGTACTACACAGACTCTGCTATCCCTGGACCACCGAGTGGGATCAGTTCTACCTACCCAGCCAACTTGCAATGTAACAGAAACTTTCTGCAACAATACTTCTTTAGTCAGTTTGTTACTTACTAAAATGGCACGTAACAATAACGTTACTGATGGTGCAACCTCCCCAAATTAGAATGTTATTATAACATTATTTTTTGTTGAGGTTAAGATGAAACCAAAACAGAAAGTTATAAGAACATTCTTTTCAGGTCAAAGAACATAACCAGAACATTATAATAACGTTGCAGTGGAAGGTCACAGCAGTAGGTCGCAGTGATGTAATTGGGAATCATAAAAAAAACATAACAAGAAACAAACCAGAACCAGATAGAACATTACTGCAATGTTATTATAACGTCACACCTCCAGCTGGGTGGGCACCCTGAGATTTGTTGGAATATTATGATGTGATGTTGACATATTAATAATTAATTGTGATGCATTGGGGATATATACGATTCATTGTGGATATATATATATGATTCATATTCATATTAAAGTCTTAGCATTTCTTTTGGTGTATTTTTTATGCATTTATACTTATAACAATCAGATTAATGAGAGAAATACAGTGAATTATTCAATAAGTGTATTAATAAATATGTATGCGTAAGTGTGACATTTCGATATTTATGAATGATTATATATGAAGCTTGATTGTGATTTTGGCCACCAGGGGGGTGCATGTAGGCATACCCACATGTTTCATTCAGGTTAGCCCTCGTTGCATTTTGATTATTGCCCTCAGGGCATATCGAGACTGTTATTGGCCTGTATAATCGGCCTAATTCTCCCAATCACAGATAGCTGGCTTCTTAAGTATTACCTGCAGGTTAGCCTACAACCAGGTGCGTGCTGGACAATATGTCGACAAAAATAAGGGCTATACTATAGGAATATTGATGAAATGTATTATTATTTGTAGATTAACATTGGGAAAAATAAGTCATCATTATTTTTCAAATAAGTATCCATATACATTTAATATTCCTGGGTTTTAAGAAAATTCATTCATTATGGATGGATATATAACAATTATTTGTTTTTTTCCCATAGTTTTTCATTGGGTTTTGTGGACAAAATTAGCCCAGATTAGCCTGCGCGTGCTTAACATACTGAAAATCAGCTATCCGTGGTAGGTGAATTGGTAATGACACAGGGTGCAGGCCAATTACCCCTATGGGTGCCAGGTGGTATAAGTATCAGGACTGACCACTGAAGAGACAGACTGGCCTATTAGGGCACAGAGAGCAGAGGCACCTCCAGGAGAGAAGACCCAGAGACCCAGCATGGCCCTCCTGTAACAAAGTTGTATTTTGAAATTATAGAATGTAACAAAGTCGTATGTTGAAATTATAGATTATTTGACTGTGTAGTTGTATTTCTGAATCATAGGTTATTGGGTTGTGTAACTGGGGTGTGGCTGGCATGTTGTGCTTGGCTCTCTCTGACATAGATCTAGAAGGTCCCTTTTGATGCGGATGCAAATGATTCACAAAAAGGATTGTGTGACCAGTCACAAAGGGTTGACCACACTGGTGGTGGTGATCTCTTTGTGGTATCCTATTTTGTGACGGTTCATTTTTGTCAGTCGCCCATGCATTGTATCTGTCACCAGCTGGGAATGATGGGAGCTTAAATACTCCTACAGGGCTGGTGATGGGCAGAGTTGGTTAGGGCTTGGAGAGAGCAAGTGGGAACTGGGCTTGCTGCCATCTATTTTACTACCAGTCTGTACCTACTCTGTATAACCTATCCTGTACACAACTTAGGGTGAATACATTTCCCCCCACAGAATACCTGGAGGAAGTTGTGTTGTTATTTCTCCACAAAGCTTACTTTATTAAACTCCTGCTCAGCACCTGCCTACTTGCCTGCCCTGCACCTGTAGGCCTACCTGCCTCTTCTTTGTTGATCACAGTTGTATGTTTCAGCAGAACATTTAGAGAAATGTTTTGAGGCTTCACAAAAAATTCCTTTATCTAAGAATCAGGTTTCTTCCCTTTAACTGTTTGTGTAATTATAAAGACAGGAAGGTAGCCTAGAACTCATAAATTTGACTTTTGCTAGCCTATGTCAGGGAAATTCTGGTAGGACTGAATGATCCATTCAGGGGCACTTGCGTTCATGTTCAGGTACTGAATGCAAGTTCAGTTGCGTTCAGGTACTAAAGGCTATATTCCACGGTGCGATAAGTATAGAAATATGTTAGATGAGTCCAGGTAAGGTCAGTGGTAAAGTATTAGCTGTGAAACCTAGCTCTAACTGAAGTAGAATGCCACAAGAGATGGTCATATTTGCATTTGTTTGTAAACAAACCCTATTTTTGCGGATCCACATTAATTGATTTTAGCAAGAAAAACGTGTTTTTAATGATTTCTTTTACCATATTTCATGGTTTAGCTTTTAACACAGGCCAGGAATAGGCTCAAGGTATGGATTTCCATGATTATTTGAGTTTGGAAAATTTCACTGAATTTATTGGTTTTGGCTCCCTTTAATTACAGAAAAGCAAGTAGTTTGTGTTCCAGATACCAACATGTTGGTATCATGTTGCAGACTTGCATTTAATGAACTCTCTAAAGGCCATATTCCACTTTGCGTCTGGTCCCGTTTGCGGCCACTACTTTTAGCTGATGCAAGCAATTTGCGGTCTAGATACCAACAAGTTGGTATCCCTCAGCAGGGTACACAAACGGGGGCCGCAAATGCGGGCTGCAAATGCGGGCCGCAAACACCCATATTCCACCTTGCAGAACGCTACCGCAAACGTGTTTACGGCCGTTTTCTTGCGTCTGGTGGCCGCATGCAAGTGGAATATACCAATAGGTGCCGAGTTTGCGTCTGTCCCAAATGTATTTGCGTCTGTTGCAAATGTATTTGCGGCCGACGCAAACGTATTTGCAGCCACCCTGGACGTGTTTGCGGCCACCCTGGGCGTGTTTGTGGCTGCCCTGGACGCGTTTGCAGCCGTTTGTCGCATAGTCGAATATGGCCTTAAATCTGTCCTGGAGATTTAATGAAAAATCAAAACTGGAGTTGCTTTGGTTTTAGAAGTGGCCTAGGCAGAGGGGAGAATAATGGCTCATTGGCTACCGGTGTTTACTGCTGTAGCAGTCCCTGGGTCTGCAACTTTGACTGGGTGTTTAGTTCTTCCAGTTAACACCTTGTGGAGACACCATATTATGTGATCTTTGAGTTTGTGCACTTAATAGGTTTACGTCATAAGTTAGATATTAGTATCAAATTACCTTTATCTGTTTAATCCCCTTTGTTTTTTTAATCAAGAATACAGTCTTATTTTCTAATACACAGACTTAAAATCTCAAAGAAATATCGGAACATTCAAATGAAGAGGTGGATCCTCAGATTCTAAATTTAGGGCGTGGGAAAACGGCCAAAATATCAAGCTGCATTTTACAAATTTCTGTCAACCAAATTGTTTTGGGTTAATTTTTTTCATACAACTGTCTTCAGGGAATAAACATGGAAGCAATTTTGAAAATATTTCATAGTAAACCATAATGTTGGTGTAAACTTGGATGGGCTTATTGACATAGCTTCTAGGGGAGTAGTGTGGTCTAGTTTGTAGTGTGCTGGCTTTGCACGCTGCAGACCTGGGTTCAATCCCAACTGTTGCCTGTTACACTGCCTCACCTTGATGTTGTTTCCACTCTCATACAAAGGCCATGACAAATCAAATCAACCAAAAGTGTGAGTTGGTCTCGACATAGCTGAAAAATTGCTGAGTGGACCGTGAACTCCAACCATCACCATCACAATGCTTCTACTCCCATGCGCATACATTTGCAGTTCCACGCATTTGACCCAAGACTCATCGGGGATAGCAGACACATTCAGGAAGCCGCGCGGGCTTTAGGGACACACTCTCATCCTGGTCCTAATTATTCATAAATATTTTGTAATGTTTTGTTGTTGCTGTAAAACTTGTCCCCCTACCTCTGATTCTTGTTTCCCCCCCCAAACTCCTGGATTCTGTTGCGCTTTTGCTGTACACCTCCCAGGATGTTTTAGGTTTTGGAATCTAAAGGATATATAATAATGATATCAAAGAGGCCTACTGCACCAACTGTTGTGCATATGGCTTCAAGTATGGGATATTGCACAACAAAGAACACCTGCCTCAGTAGAATATGTAGGTATATGGTCTCCCTTATCATAGATTTAATCAATTCCTAGATTTGATCATCAAAGACAGAATTATCAACGCCTAGTCTCGCTGTAATTTTTATTTTTCATTTGTTAATCTTATATTTATTCTGGAAATATAGTTACATCCATGAAGATTTTTCACAGTTTTTTTTTCAACATAAAAATATACAGAGAAGAGTTCTATACACAAACAAGCGACAAATATGAGAAGTGAAAAAGTAGAAAAATGACAAAGTACATGTCAATGTAATTTTGTAGATATTGAATAAGGAGGAACATACTAAGATATTCATGCTAATGCTACTAAGATCTACATTGAAAACTTAAAACAAGAGCAGAAACAGCAACATTATTACACTGTTCATCACAGACAATGAGGTGAGGCTGCAGAATATTGTCAAAAATTGCACATCAGATAATATCAAAAGCATAGAAGGAAAAAGAGGAAATAAACTAAAATGGAAGAATATAACTTGATAAGCTATCAAGACTCAGCCTGAGGTTATCTGAGCCTGATATGACCATAGACGTGGATACCCCATAGTAAACCAATTAACCACAGTAAAATCACAATCATTTGAAAGAAGTACAGGAACCCTATGAATGTAAATGTCAAAAAACACTGCGGAACTGGGGGTCAGTGTACCTTTTACAACCACTTTGACAGTGCAATGGTTAGATTCCTGACACGGGGTAACACTTTTTGTGCTGCTTTGCCTATCTTTTCAGCCTGAATCATATTGATTCTTTGTTTTAGACATGACATGCCTTTTCTGAAATGTAGAATAACAGTAGCATGGTTTCCTGAATAATTTGAGACAGTAAATGGTTTTAAAGATGAAGTGACATAATGACTTTGTAATGACAATATACGATTTATTTTCCCTAGAGGCTTTGGAAGGCTTTGATGACAAATATCTCGTTTACTTACACTTTTATTATTGCTGCTGAGGAACAATGTTGGTGAGATTATAATTCTTTCAATATAAAATGCAGAGGCATTTGATTTAAAAAGGTATTGCATAAGATCTGAGTAGGTATCATGTATTAAAGGGTAGAGTACTTCATCCAAGTCCATGAATACAAGATACTGAACATCATGCATGTGCCTGTAGGTGCAGTCTATGTTGATAAGATAGTGCCCGTTTGTGTAAAGAGAAGTTACATTTTTGGGGATTTCCCAATCATAGACTTTAGCAAGTCCTCTGGTTTCATAATAATGCAGCAGATTCCTTATGGATTTGTCATTATTATATGTGCCATATACATACACAATATCTCCACCAAAATATTGGAATGTTTCGAAGAAATTAACTAATTTTGGGATGTCTGGCTCTTTTAGATTTGAAAATGTCTTCAAACAGGCTCCAAATACCTTGCTAGGTGCAGATACTTTCCCTGTGGGAATGACCTTCAGAACATTTGTTGGCTTTAAACAAGGTGAAGACGTAACTGACACAGTGTCTACTCTGCAGTTCTCAAAGTGGCAATGAAGAACATACTGCTGCCAGAAGCACCTGCTGGCTGGTATCCTGGTGAATAATGGCTCCTCGTGTCCTCTCACTGAGACGTATGTGCCATTGCAGAGTGCATGGCAGTGGAGTGGTGGGCTTTTAAAGGGCACCAGGTAGAGCACCTTGACCAGGGGCTGCTTCAGTCTCTGGTCGAGGAAGGCAGACACAACGTGTCCTCTGGTGAAGTCTATAGGCTGGAAATGGCCTGGGCGAATCGGGACATCTCCCGATAGTAAGGCTGTATGCACAGCATTAGCGTAAAAGATCTTATCTGTTTTCTTTACCAATTGAAGGAATTTGTTGAGTTCATCCTTGAAGGCTTTTTCCTTGCCCACGTGGAGTCCTTTGGAGTGGCACAAGTCTCCTTGTACCAGGTTAGGGGTTATGTCCATCTGGGGCCCGAGGTGGTGGACACCCCGAGGCCACCACAGGCTAGCACAGGAAGGTCTTAGGCTACTCTCTTGAATACTTTGTAATGCTGACGTTCGGACGGGGGATCGTGTCTGTCTGTACCAAATGTAACCTAAGGATTGAATGGTGAGGATAAGAAGGAGGACTCGGCACTGTTTGAGATTGAGTATTCTAATCTCTGAGGCTCTGTAATTCTGAAGAGAGAAGACAAACAGTTAAGTGACTGGTTTATCCAGGTTCCCTGCACATAAATTCACAAGTTACTTGATATTGTGTGGTTCACATCACTCAAGTGTTAAATCAATCATTTCAAGGAAAAATAACATGTCCTGAAAACAAAACGAGCAAAAAATTAACGCCTGAGGCTGTTAGTCTGAGGGTTAATTTTTCTGATGTTCATCAAGTGTTCATGGTCATACATTTCGCTGAGGATGGTTTCCCTTATATTACATAACATTATATGTAGATTATATGGAAAATAGACAGGAAATTACTAATGGAGCAAACTGGCATTATCCCAATATATTACATACCAATGCCAGGATAGGTTATGAATACTAATTGGACACTTTCATTGAGCATTTTGGGTAAATTGACACAGTGGACAGTATTTGTGTATACTGCCCGCCTTGCTCCACTTTGTAAAGTGTTTTTCTCTCTATTTTGTAAATTCTAAACGGATTTGCGTGATTATTCTTTTTTTCATGTAAAATAATGCTACCTGAGTTAATGGAGATATAAATGGAGCCCAATTTAGATAAAGGTTTAAATGAAAAACATGATGGATATCTGCCAAACAACAAAAAACATATCTATTAAGCACAAATTTCCAAAGAAAGAACTGTTTAGGAGTTGCTGTCAAATATGTTAAGCTTGTAATTGTAAACCATTATGATACTATCTTCACAATGTAATGTATGGTTTCAAATTACAATGTGCCTGGCGAATGCGCAGGGAATTTGACTATCGTGCCGTCACTGGGCAATGTAAAATCGCCTAGTGGGTATGGGACTTTACTGTAGTAATTTATTGGCATGAATATTGATAGAAGTTAGATATGTCTTTGCTACCTGTTTGTCACCATATGTGACATCCCCTAAAAACATCACTATGACTGGTTAACACCGGGAGGAGTATTGAGAGGGAGCCGGGTCTTCTACCCTATAGGTCTGCAGGGCAAGAAAGGACTGAAAAACTTGAAATATCTGGTCCTTCATCCTGTCTTAAAAATGTAGCACTGTTAATAACGCTATGATAAAAATAAAAGTGGTATATTTAGATTTAGTATATTTTTTTTCTATCATTCAATGCCAAAATTGTTTGTCAGGTACAAGTATTTTAATAAAGAAATGGGAGTAGAATCTGATAAAGATGGCACGAGTTTTCAAAATATGATCATCCTCCCATGTGACATTGCTAATGAATATAATAATTAATGGGAACAAAGGGGAAAAAATATAAAATACGTTCAGATGATAAATGGCCACAAATGACATGCAAAATATGTTTAGAAAATTAAAAAAGTCATCAATCATGTACTCCCCCACCAGTAAACCTATGTGATTGATATAGAATAAACTTACTACAAATCTTGGGAAAATAGAACTCAAAATAGAACTGAAAAACAAAACCAGCCCTTTCTTGCCCTGCAGACCTATGCTTGTAACCATTCCAGGTTGGGGCTGCCACACGGTCCTGTATTCCAGGCTGTTACTATTAGGATAATCTGTAAATCAAAAGTTATTTAACCAGTTGCCATGGAAATCACAAAGTGACTTTTATAATATAGTATAATTTTGCCTCTAACTCCTTTCATATTGATTAGATATCAACATAGCGAGTGCCAACAAGTTTTGTAGTACACCCATGAAAATAACACAAGTTTTATAATATTATATGTATTTATTGTTATATTTATATGAGCATATTCGAGGAGAATAGTTGTCCAATAGCATCAAAATTAATATTAAAACAGGATTACAACAGGATTGCCGACCATTTTTGCTAAGACAACTTGTATAATATTGTCTCAGTCTTTTTAAATAATTATAAAAACTTAATGTAGTCAGTGAAGCAAATGATTGTATGGAGACGGGCATTAACACCATGGGGGTCGTCCATTTCAAGGGACCCTGCCCATAAAACTTTCATGATATTCCAAAGCTTATTGCAGCAATATTTTGACAATACCGCAGCCTCAACTATCCTTGACTATCCTCAAACAGAATTACTAGCCATTTCTGCTAAAACTACTTGTATAACTTGTATACTTGTCTTGAATACTTATGAAAACTTGATGCAGCCAGTGAGGCATGATGTTGCTTGGACTTAGTGACACATATGTGTTAAAATATTCAGACATAGGTTTGAAGTGTTAAAAAGTGATGAAGGCCTACTGATCGCTGTTATGATTGATATTGAGCAACGTGTCACTGCCTTTCATATCAGTAGATGTACTTCACTTTCATATTACATAATTTTCATATTTGAAATTAGTATTTGAACACCAAAACTCCGTCGATAAAACTTTCATGATACTCCCAAACTTATAGCAGCAAGATTTGGACAATACCGCAGCCTTAAATGTATACATATCTTTTTTTAAAACCGAAACATGTGAAAACCAAAAAATGTTATCTCCAACTTGGTATAATTTTTTTCACTTTTTTTTATGTGTTATGTTACACAGCTTTACACATTTGGCACAAACAAGGATTTTCACAGTCTACGTTTGTGACAACATTTATTTTTGAGGTTGGGATATCTGCAAAATAATGTCACCAAGCTTTGGGTATAATTTCTAGAATGTCATGAAAGTTATAGGGATGGGATTTGACAAGTGAAACTTTTTGCAAAATTTGTATGCTACGGCTAGTGGGTTCACAGTTTGACTAGAGGGGGATCTGTGAAAAGCTGAGTATACACTGCCCCCACTTATAGGTATAGACCTATGCACCAAGAAAGGGTGACTTAAAGTTATGGAAAAAGGCGTTTTTTTTCAAACAGCCATAACTTTGTAGATAATTGAGACACAGTTCTACTTCATATATCATAGGATTAAGAATAAATTCCACAATCCGTCTGGACTGGTTTTGCAAAACAAATAATAGGATGAAAACATTCTCTTTAGAACTAAAGTCTGAAAAAAATGAAAAAAAGACTTTGAGAATAAAGTAGTATAATCTGATTTGAGGCTCTATAGAAAGAATATAATATTTGTGATATGTCAAAACCAATACATTTAGCACATCTCTCATTACTTTAAGATTACAATGGTATATAATGTTTGTGCCTGTTAAGTATTGTTAAAATTTGACAGCTAAACCCATACAAATTCAAAACAGTCATAAAGTGCTACAATTAATGATTTGAAAGTTTTTTTGACCATCAATTAAATCTTGAAGACCGGCCTATAAAGTTCTATGACTGCTTGAGAGAAACACCAAGATATATATCTTCTACATCCTCAGTTGTTCAATAAATGAATTTAGAGTTCATATAATGTGTTTTACATACTTCATAAATGTCCGTAAAAGGTTGAAAAAGTCAACCTTTCTTAGCACATGGATCTAGAGGACAGGAGCCTGAGGAATAGGTGAGGACTGTCACATTCTATAAGAAGATCCATGGGAAAGAGAGGTCCAGGGTACCCTGACCCCTCACTCCCCTTTTTTGTGTGTACTTTAACTTGTCAAAAAGAAAATAAGGTTGTGCATGCACAAATGCGTGACATTTAAGTACTTAGCCCATATGCTAAATGTACTTAATGGTTTGAGACTAAAAGTATCATCATTCTATTTGCAATCACATCACAAAATTCCAGGTTTTGTAGTTTTGACGAGGTAACTACATTTTCTTGCATGTATAAGAAATACTGTGCACACAGGATTGTTATGGCAGAAACAACCCCGCGCAAAGGCTTACC